>CM064499.1:11338062-11441137 GCA_032716605.1 Paralithodes platypus | reverse complement strand
TAAATATATATATATATATATATATTAATTAAAATCGTTCTTAACACCAATATTACCCAAATGAAATTAATGAAAACATGCGATCCTCCCTATCCGAATGGAAAGGTAACACTAGCGTAGAAGGAAACAGAAGAGGGTTAGAATGGAAAGGTAACACTAGCGTAGAAGGAAACAGAAGAGGTTAGAATGGAAAGGTAAACTAGCGTAGAAGGAAACAGAAGAGGGTTAGAATGGAAAGGTAAACACTAGCGTAGAAGGAAACAGAAGAGGGTTAGAATGGAAAGGTAACACTAGCGTAGAAGGAAACAGAAGAGGGTTAGAATGGAAAGGTAACACTAGCGTAGAAGGAAACAGAAGAGTTAGAATGGAAAGGTAACACTAGCGTAAGGAACAGAGAGGGTTAGAATGGAAAGGTAACACTAGCGTAGAAGGAAACAGAAGAGGGTTAGAATGGAAAGGTAACACTAGCGTAGAAGGAGGGTTAGAATGGAAAGGTAACACTAGCGTAGAAGGAAACAGAAGAGGTTAGAATGGAAAGGTAACACTAGCGTAGAAGGAAACAGAAGAGGGTTAGAATGGAAAGGTAACACTAGCGTAGAAGGAAACAGAAGAGGGTTAGAATGGAAAGGTAACACTAGCGTAGAAGGAAACAGAAGAGGGTTAGACTGGAAAGGTAACACTAGCGTAGAAGGAAACAGAAGAGGGTTAGAATGGAAAGGTAACACTAGCGTAGAAGGAAACAGAAGAGGGTTAGAATGGAAAGGTAACACTAGCGTAGAAGGAAACAGAAGAGGGTTAGAATTGAAAGGTAACACTAGCGTAGAAGGAAACAGAAGAGGGTTAGAATGGAAAGGTAACACTAGCGTAGAAGGAAACCGAAGAGGGTTAGAATGGAAAGGTAACACTAGCGTAGAAGGAAACAGAAGAGGGTAGAATGGAAAGGTACTAGCGTAGAAGGAAACAGAAGAGCGTTAGAATGGAATGGTAACACTATCGTAGAAGGAAACAGAAGTGGGTTAGAATGGAAAGTTAACACTAGCGTAGAAGGAACCGAAGAGGGTTAGAATGGAAAGGTAACCCTAGCGTAGAAGGAAACAGAAGAGGGTTAGATGGAAAGTAACACTAGCGTAGAAGGAAACAGAAGAGGGGTTAGAATGGAAAGGTAACACTAGCGTAAAGGAAACAGAAGAGGTTTAATGGAAAGGTAACACTAGCGTAGAAGGAAACAGAAGAGGGGTAGAAAGCGAGGCAAACGTGAGTAGGAATAAAATGTTGAGAATTACGAAATGCTGAAGACCGAAGTGAACTACAGTATGTATATGATTGTTGTAAATCATTTATAGGAAAATAAGAGTGGTAGTGGATAGAAAGGGAGTTTGGGAAGGGGCATGGGAAGAGTGGTGGTAGGGAGAAATAGTATGGTATTTTGTTTTGGAGGGAGAACAATGAGAATCAACATGAACAAAATCTAAATACAAAGAAAAATCGAAATCAATGTGATAACAGAAAAAACGGTCTGAAAAAATCGATTTCAAGATGACAGACAAAAATGATGTGGAAGGAGATATATAATCAATAAGGACAGACAAACAGGGTAGTAGTTGGAGAGGGATATGGTTGTTAATGGGAAATTAATGAGTGAGTTTATAGTAGGCTATATGGATAGGCTAAATGAAGAGAAATGGTAGGGAGTGAAACAAATATATATAAAATAATTGGAATGTGAATACTTACAAATTTATAATCAACTTGGAAAAAAAATAAAGACAAAAAATATCTATGACATTAATTAGAATAATAGAATTAATAGTCACAGAGTGTGAGGTGAAGTTGAACGGTCAGGCTATGGAGATCGTCAGCTCTTTTAAGTATCTGGGCAGTGTGTTGAGTAAAGATGGGACTATGGATGAAGAAGTGCGGGAGAGGGTGCAACAGGGGAAGAGGGTTGTAGGAACGTTGAAAGCAGTAACAAGAAATAGAGTGGTCAGTATGGAAGTGAAGAAGTCATTGCATGACAGTGTGGTTATCCCGACACTAACTTACGGAAGCGAAGCATGGACTCAGACCAAGAGTGATAGCGGTGGAAATGAGTTACTTGAGAAGTGCGTGCGGAGTTACATGGAGGGATAGACAAACGAATGAGGGAACGTGGTGTGGTGTGGAGGTAGAATGTGCTGGAAAGTGTGAAAAGGAACAACTTGAGATGGTTCGGCCATATGGAACGTATGGGAAGCGAGAGAATGACTAAGAGGGTGTACGAGAGCGAGGTGGAAGGACAGAGAGGGAGAGATAGACCGAAGGAGAGGTGGAAAGATGGAGTGAGTATAATGAATGAAGGCGGTGCTGGTTGGAGGAGGGGCATCGACTGACTGGGACAGATGTGGTATGGGGGCGTTTCGTTCGTGGCCACCCCTTCGGGGATCACACAATAGATAGATAGATACATTAATTAGAATGAGGAAAAAAAAGAGGTGCCAGCATTTTTCTTTGGGGAACTGAACTTTAGACATCCAAAGGCTTGATTAACTGCTGACGATTGCCTCCGGTTTATGAGGATTTTCTATATCCATCTTCCAAATTTACCTGTTAACCCTTTGGTTTTAAGTTTGTGGGCGATTATACCATTAGTACACTTATCAAATGCCTTTGCAAAATCAGTGTAGGCTATATGACATTCATGTTTTCCTTTTTTCTGGGGATTCCAGAATATTGACATACACACACACGGACACAGGCTGCACTCTTGAGCGTAAATGAAAAACACTATAGTATACAGGGGAACTGGAGGAGGGACACACGTGAGTAGAAATTAAAAGTGAGGATTGTGAAATACTGGAGACAGAATTATAGGAGTTAAATATAGAAGAACAGCTTAGCAAGAGATATATATATATATATATATATATATATATATATATATATATATATAGAGAGAGAGAGAGAGAGAGAGAGAGAGAGAGAGAGAGAGAGAGAGAGAGGGAGGTAGAGGTGATGGGGAAAGGGAAAGTGGGTTGTGTTTTGAAGAAAAACTTTTGTTTCAGCCACCTTTCAATGGCCTTGGCGAGAGCTGCTACCCCCGAATATGTTTCATGCCAGTGCTTCATGCACCGGGCTATTCAAGGGAGAAGCCCTCTCCCACACGAAGCATAGTTAATTAGGCAGCAACTTGAAATGGTTGTCTAAGGCTCTCTCGAAGACTTCCATTGGCACATCCATCAGGTTTCTCACGTTCTTTGTCATTTTGTTGGAAAAAACTCGGACCCCTATTTGTCATGTCAGCCAGGAGTGTTTCAAGTGTGCCCAGAGCTGCCCAGTGGAATGCTACATTAAATACCCACCCAACCGCTCTGTCACTCCAGCTCCAAGATATTCTAGTGTGCACGTTTAGCGCTAGACCTTCAATAATTTTCCAAGTGTAGATTATATAATATATCTCTTCTTTGCTCCAGTGAATAGAGGTTAGGAGCCTACAGCCAATCCCAGTAGTGAAGATGTTTTACCAAGTTGAGGTGGGATGTGAAGCTTTTTAAAATAGTCTATTTTTTAACACTCTCTATTTCGTATATTTCTCCTGCTTTGTGTGGAGAGGTTACTACACTGCAATGCTCCAGTCTGAGCAATCTGTATTTCCTACATGTCTCCTGTTTTGTGTGGCAAGGTTACTAGACTGCAATACTCCAGTCATGGGATTACCAATGACTTGAAAAGCATTATCATTGGACGTTATTTTCGTATCTTGAAAGTGCATAGTATCCAACCTGCTACTTTCCTAGCCGCTACTGACTTGGCCTGATTATGTTCTTTGGAGGACATGTTGTTTTCTGACATTAGGCCTATTACCCCAAGATCTTTAACATCTGTTTTCGTGGGATTGGCAGGAGTGACTCTGTTCTATAAATGTGTTTCTTTTTTTCTACATTTCCTCCGTATCTCAACAGCTGAAATTTCTCTTCATTAAATTGCATGTTATTATCTTTGGCCCAGTGAAATACTGTATTCATGTCAGCTTGCAAGTTTTCTTTGTCCTCTATTGTGGCTATTCCCAGGCTTGTTTTAGTGTCATCCGCAAATGAAGAGACAGCTGTGGTGTACATTAGCATCAATATCACTGATTGGGATAAGGAAGAGTAAAGATGTCAACACTGTTGACACAATGTGACTGTGCAGTCAATCTGGACGCTTCCCAGTACAGCCGTAAACTTATTTCCTTAGCAATTGTTCTATATGTCGTTGCGCCACAAATAAATATATTGGAGTGTTTGGGATGTTAAGCGAGGTTAGAATAAGTTACCTTTGGTGTCTTCGCCACATATTAACCCTTTCACGCATTTATGACGCAGAGGTTGCCAGATTAGCAATAAGAAATAGAGTTCTCTCACTCTTATAATTACCTCTCCAATATTATTTTTCTGCCCACAGCTAACTCAAAGACAACTGCAGAGGTTGAAGTAACTAAGCTAAAGGTTTCTAAATACCCCTGATGGTAACAAAGGCTTTAAAGTATCCCCAATAGGCTCAAAATCGCGTCATATGTCGGAGAGGGTTAAGTACTGCAGCAACGACGAGCGCGACGCCCCTCGTTGTTAGTGATTAAGTTACCTACAATACAGTCACAATGGCTATCCTAGTTTTCATCAACGTTGGTACCGTAGACTGGTACAAAGCAGATTAAGTAAAATTTATATTATTTTAGTGTTACACAGCTTAACAAAGATCGAGTATTCAAGATTTTTTTTTTTTGAACCTCGTATCTATATATATGAAATATATTTGTGCGCGTGTGTGTGCGTGTGTGTCACAAGGAATAGTTAGTAACTCAAAAGACCTTGCTGATCATTCCCAGGATATACTCTGAAGGGAAACATTCTATTACAGTGCAGCCCTGTCAACACACTCACTATAGTTTTACTGAGAGAGTGAGAGTGAGAGTGAGTTACAAGGAATAGTTAGTAGGAGATACTCGAAGTGGAAGGAGAGAGACTGTTTAGTGCGCTACTCTTTACAGAGTGTGCAAAATACTATCTACTCTCTTCTTGACCTGCTCTACTGAAAAACTATTTAGAACTTCGGAGGGAAGTTTGTTCCAGGTAGAACAGATCTTATATGTGAAAAAGTTTCCACAGATACTAGTGCTGAACCTTTTCAATTCTAATTTCCAGCCATGGTTGCGTGTTGTATTCATATTGAGCCTAAACATTTTGCTATAATCCACATTGTATTTACAAAACTTCAATGAGCTGACCTCGTAGTCTGAGAGAGAGAGAGAGAGAGAGAGAGAGAGAGAGAGAGAGAGAGAGAGAGAGAGAGAGAGAGAGAGAGAGAGAGAGAGAGAGAGAGAGAGAGAGAGAGAGAGAGAGAGAGAGAGAGAGAGGAGAGAGAGAGAGAGAGAGAGAGAGAGAGAGAGAGAGAGAAGAGAGAGAGAGAGAGAGAGAGAGAGAGAGAGAGAGAGAGAGAGAGAGAGAGAGAGAGAAGGTCTTTGTGGCATCAGCAGCCGTTGGTCGGTGGTAGGGGGGGGCCGCTGCTATTGTACCCCCCCTTCCACCCTTAATACTCCCCCTCCCCCCCATTTTACTACACCTCCACACTAGCCACACACTCTCTCTCTCTCTTCACTTTCTTCTCCCTCGCCCTCTATTTCTGTCTGTCTGTCTGTCTGTCTGTCTGTCTGTCTCTCTCTCTCTCTCTCTGTCAGATAAAGTGATACAATGTTAATGATTAATATGAATGAATCAGTAGGTATGTGTAAATTCCCTTTCAGACTAATTTCTTTCTATACTCTATAAAACACTTTCCTTTGTGCATTTCCTGACCCATAAGGATACACTTCATCTTATTGTCCGGTACGGCTTTTTAGCCGGAAGGTGGGGAGAGAGCTTTCTACTTTGCTGTCCTATTCTTCTACTATAAACTGTCCCCGACTATTAGGCCAGACCACCTAGTAGGGACCACAAGGCCTGTGCGGTCTGAGTATCTGCGTAATGTAATACAGTTTCCCCAAATAAATGTCATACCAACCCAAGGTCGGAGCGAGTGATGGGTGGGGAGAGAGCCTTCTGCTTTGCTATCCTTACCTTCCATTTTGTAGCAAATTTTATGTTAGCATTAAGTCCGGACTGCCTAGTAAGAACCTCAAGGTTTGTGCAGTCTGTGACAACTTCACTTTTATCACCAACCAGAACGAGGGGCGGCACGCTCCTCGGTGTGGTAGACACAACCTAAGGTCTGTATCTATGTAAATCAATTTAAAATCTGTATCTCGTGTATATATATATATATATATATATATATATATATATATATATATATAGGCCTATATACAGAGCGGTCGCGAAATATTTCCCCATAGGGAATTCCTGTGTATTTGCAAGAGAGAGCTGAAGAATATATCTTTATTTATTTCACTCCAACACCAAACACCTCCCAAAGAAATTAATGAAAGCAAGCATGTGATCCACTGGGATTCGAAGCTGGGTTACCACATACAGATGCAGATCAAATATATAGAAATACCCTATGGGCAATACACAGGAATTCCCAATGGGGTAATGTTTCGCGACCGGTCTGTATATAATATATATATATATATACTGTATATATATCTTGTCTACAGAAAAAGGCTTATTATAGTCTGTAGACTCAATCGGATGCAACGAAGTCCGGAGGATGTTGAGCTTTCTAGTTAGCTCGACACTCGTCTGGCCTCCCAGACAGGCAGTACCTCACAGTTTGGTGGTTAGATGGGTACACTCTCACGCCATCTAGTGGGCTTCTCACTAGATACTCATACAATGCAAATGTACAGTGGTGGTACGGAATATCTGGACAACTTTTAGAAACGCAGTTATGATACACTGGCACTAGTTTGAAAAATCCCTTGAACCACAAAGATCATATTACTTGGATTCACTACTCAACAGTCACAGACTTACTTTTATCATTAAGATAATTATGTTCCAGTATTCCTGACGGCAAATGGCCAGATAGGATGACTACTTTCCCCTACAAGAATAGCTTGTGCCACGTGTGGAATGCCACTTGTGTTGACACTTTCTTTCTCAATGACCAACATCACCAGAAGCACCAACAAACTAGGTGAGGCCGCCCGCATAGCAGAAAATAGAAAGCAAGAAAAATATAGTCCTCCGTTGTCATCAGTTTGAGCCTCTGGCGTTCGAAAGATCAGAGTCTTCGGCCCACCACCCTCAATATGGAGAATTAAATTGGCCACAAAATCAGAGCAGTATCAGGAGAACTCTTGGAAATCCTATGACTCGAGTAAAGGCTAGGGATGGCCATCCTCCAGGGCAATGCCACCAGTGTCATGAGCTCAATATGACTGGGCCATGCCACCGTGTGAGGCCCAGGGAGTCATGGTGTATTCGTTATCTTTCCACGCTAGAGTTTTAGAATTTTCTTTATACATATTGTATGGTGTACATGAATAAAAGGTGTGTCGGATGGTTATAAGCCATAGTTGCTCGCGTGTTTGGGGCTAGCAACATGTATAATGAAAAGCATGTATCCATCATAATAACTTACCTCTACAATATCTTAGATTTGCCAACAGGATGACAGGCTTTTCACAATACGTAGATGGAGGTCTTAAGAAAAGGCATTATTGACCACGACTGTACTAGAAACAGTCTTGAAAAAGGTTATTAAATTTGTGAGAAAATATCCTCATATGATCAAATGAGACCTTCATACTCCACTGTCTCATTCTGTTCCTTGATCCCTTTTCTTCTTCACATTTATCGAAACTTTGGTCATGATTGTCTTATGACGAGGTGAATAATAGTTTTGCCTGAGAAAAATAAAACACAAACAAGAGCATATTGATGTAACAATAAACATAAGAAGAAGCTGTAGTACATCAGACTGTGACAGCCAGTTTCGCGACAGAGTGAGGTCCATCAGAAGTCTTCCATTGGGTTGAAAACCTGGCTTGGTATGTAACGTATACGGTACCGGTATATAACATTTATGATTATCTGTTTATCTGTCTGCTTTTATATACAGACACATGTTTCAAACTAAAACAGGAAAAACCTGCATGGCCCTATACTGTATATAGCTCAAACACATCAACTCTTGACTAGCCAGATTCCAAGCTAGGGTTACTAGACTTGTCCCATCAAATAGGAGGCTGAGCTATGAGGATTGTTGAGGGCAGTCGGTCTCTTTACATTGGAAATGTACAGTATAGACACTTTGAATATGTAAATACAAACGTGTTATATAATGTAGATTATAACACCATTGTTATTCTCAGAAATTCAGAATTAAATCATGGTTGCAAGATGGGGTTTAAAAGATTCAAAATTGTAATATGTGAGTTTTTCACATAAAAGACCTATTTTATTTGAAAGAATATTCCATTTGAGATTGCAAATAGTCTAGTTCTTCAGTGGAAATTTAAACAGAGGATACATAGTTTACTGCACAAAATGCAGTAAATGTGTGGGTTTTTTTTGTGTGCCAGTATTTTACAGCAGGGTTATAATACTCGACTAGAGAAAGAGAACACAGGCGATAAGATACAAAGAACAGCATTATTTGTGAGTATGGTAACTTACACAAAACAGACAATATATAAACAAAACATGGGGAAAATAATATCTATAAATGATAAGTAGCGATAATAATATAGGCCTAACTGAGCCAGGGCAACCTACCTAGGCAACAATATAAAAAAGAAGAGAAGAAAGATATGGTAGTTCTCTGCAACTCTGGGTATTCCTTCGTGTAGGGCACCGTCTGGGGCGTCAACGGCTTCCTTTTCTGCAGCCCGTTAGTAGTGGGGTGACTTGGTTGTCTTCTTAATTCGGTTAGTCCGACTGGTCCAGTTCCCCAGTTCAGTTATTCAGGTCTCGGCCTCTTTCGTTGTCGTCATCTACTTCTTCAGGAGGTACCAGCTGGGCAACTTGGGTGGTGTGTCTCGTTGCCACTCGGCTATTGTTCGGGGCAATTCTTCCTCCCAATGCAGGGAGGTAGCTATCTACTTCCCTTGTTGAGCAACTATGTATTAGGGCACTTAACTCCTGAACTTAAGGGCAATCGGTTACCTGAGGTGATTCCAGAGGTAGCTGTGGCAAGCGAGAGGCATGTCTATCCAACTTTTCCTTTTTCTTAATGTCTGTGCATTTCTCTTTCTCTTTGCCTCTATATTTACAATTGCCATCCACCTGGCAGGCTTCACCGATAAGAACTGGTACCTTAGGTGCCTGAAGCAACACTTCTAAAGGAGGAGGAAGGGGGGAGTATAGCAAGGGCGGCTGAGGAGAACTGTGCTCAAGGTACGCTCCAGTCGAACAGTTCTGGATCCTTTTGTCCAGGATCCAGTCTCAACCTCCTGTTCCAGGTTTGTTCGCTGATTGGCTGGAGTGTTGGCAGATGGGTCAATCACTGAGTTTGACTCTGCCCCTCGCCCCACCCCCTTCGATGCCTTTGATCATAGAAGATGTTAAAGCTTTGCCTTTCTTGGGAGAGGGACTGGGCAAGCATCCTGGCCAAGCAGAGGCAGAGTCTGTTTCAACTACGCTCTGGTGATGAAGGTGGAGGAAACCCCCTCGTGTTGGTAAGGGGATTCCCCAGATTTCTGGCGCTGTGGTGAAGGGGACAAGGACCTTTCCTTCTGTGGTGCCTCAGTAGGCAAGGGCCTATCTGCATTGGCTTATCTGGTGGTATCTCTGCTATGTCCAGATTTCTGGTAGGGCTTGGGCCTTTTAATCTTTCGGGGATAGTTCCTTGTACGCCCAACATTTCTAATGTTCCAACTCTACCTCTGGAAATAGGTTGATAGCCTATATATTCGATCGCTCAACACAATGAAGTCAGGAGGTCTTATTACAGATTGCTATTGAGGCAAGATTGGCTACCAGCTCGTTTGTAGTCTTGTCTTCATATACATACAGTGCCTGGATTTCTCCTCATGGTCTGTTGCAGCTTTGATGACTTCTCAAAGCCGCATCACTACTGTTTCACTACCTCCTCTAGCAATGTCGGACGACTCTCTAAAGTCACCTATTGAGCTTCTCACTCACAAGCCCTGCGTCCCAATACATATTTTGAAAATGGGAATATAAATACAATGCTAATGTTCTAGAAACAGCGAGGGTGCTTTTATGGTGTGTCGATGGGCTTTGTAGTAAATGCACAGTATTCAAGTACAGCGTCAATACCATTTCAAATATATAGTCCCATTGACACATCAGGATTTGAAACCGGGACTTTAAGATTACCAGCCCAAGAGCAAGACCACTCACCATACCGTACCTACTCTGTGCTGCACAATTACCAGCCCAAGAGCAAGACCACTCACCATACCGTACCTACTCTGTGCTGCACAATTACCAGCCCAAGAGCAAGACCACTCACCATACCGTACCTACTCTGTGCTGCACAATTACCAGCCCAAGAGCAAGACCACTCACCATAACCGTACCTACTCTGTGCTGCACAATTACCAGCCCAAGAGCAAGACCACTCACCATACCGTACCTACTCTGTGCTGCACAATTACCAGCCCAAGAGCAAGACCACTCACCATACCGTACCTACTCTGTGCTGCACAATTACCAGCCCAAGAGCAAGACCACTCACCATACCGTACCTACTCTGTGCTGCACAATTACCAGCCCAAGAGCAAGACCACTCACCATACCGTACCTACTCTGTGCTGCACAATTACCAGCCCAAGAGCAAGACCACTCACCATACCGTACCTACTCTGTGCTGCACCAATTACCAGCCAAGCAAGACCACTCACCATACCGTACCTACTCTGTGCTGCAATTACCAGCCCAAGAGCAAGACCACTCACCATACCGTACCTACTCTGTGCTGCACAATTACCAGCCCAAGAGCAAGACCACTCACCATACCGTACCTACTCTGTGCTGCACAATTACCAGCCCAAGAGCAAGACCACTCACCATACCGTACCTACTCTGTGCTGCACAATTTAATTTATTTATTTACAGTATCTACCTGAAATGAACAACACAGTCGGCTTGCTGGTGTAGTAACTAGCGTCTTGGACTTCCACCCAGAAGGTCCCAGGATCGCGCCCACGCTCGGAGCATTACAGATTTTTCACAAGCACTTAGTCGTTACTGTCCCTCATGAGCAAGGGGATGGGGTAGTAAGTACAGGACCCCAATGGAAATACGCCTAATCGGCCTTATTGGGCTATCCTTAGCTGGCTTAGTATGCGCTAGCTTTAAGAACTATTAATATACCAACGTTTCCTGGGAACTCCTTGTAACACACACACACACACACACACAATATCTCTCTTTTGGTTCCTGTCATTCTCCCTTCCATGCAACTCACCCTCCTCTTTCTCATCCTCTCCCCCGGTTTTCTCACATTTCTTGTTCTCTCTTTTTTTCATTTTTTCCCCTATTCGTACCCTGCCGTCTTGATCTCCTTGTCCTTCTTCCATTCCCTCTTTATCCCTTCTCTCTCTCCCCCTCCTTTATTCGGACTCTCTCTCTCTCAACCTTTCTTTCCTTGCTGTTCTTGGCCCTTTCATATGTACGTCTTTCATGTTTCTTTGATTCATTCGTTCTCTCCTCTGTTGCTCCTCTATTTGTACCATCACTCACACTCACTCACTCACTCACTCACTCACTCACTCTCTCTCTCTCTCTCTCTCTCTCATGTTACTATATTCTGTTAGGTACTATACCGTACTCATTTTGATAAGTATAGACAACTCAAAATCAAATATACAGTACCGTACTATAGTTTCTGAGTGTACAACTGTCCAACACTGTGACTGTTGTGAAAGTGTTGTGAACGGCCACACCCAAACGGCCACATACCATAAGTGCAACTATACTATAATATCTTCGGTCACACAACCAATAATGGCCTACATACAGGTATGTAGGCCATTATTGAAACGTTACGCTAATATTAGTAAGCGTAACATTATAACAATATGTAAATACACAATATGCGCAGGCAAAAAAAACAAAACTAAAAAACATACAGAGTGGAAAACATATACCGGTATAGGAAATATAGATACAGAAAACATACAGAGTGGAAAACATATACCGGTATAGGAAATATAGATACAGAAAACATACAGAGTGGAAAACATATACCGGTATAGGAAATATAGATACAGAAAACATACAGAGTGGAAAACATATACCGGTATAGGAATATAGATACAGAAAACATACAGAGTGGAAAACATATACCGGTATAGGAAATATAGATACAGAAAACATACAGAGTGGAAAACATATACCGGTATAGGAAATATAGATACAGAAAACATACAGAGTGGAAAACATATACCGGTATAGGAAATATAGATACAGAAAACATACAGAGTGGAAAAACATATACCGGTATAGGAAATATAGATACAGAAACATACAGAGTGGAAAACATATACCGGTATAGGAAATATAGATACAGAAAACATACAGAGTGGAAAACATATACCGGTATAGGAAATATAGATACAGAAAAAGGAAAAACAAAAAGACAATAAAATAATAAGTAAAGTGACAAACAAATAAAACTAATAATAGGAATATTTAAAATTAGACTAATATGAAAAAGCCAAGGGAGGAGAAAAAACAAAAACAGATAATGATAATTAAAAAACAATGAATGTAGAAGAATTCAAAACACGGAAGAACAATATTACAAATAAAAAGATAAAAACATTGCCAAAGACAAATAAGTAAGACAGAAGAGGGAGGGACGGTGACACAATACTAGTTTCTTACTTCCTTTCTTATAATTACCATACTTTCTTTCATGCCACTTCCGCTCTTTCTTACATACAGTACTTATCTCATTATTCATCATGCTCTCGCTCTCTCTCTCTCTCTCTCTCTCTCTCTCTCTCTCTCAATATTTATGACAAGATAGATTGATACAAAAGATACTGCAGGATTAAATGGAATACTCTTATTTCTAAAAAAAAGGGTGAGGGTGAAGAAAAAATGATCTATCTTTCTCTATAACGTCCTCCCACCCACCTTTAACAACTTCTTTACACCCCCCTCCCAAAACACACACACACACACACACACACATTAACAGGGTGGCTAATACACACATACAGTATAATAGGCATGTAATAAATTGCTATCAAACCGTTCCTTACGATACATGCTTGGTCTGGGATTTTTATATTTTTGCTGTATTTTTTATCTGATAGTCTTGTGTGTGTGTGTGTGTGTGTGTGTGTGTGTGTGTGTGTGTGTGTGTGTGTGTGTGTGTGTATGTGTGTGTGTGTGTATGTGTGTGTGTGTGTATGTGTGTGTATGTGTGTGTGTGTGTGTGTGTGTGTGTGTGTGTGTGTGTGTGTGTGTGTGTGTGTGTGTATGTGTGTGTGTGTGTATGTGTGTGTGTGTGCTGTTCATATTATTATTAAAATGTTAGTTATATTCGAAAACTATTTCAGTATGCAAACTTGATATGTAATGTTATCAACAATTGCTACTGGAAATGGGTAGGTCTACCTGGGAATAATATGACAGTAAAATTATTCTCCACAACATCAGTAGCATACTCTGAATTTCTCCCACTGAGTACATAACAAAACTAATGTCCAATAATGTCAATAAAGACTGGCTGACTAAACCATGTCTAAACTAAATATTCCGTATTGTTTAATAAATAAAAGGATGCCAGTCTCCACCTCAAATAGTAATATGAATGCTACTAATGGACGAGGAAATTGGTTGATTTACCAATAAATGAACATATATTTACATACGGTTTAATCGTCAAAAGTAATTATTGGTAGTTCTGGACACTGGCCCTTCTTGCACACTTTTATATAAAAAAAAAAATAATAAATCACAGTTTTGTTAACAATAAACGTATATACTTTGTAAGTGAGTGAGTCTGTCATTAACATAATCTCCATTCTCTATAACACAAATGTTCTTACTTACCACAGCTTCACTTTATCTCCACCACAGTCAGTGAGTCTGTCATTAACATAATCTCCATTCTCTATAACACAAATGTTCTTACTTACCACAGCTTCACTTTATCTCCACCACAGGGATATCAACACGCTCCTCTAGTCTTTAGTGATCTTACCTGAGGAACAAGAAAAGATAAAGATTAGTTTACATAATAAGATATGTATTTGCTTATTACTATCTTATGAATAGAAAGGCTTATATACTGTATATATTGCTATGCCCACACCCCAAGGAAGGACGTCGGTAATACCATAAACCATCATGTATGTGAACAATTTCATATAATGAAAAACAAATATCTGTAAAAAAAAAGGCTATTCAGATCTGATGATTTGAGAGTGGGTCAACACTTTTGATTTGAGAGTGGGTCAACACTTTTGATTTGAGAGTGGGTCAACACTTTTGATTTGAGAGTGGGTCAACACTTTTGATTTGAGAGTGGGTCAACACTTTTGATTTGAGAGTGGGTCAACACTTTTGATTTGAGAGTGGGTCAACACTTTTGAAAAACAAATTATAACAATTACCGGTATTGAGTAAGTTTGCTTTTTCCTAGAATCGGGTACTATATTGTGTATAAATTATAGAAGTAATTATTTCAGATATATCAATCAATTTTATATTTTAATAAGTAATTTGATATATTTATGGATATAGAGTAAACGGTACCAGTGCTAAATAACATATACAACACATATCCTTCATTCTTGTTCTTCTCCTTCATCACTTCTTCCTTCTCTTCCACTACTTTATCTTTCACATCCTTACATAGGATACCGGTACTTCATCAACACCATCATCATCACTATCACCACCACCACCATCACTACCACCCCCACCATCACTACCACCACCACCACTACCACCACCATCACCACCACCACCACCATCATCACCTATATAACCGGAAGTTATTGCCCCTGGGCCACCACGATTGATGGCCCAGGTGCAACGTAACAACACAATACTGGTAGTGGGGAGCCCTCTTAATCATAGCATTACTATCATCACCACCATTATCTAGATTATCAACAACAGGTCCCATCACCATCATTATGAGGTTGCCAATGACTCAAAAAATAATCCTAAAGCTTTTTACCAACTATATAAATCCAAGGTTAGAGATGTAATTGGTCCCCTTAAAACTTCGATAGGAGAAATGACAGAAAATGATTTAGAAATGTGCAGTACATTAAATAGTCAATTTCTTTCCGTTTTCACTAATGAAAATTTGGCACAGTTTCCAGAAGTCAGTAAGGTATACAGCGATAGTATAGATAATAGGTTAAGTACGGTTACTATAAGTAGAAATGATGTGCTTAAGGAAATTGACAGACTGAAACCTCATAAATCGCCTGGTCCTGATGAGGTATATGCTAGAGTATTAAAAGAATGCAGAGATGAGTTAAGTTACCCATTAACATTTCTATTTAACAAATTATTAGAAACAGGTGTAGTTCCAGAAGCTTGGAAGCTTGCAAATGTAGTTCCGATCTTCAAAAAAGGTGATAAATCAATAGCATCCAATTACCGTCCCATTAGTCTCACTTCAATCATAGGAAAGCTACTAGAGTCAATTATTGCTAGGAAAATGAGAAACCACTTAGAAACATTTAACTTAATCAATTCTTCTCAGCATGGATTCACTCAGGGACGGTCTTGCCTTACTAATTTGCTTAGTTTTTTTCCCAGAGGTATATGAAGCAGTAGATAATGACAAGCCATATGATATTATATATTTAGATTTCAGTAAAGCTTTCGACAGAGTCCCTCATGAGAGATTGATGAGAAAGGTTGAGGCACATGGAATAGGTGGGGCGTTGTTAGGATGGATTAGGTCATGGCTAATTGGTAGGAAGCAGAGAGTCAGCATAAATGGTACCAAGTCAGAATGGGGAGCAGTCAAAAGTGGTGTCCCCCAGGGATCGGTATTAGGTCCCCTGTTGTTTCTTATATACATAAATGACCTAGATTTAGGTATAACTAGTAGGATAAGTAAATTCGCAGACGATACTAAAATAGGGAGATCAATTGATTCAGATAGCGATATAGAGTGCCTCCAACGGGATCTAGATACCTTACATGAATGGTCAGTAAATTGGCAGATGAAGTTTAACATTGACAAATGCAAGGTATTAAAGATAGGGAAGATGCAAACAAATGTTAAATATAAACTAGCTAATTTAGAATTAGAAAATTCAGATTGCGAGAAAGATCTAGGTGTGTTTGTTAGCAATGATTTGAAGCCTAGAAAACAGTGTATAAGCGTTCGTAATAAGGCAAACAGGATTCTCGGGTTCATCTCTAGGAGTGTGAGTAACAGAACTGCTGATGTTATCTTAAAACTTTACTTGTCATTAGTGAGACCCCATATGGATTATGCTGTCCAATTTTGGTGTCCTTATTACAGAATGGACATAGATTCATTGGAGAGAGTACAGCGTAGAATGACAAAATGATCCATAATATTAGAAATCTTTCGTATGAAGAAAGGTTGAAGAAATTAGGTTTACATTCGTTAGAGAGACGCAGAGTTAGAGGGGATATGATAGAGGTGTTCAAGTGGGTTAGTGGGATTAACAAAGGGGACATGACAAATGTACTAAAGCTCAGTGATAGCGAAAGAACTCGTACCAATGGTTTCAAATTAGATAAATTTTGTTTCAGAAAAGATATAGGCAAATATTGGTTTGGTAACAGAGTTGTAGATGGGTGGAATGGACTACCAAGTGCTATAGTGGGATCTAAAACGGTAGGGAGCTTTAAGATAAAATTGGATAAGCATATGGACGAGAAGGGTTGGGTGTGAAGGGGGATCAGCCGGGTTGGGCCAATCAGCGCTCTGCAGACCCCCATAATCCTGCGTTAATCTCTAACCGTTTTGGTAAGATGATCCTCAGGGTATTAGAGTGTGAAGCCTATCATTGGGCTTTGTAATTGAATTGGGGTTGTGTGGGACAGGGATCTGCCTTGCTTAGGCCAATCGGCTTTCTGCAGACTCCCATTTTCTTATGTTCTTATGTTCTTATTATCACTATATAATCATCCGACACCAACACCCTATCATCAACAATGAACACCACAAACATCATTAACATCATCAGCGTCCTCTTCAATAACTGGAATCGTGTCCACTACGATTGATGACTCAGGTGAAAAAACGGTAGTGGAAGCCACACAATCAGCACCACCACAATCAATAATATAAACATTACCATCATCACAATGAACATCACTATATAACCATACCATCATCATCATCATCACCATCACCATCATTATCATTAACACCACTATAATGAACCATGAACATGACCAACATTAACATCTCCTCAATAACCTGAAGCTAATGCCTCGTACCAAGCAGGATTGATGACCCAGGTGCAACATAATAAACCCTACCGGTGGTGGGAAGCCATCTTAACCAACAAAGCTTCTTTAACGACCCACATCTAACGAGCACACGCACTTTTTATTTACATTTTTAAAACCTTCATCAACTATGGGAATAATAATTAATAATATAGTTAGTGTACCTACACGAGATGCAAAGTAAATACCTGTATTGGAAATGAAAATCTGATAAAGAACATACATTAAAACGTTAAAAGATATATACTTTGAATGTATCGTATACAAAATCAACATCCTATCTCATGATCCCCCGGGGAGGTGATCTTCAATAACTACACTATAAAACATAGAAAGTTATAATAAAAGTAAATCAAGTCAATTTTGGTACTGGTATAGCTATTGATAGTCATTTACATCTCATTATTTTATATATATTTTATCGAAGAAGCTATTTGTGAAACGTTGTCAATAAAGTGCTCCTCCTCATATGGTGTTTATATTACTCTTTTATTGACTTTATAGCGACCAATATAGGCTACCTTAACCCATACAGTACCAGGGACGTAATTTTTATCATATTCTGGCAACTATTAGACGATTTTATTCAATTTCGGAAGGACCTCTAGCAGTAATAAGGCTTGAAACTAGCTCGAGCAACCTTTTTAGCTACCACAGATCCTTTCTAAGCTGCATAATATCGTATAAATAGGCCTACAGCTAGAATAAAGTATAACACACGTCGCTGGTATTCAAAGGGTTAAAATGGTAAATCGCTATGAAAACTATTATTTCCCCTTCCATACTCATTAGCCATAATTGTTAACAGTGTAACCAAGGTTATTGAAAGGTAGGTGGCCAGTTGAATACCCTCCCGTGACGGAAGCCTTAATAGGTATAACACATACCTGTATGCTGACAGGGCGTTGAGCATAACAAACCACATCAATTATAGAATTAGAAATTGAGCATCATTTATTAAAACGAGCTTCATGGCCCACTAGTTGTTGATTTCTATTAATTTCGTACACCACTGCGTCGAGGTGGCAAAGTTGAAGCATATGCCTGCGAGTTGTCTCTTACAAAGGTAAAGAATCTTCAGACGACTTAATCCACAGAATACCATAACAATTTATAAATAAACATGATCGCATCAACCTATAAAAAACAGCCACCCTTACCGGTAAAAAAGCATCATCCAAACCTCTACAATGAGTTACGTGTTTGAGTTGTGTAATATCCAGACTCAATGCATCAATGTGACAAAGAACCTCCTTGTTCCCTCTTTCAATAGATGAACATATTTCCAAACACAATCAATACCTCTTACTTTCTGTTTTAGTGATTGCAAAGCCTATTTAATCTTAATTGGACAGTATATGTAGTACATATAGCCGGAATTACGTCTCTTATTCATTAGGGTTCAGTAAAAGTAGTTGTAATTGAATCAGCATTAACCAAGACAATATATAGTAATATACTGTACATAATACCGTACACAACGGTGCTTTATATGAGCTAACCATAAAATAATGGAGTCAATATACCCTAAATTTGCAATTAATAAGGCAATACAAATATTATTATATATACTACAGTTGGTTTGAGAAATTCTTTTACCCCACAATATATATATATAAACTGCTAAATCGACAAATGTTGTGAGGATCAGGACACGCCAGCCACAACCTCATCACCATCCACACCCCTGCTGCCCACCCAACTAAGGAGAGAGGTCCACCTTCCTCCAAATTCCATCTTTCACATGACTATGGCCAACTATACTCGAGAGGTGGATCTACGGGAGGTGGACGTCTGCCATACATGATTTACACGCTCAGACGGCGCCCCAGCCCCTTTGATGTCCCTGCTGCCCCTCCGGATCGAGCTGCCAGCACCACCAGCACCCACCTGACCAATCAGGAGCCAGGATCAAGGAGAGGAATTGACAAGGGCCAAGAAAATACCCTGACCATTGCTCCTTCTCCCAGATCAGAGAACAGGATCCTTAAACCCAAAAATGGTGACCGTCCTCAATAGAGGTTTTTCTGGTGCACTGTGACCATCCTCAATAGATCCAGAGCAAAAAAAAAACTTATAAAACACTCCAGTGGCACTCAAAACAAAGCAATTTGTGATTAGATGAGATAATTCCCTCCATTACTTGCTACCACTCATACATATGTGTCCCAACACGCTCCTTCACCTCCTTTTCCCCCCCTCCTCAATTATCAGTTATTTTTCCTTTTATTCCCCCTTTCATCAGGTAATTTTCGGTGCGAATTTCCCCCTCCCGGTCTCTTTAACACGGGTGAGGGAGCTAGAGATCCTTGCAACACAGACTTCTACTCAGACTCGCCAGTGTCGCTTCAAAGCTTGGAGAGGGAGGATATACGTCCCCCCAGCTCTCGCCTCATGATACCACCTTGCGGCAATAATACGTCTTTTATACCCCCCAAATGTTATTCCCACTTCTTTTATTGCTCCTAAATGTTCATATTAAAAGCAAAATAGGTGCATATAGATAAATAATAATTATATATATGTTAAATATGACGATTTTCGTCAGAATAGAACCAAATACCTTCGCTTGGCAGGAGGGTTTGAACTACCATAGGTTTGCAGTTTATGAGTTAATCCGCCCCGGGCCTGTGATTGGCCCAATAAAACCACCCAAAACAGCAGCTCGATCTAGGCCAGGGCCTTATAAGTCCCCCAAAATGTCCGCAGAGCACACAAGTCCGCAAGCCCGACATGGGAACACGACCTCCTCCTCAGCCTCCACCCCGTATCTTCAGCAGCCCTCTCTTTCCCCTACAGTGGAAGGAACTAAGGAGCTAAAGGATAGATTACGAAAGATTGATCTTAGACTGGCAAGTGGGGCCAATCAATGCGAAGACAAAGTCCTAACTCTGACACCAACCACACAGTGTCAATCAGAGGAATGCGTGGAGTTTCAAGAGTTGTAGAATCTCCTGAACCTCGTTGACGACTACTTCAAGCAACTAACCCGAGAGTGGCAGGAGCTGCCCCGCACCCTCCGAGAGTGGCGACAAGACTCTCAATCAGGCGAAGGAGCTGGCAGAACAAGCCGCCCGCAGACGAGGCCACCCCAGCACGACGCCCTGGGACAGCCCCTGCCTTAGCCGTACATCCCTATTGCCCCGGCTGGATACCCCACCCTCATAACCAGTAGCCGGACATCGCCACGGCCAGATGAGCACCAACCCCACCAGTGCCACCACCCATAAGTTGTCATAATTCACTCCTTAAAGGGCCGAGCAAGACTGTCACTGTACTGCTCACAGACTCCCCCCCAGATTGTATGAGGTACTCACCTGGACTGTCCAGGGAGATGAAAGAAACTGCCAACCAGCTGCACACCTGGTCGCGAGTCAGCACCGAGATTACCTGGTCCGTTAGGCCGCTAATCCTCTGTTTGACCTCCGACGCTCACCCAGGCCACCTATTACCATCAACTAGCTTGACTTGGGGTTACAAGGAATTGCCATAGTATCCCCACTCAGAACATTATGTATTGTGCTCTATATAGACGAATATACTGTATATCTCTTGCATAATATAATACATTTTGTGTTCATTACTGTTTGCTTTGTTATCCCAGATAAGGAACCCACATTGTGTTCTATCCTTAATAATATAGGCACTTCATATTGTAGTTTAAGTGACTGCAAGGATTTTTTTTTAGCTATGGCTACGGTCTATATGTGCATCATAAAATGTTAAAAACTAATTATCAACCTAAGTACCCATATCAGCAATGTAAACATTGAGTAGGGTAAAGGAATATATCGAACCTACTGTACCAGAATTAGTGTTGTAGGACCTAACCCGGATATACCTGATTGCAATACTCGGACCCAATGCACCTTAGTGACAAAACATTCGGCCGCCACCCCCAGCCCACCCTCCTTTTCAACACATCAACAAGACCCCTCCTCCCCTAACGAATCAGGTATGGTATTTAACGAGCACACACTGATCACCATTCTCTCTCTCTTTCTCTTTCTCTCTCTCTTTCTCTCTCTCTCTCTCTCCTCTGCAATGTTTTGTAAACCTGTTCTAGCTCACACTCTTGGGCGCGACACAATATCACTCATAACACACACACACACACACCACAGTTTATAATTATTGGCTTCTGTTCAAACAACAAATTTGTGTTTAATTTCAAGTGACACTCTTCACACATTGGCATCATCCACAGCTTACCGTACCATTCATACCACCGTCTTTATAAAACATATCGAACTAAGAGTTAGGTCAAGAAATAAAGTGTTGATTTATGGAAAAGGACATCACGTCAATCAGGTAATTGAAGCATAGTTAACATAGTTTATATATATGTATATATATGTTGTTCATCACAGCCAGCAGACTCACTGGGGGGGGGGGGGGGGGGATTACAGTTCCCACATTTATGTATATATTTATTTTAATTTATTTTTATTTTCATATTTTGTTTTAAAGTGGGTAACTCTGACAGTTTCTCAATTCAGTATATATTATTTGAATAAACAATCAACCATCATTCAAATATTCTAATCCAATGTAAACAAACTTAAATGATACCAGATAAATAATTTACGATCAAAAACTACCGGAATGCGTAATTAACGGTCGTCACACATTCAGACTTTGGGTTCTGGCAGACCAGGACAACTTGGTCGGCGCCTAAAGTGTGAAGACTGGTCCCGATTTTAATTGGTGTCTGCCGCATGCGGCGCTAGACCTACGCAAGAGTAACATAAGAAGTACTGGTATCTCTTACAAAAGTCTAGCGCCATTGTGTGACGTTGCATAGCACGCAGGACCCACCCACACTAATGTATGGGTCCTGATAGAATCTTCACCAACCAGGACACCGACAGACGTAGGTACTGTAGCCTACGTCATAGTCCATAAATATATACCTAGTCAGTTCACGCCGAGGTCACTCCGACCGAGTCCATTTCCCTCCCGCTCTCCGTGACTCAACCCCCCCCCCCCCCTCCCCCCCTTCCTTCCTTTCTCTCACACTCCCCCACAAGCACCCCCACACACCCACTCAACCCCCCCCCCTCCCTTCCTTTCTCTCACACTCCCCCTCAAGCACCCCCACACACCCACTCAACCCCCCCCCTCCCCCCCTTCCTTCATTTCTCTCACACTCCCCCTCAGCACCCCCACACACCCCCTCACCCCCCCCCCCTCCCCCCCCTTCCTTCCTTTCTCTCACACTCCCCCTCAAGCACCCCCACACACCCACTCAACCCCCCCCCCTCCCCCCCTTCCTTCCTTTCTCTCACACTCCCCCTCAAGCACCCCCACACACCCACTCATATTATTCATAGTATTCATTCATAATAAATGGTATTAATAATTAATACTCTAATATATCAATAGCCCCATAGTAAAAAAAAAAAAAAAAAAAAAATGTAGGCGTAAAACAAAAAAAGTATGGTAGGAAACCGCCCAGGTGTTGGAGGGGTAGGAGGGAGGGGGAGGGAAAGGTCTACCTACCTACCTACCTACCCCTTTCTCTCTCTCCGACACACACATATATATATATATATATATTATATATATACGGTATATATATATATATACTGAGACATCTCAAAATACTAATTAACACACATCATTATGCCTACCGTATACTGTATACTAAAAAGATAAATACAAAATAACATCAATAACTTGTTAGAATAATAATCACCTAGATGTTGGTAGGTGGAGCGTGGGAATTGCATCACTTTTCAACCTCTGCATTTGTTTTGGTAGCGGTATGCCTAGCAATTCATATTTAAGGTTCCTATCGTATGCACTTTGATCAAAATGTATGCTGCAGATCCTAGCATTTTCAGCATTGATAAAGTCTTTCCTCTTACAAAGATTGATCCATTCCTTTCGGGTACACTCATTCTTAGGGAATGAGTGAAAGGAACGATGTTTATCACTCTGTTTATCATTGTTAGAGAAACAATTATACACCGCACAGGTGTTGGCATGCCCTCACACTTGAAAATAACATTTCAAGGTTATCAATATAATAACACTTTATACACGGGAGAGAGGGGAGTTCTTCACTGTTCCAAGGCAGGAAATAGGATGAAGTAGGGCTGGGTGACGCCACCAAATGGGAGGAGCGAAGTGTAGGGTCCTCCCCCTGACCTGACTATGGCCTACGTCGCCGATGCCTAGGGTTCCGTTGAGGGGGCCGTATCAATATAATCAAAGTACTCTTTTCACATATAATATTAGTAATGTATTAGTGTAGAAATATTATTGTCAGTTTTCTGATACATAATCATTATGTATCATACATTAATATATTACTATAATACTCTTTTCATATTATTATTAGTATTATAGTAATATGAAATTATCGTCAGTTTTCTTATATATTCATATTACACACACACACACACACACACACACACACACACACATATATATATATATATATATATATATATAAATACATTACCGGTATTTTAGTTCTCATTTCATATGTGATATTAGCAACATAGCACTGTCAAATTATTATTGTCAGTTTTCTTATACATGATGATGATGATGGCTTGAGTAAAGTAGGAGATTGGAGAGTTTTGGATAGAGGAAGGATAAGTTGAGAAGTGAGAAGTACAGTACAAGATAAAAGTACTTGGGCTCAACCAAGTTGCTCCATTGTATACATGTATAAGCTCATTATCTCTTATATAGCCTACTGACATATAGCGCGTTTTTCAAAGACACTGTGGACCATAGAGTTTTTTATGTTTTGAAAAACTGGCAAGTTGCTCATGGCAGACCTATAATTGTTAAATATATATATAATAAAAAACATAATTCAGAGACAAATGTGTTAATTAAACAATAATATTACTTCCCAACTCTATAGGAATGCAAAGGACTCTAATTCATTCGAAATAATAATTTTAAGTATATAAAGGACATAATATTTACAACACTCACCCCTGTCAGTTGTCTAACATTTGAATCATGCCTTGTAACGAAGGCTGTGAGTGGCTGAAACTGTCACCAGAGTCCTGCCTCCCGGCTGGTGGCCACACCCCCAGAGTCCGTTAATCTTTGGTCTTGGCCGAGCTGACCAAAGACTACCAGACAATCTCGGGAGGCTGTCTGCTTCTGTCTGGTTGTGTCTGGTAATCTATGGTAATCTATGGTAATCTATGCCTCTTTGTGCCTTTGAAAAACGCGCTAATAGTGTCAACGCCGTCAGGTTACGTCCTAGCTACGCTTGACGGCAAGACAGCTTAATGGTGGGGTCACACATTCACGTATATTGCTGCTCCCGTCCGGCGTATCGCCAATTTATGTAAAGACGCGAGTAGTTTCTGCCGTTGAACGCCCGTTCTTCCACGTCTATTGCACTTCCCGACAGACGTAGCGTAACGGGGCCAGTGTTACGTCAGACGTAATGGAGTCGTATTGAACTATGTACGTGTTTGCGACGTGCGTAAGCATAGCCCCGTTCGACCTCATGGGCTGCACGATTTGCGGGAACACAGGCCACGCCCATGCCACGCCCCCTCAAGACCGGCGTAGATGAGGCCGCACGTCTTGGGATTTGTTAGGTCGTACCTGGACCGGTTCTGGCCAATCGTAGGCACACCCCGTCTGACCAAACACAGACAAAGAAAATCTTTGTCAACCACGTAGGTCTGGGTTGGAATCTGGGAACTACAAAAGGGCAGGAATGGCCACACCATTCCCATTCCCAGTCCTTCATCGGCACCATGAACAACATCGAGGAATTCATCCTGGAGGAGTTACCCGCTGAGTGCCAGCCAATTTTGACGGTGTGCTTCTGCCAGTGCCAGATTTTTTTTTTTTTTTGGCTAAATCTATTAAGTTGGGAGAGAAATGGTAAAAAAAACACTCCCCTCGCCAGAAATCAGGTCCCCGATGGTCCCGAAAGTAGCTGAAAAGACACTATAGCCTACAGAGACTTTTATGGTATCGGAATGTATGGGTGGGAGGGTGGTGGGAGGGTGGTTTTGGGGTTGGTTGGGGGAAGGTAGAAGGGTAATTGACTTGTGTTATACATATGAAGCCGATTGGTGAGGTAGTTTCGCCACCACGGATTTTCATTTTTTTCCTTTTCTCCGTACGGATACGCTAGAAGTGGGTGGTGGGAGGAGGTTGGGGGTGTGGTGGGGGGAAGGCAGAAGGGTAAGAGACTTGTCACACAAATATGGAACCGATTGGTGCAGTCGTTTCGCCGCCACAGATTTTCCTTTGTTTTCCTTCTGACGGGACCGACAGTCAGCGAGTGGGTGGGAGGAGGGATTTGGGATTTTTGTGGTGGGTAGCCTAAAGGGTAAGGTACATGTGGTAAAAATATGAAAGCCATAGGTGCAGTCGTTTCGCTGCTACGATTTGTTTTCGGCAGGGTGCAGAGGGTGGCAGGGTTGGCTTGTTGGTTGCTGCTCCGGTGTGGTGAGAGGTGTGACGGAGGGTCCCTCGCTGGTCCCGTTGTCCCCTCGTACAACGGTGCCGCGTCTTCCCGCCAACCC
This sequence comes from Paralithodes platypus, assembly GCA_032716605.1. NCBI lineage: Eukaryota > Metazoa > Arthropoda > Malacostraca > Decapoda > Lithodidae > Paralithodes > Paralithodes platypus. The sequence continues at coordinate 11,415,273 of CM064499.1, read as the reverse complement.
GCAGTGCGGCGGTTCTGCCAGATGCGGCCTAACTAACGTATATTTCCACGTTCGACAGGAACTTTCTACGATTTGACGAGAGCAGCTCTCGTCTGACGGGGTAGCTGCTACGTCTGACGAGGCTGCTCTGGTCAGACGGCCGTGGTGGCCAGGTCGGTCGTAAGTGTTCCCGTCTTTTGACATACGTGAGGGCGAGCCACGTTCTTGATTCAACTCCAATCAACAACCGGGCGGCCTTGGCCGCACCCACAACATTCCCGACCCACGTGGGCTACTCGTTTCTACTCGCGCCATGCGTGAGTACCCCCCCCCCCCCCGACTGGCCGTAATTTCATTTACGTTTTGCGTATTATGCCATTACGTTTTACGTAATCGGTTGCCAACTACCAATATACCTTCGTTTACAACAGACGGGAGCTGACGGGAGCAATATACGTGAATGTGTGAACCCAGCATAATGGGCACCGAACAATTTTGGAAGGTTTCAACATTGTCGAAACAAATGAGCCGCCATCCAGACACCTGACACACTCACCATTATATCTCATGACACCCAAACAAATGAGCCACCATCCAGACACCTGACACACTCACCATTATATCTCATGACACCCAAACAAATGAGCCGCCATCCAGACACCTGACACACTCACCATTATATCTCATGACACCCAAACAAATGAGCCGCCATCCAGACACCTGACACACTCACCATTATATCTCATGACACCCAAACAAATGAGCCGCCATCCAGACACCTGACACACTCACCATTATATCTCATGACACCCAAACAAATGAGCCGCCATCCAGACACCTGACACACTCACCATTATATCTCATGACACCCAAACAAATGAGCCGCCATCCAGACACCTGACACACTCACCATTATATCTCATGACACCCAAACAAATGAGCCGCCATCCAGACACCTGACACACTCACCATTATATCTCATGACACCCAAACAAATGAGCCGCCATCCAGACACCTGACACACTCACCATTATATCTCATGACACCCAAACAAATGAGCCGCCATCCAGACACCTGACACACTCACCATTATATCTCATGACACCCAAACAAATGAGCCGCCATCCAGACACCTGACACACTCACCAATATATCTCATGACACCCAAACAAATGAGCTGCCATCCAGACACCTGACACACTCACCAATATATCTCATGACACCCAAACAAATGAGCCGCCATCCAGACACCTGACACACTCACCAATATATCATGACACCGAAACAAATGAGCCGCCATCCAGACACCTGACACACTCACCAATATATCTCATGACACCCAAACAAATGAGCCGCCATCCAGACACCTGACACACTCACCAATATATCTCATGACACCCAAACAAATGAGCTGCCATCCAGACACCTGACACACTCACCAATATATCTCATGACACCCAAACAAATGAGCCGCCATCCAGACACCTGACACACTCACCAATATATCATGACACCGAAACAAATGAGCCGCCATCCAGACACCTGACACACTCACCAATATATCTCATGACACCCAAACAAATGAGCCGCCATCCAGACACCTGACACACTCACCAATATATCTCATGACACCCAAACACACAAAGCGTACACAGTGCCGACCATGATATCCTGGTCTGACAGGACCCAAATCCTGAATGTGTGGCGGGGGCTTTAGTGTGACTCTCATTGGCTCTTTGCTGAGTCAAGACCACACGTCACAACATATAATCCAAACAACCAACACATCACTTTACCAGACTATCCATAACACTAACATATCCAAACTCTCTCTCTCTCTCTCTCTCCGTGTGTGTGTGTGTGTGTGTGTGTGTGTGTGTGTGTGTGTGTGTGTGTGTGTGCAACATATAACGTAACGGTCCGCATGAGTACAAACTAGTATACAAATTATCCCATACATAGCAGGAAACTGTAGGCCAAACACACACACACACACACACACACACACACACACACACACACACACTTTAACATTTATAATTATCCCAGAACAGCCTACCATTGCCAACCTAGCACATATTTCCCACATCCATCACTACCACTCATCACACACCCTTCCCAGACCTCTTTCACCACAGTACTAAACTGTCACCCACTCCAGAACACACACACACACACACACACACACTTTAACATTTATCATTATCCCAGAACAGCCTACCATTGCCAACCTAGCACATATTTCCCACATCCATCACTACCACTCATCACACACCCTTCCCAGACCTCTTTCACCACAGTACTAAACTGTCACCCACTCCAGAAACACACACACACACACACACACTTTAACATTTATCATTATCCCAGAACAGCCTACCATTGCCAACCTAGCACATATTTCCCACATCCATCACTACCACTCATCACACACCCTTCCCAGACCTCTTTCACCACAGTACTAAACTGTCACCCACTCCAGAAACACACACACACACACACACACTTTAACATTTATCATTATCCCAGAACAGCCTACCATTGCCAACCTAGCACATATTTCCCACATCCATCACTACCACTCATCACACACCCTTCCCAGACCTCTTTCACCACAGTACTAAACTGTCACCCCGCCAGAAACACACACACACACACACACACTTTAACATTTATCATTATCCCAGAACAGCCTACCATTGCCAACCTAGCACATATTTCCCACATCCATCAGTACCACTCATCACACACCCTTCCCAGACCTCTTTCACCACAGTACTAAACTGTCACCCACTCCAGAAACACACACACACACACACACACTTTAACATTTATCATTATCCCCAGAACAGCCTACCATTGCCAACCTAGCACATATTTCCCACATCCATCACTACCACTCATCACACACCCTTCCCAGACCTCTTTCACCACAGTACTAAACTGTCACCCACTCCAGAAACACACACACACACACACACACTTAACATTTATCATTATCCCAGAACAGCCTACCATTGCCAACCTAGCACATATTTCCCACATCCATCACTACCACTCATCACACACCCTTCCCAGACCTCTTTCACCACAGTACTAAACTGTCACCCACTCCAGAAACACACACACACACACACACTTTAACACATTATCATTATCCCAGAACAGCCTACCATTGCCAACCTAGCACATATTTCCCACATCCATCACTACCACTCATCACACACCCTTCCCAGACCTCTTTCTCCACAGTACTACCTGTCACCCACTCCAGAACACACCACACCACCACACACTTTAATTTATCATTATCCCAGAACAGCCTACCATTGCCAACCTAGCACATATTTCCCACATCCATCACTACCACTCAACACACCCTTCCCAGACCTGTTTCAGGACAGTACTAAACTGTCACCCACTCCAGAAACACACACACACACACACACACTTTAACATTTATCATTATCCCAGAACAGCCTACCATTGCCAACCTAGCACATATTCCCACAGCCATCACTACCACTCATCACACACCCTTCCCAGACCTCTTTCACCACAGTACTAAACTGTCACCCACTCCAGAAACACACACACACACACACACTTTAACAACAGACCCAGACAACCACCATTCAACCTAGCACATATTTGCCACAGCATCACTACCACTCATCACACACCCTTCCCAGACCTCTTTCACCACACAGTACTAAACTGTCACCCACTCCAGAAACACACACACACACACACACCACAACATTATCCCAGAACAGCCTACCATTGCCAACCTAGCACATATTTCCCACATCCATCACTACCACTCACCACACCCTTCCCAACCTCTTTCACCACAGTACTAAACTGTCACCCACTCCAGAAACACACACACACACACACACACTTTAACATTTATCATTATCCCAGAACAGCCTACCATTGCCAACCTAGCACATATTTCCCCACATCCATCACTACCACTCATCACACACCCTTCCCAGACCTCTTTCACCACCACTAACTGTCACCCACGCCAGAAACCACACACACACACACACACTTTAACATTTATCATTATCCCAAACAGCCTACCAGGGCCAACCTAGCACACCCACATCCATCACTACCACTACCATCACCACCCCCCAGACCTCTTCACCACAGTACTAAACTGTCACCCACTCCAGAGACACACACACACACACACACACTTTAACATTTATCATTATCCCAGACAGCCTACCATTGCCAACCTAGCACATATTTCCCACATCCATCACTACCACTCATCACACCACCCTTCCCAGACCTCTTTCACCACAGTACTAAACTGTCACCCACTCCAGAAACACACACACACACACACACACTTTAACATTTATCATTATCCCAGAACAGCCTACCATTGCCAACCTAGCACATATTCCCACCCCACACTACCACGGCACCAACACCCTTCCCAACCTCTTTCACCACAGTACTAAACTGTCACCCACGCCAGAAACACACACACACACACACACACTTTAACATTTATCATTATCCCAGAACAGCCTACCATTGCCAACCTAGCACATATTTCCCACATCCATCACTACCACTCATCACACACCCTTCCCAGACCTCTTTCACCACAGTACTAAACTGTCACCCACTCCAGAAACACCACACACCACACACACACTTAACATTTATCATTATCCCAGAACAGCCTACCATTGCCAACCTAGCACATATTTCCCACATCCATCACTACCACTCATCACACACCCTTCCCAGAGCTCTCACCACAGTACTAAACTGTCACCCACTCCAGAAACACACACACACACACACACGTAACATTATCATTATCCCAACAGCCTACCATTGCCACCTAGCACATATTCCACACATCCACACACCACCACCACACCCTTCCCAGACCTCTTTCACCACAGTACTAAACTGTCACCCACTCCAGAAACACACACACACACACACACACTTTAACATTTATCATTATCCCAGAACAGCCTACCATTGCCAACCTAGCACATATTTCCCACACCATCACTACCACTCATCACACACACCCTCCAGACCTCACCACAGTACTAAACTGTCACCCACTCCAAAACCCACACACACACACACACTTTAACATTTATCATTATCCCAGAACAGCCTACCATTGCCAACCTAGCACATATTTCCCACATCCATCACTACCACTCATCACACACCCTTCCCAGACCTCTTTCACCACAGTACTAAACTGTCACCCACTCTACACCTACCTTTTTATTATCAACCAATTTTTGTCCTCTGTGTTGTTCATATATTTGCCCTCCGGTGCCTTTAATCTTCCACCTCGTTAGTCGTTAGGGTTATTCCCCCTGGCCTTTTACCTTTGGCTTTTTGACTGGTTTGGAAGAGTTGGGTCTCATCAGAGTGGCAGCCTGGGAAATGTTGTTAAGGGACCGAGTGGTGTTATAGGGAATGCCGGTACAGGAAATTTGACTAAAATTGCATTGTGTTTGGGTATTTAATGACTTACAGGATCATAAAGGCAACTATAGAACATAACTTTAACTTTGTATATTTAACAATAATGCATAAACACAAGGGACTTAGATTTAGGACTGGGTATGAAAAGTCTCTCGTTTGTCCCGGTTGGTTCTCCTAAGGCCACTACCTGTCACTTGTTTAGGGCTGTTGTCAATGGCTACACGTCAACTTTAACTACGCTCTAATGCATTTACGAGTTCTGTTCTTCCCTCCAACCCAATATATATATATATATATATATATATATATATATATATATATATATATATATATATATATATACGGTATATATACAGTATATGTGCAATGCATAAGTGTGTTGATTTTCGGTGTGAGCGTCCTGGGTTCGAATCCCCGACTGCCACATGTGTTTGTTAATTTCATTAATCGAGTTTAGGAGTAAAGTTGGTTAGTGGAGAGAACATAATAAAAAAATATATACCGGTATATATATATATATATAATATTATATATATATATAATATATATATATATATATATAATATATCTAGATATATATATATATATATATATATATATATATATATATATAATCTATACCGGTATAATATTATATATAGATATAGATATATACTATATATATATAAATAGTATACTATATATATATATATATATACCGGTATATAAAATTATACATATATACCGGTATATATATACAAAGAGAGAGAGAGAGAGAGAGAGAGAGAGAGAGAGAGAGAGAGAGAGAGAGAGAGAGAGAGAGAGAGAGAGAGAGAGAGAGAGAAAGCGAGCTAGAGAAATACCCACACAATATAAGATTAACTAACTTAACATCTACAGTTATCTAAAATAATCTATATACGTAAGTCAATCCACTTCTACTTAAACTAACATAACCTAATCTAACTCCTAACTTAAAACTTAAACTTAAACGGGCGGGTGCCCAACCCCGAAAGGAGTTGAAATAGGGGAGCTATCCCCCCCGCCAAAGGCGGCTTTCTAGGGCCTTTCCTAGCTGATGCTGAGAGGATTGGGTTCTAGTCATGTGGTGATGGGCTGGTCTATCCGAGTGAGAACTGAGCGATCTCTGCCATACCCATAGCTTACTCTGACTGTTTCTTTTACTTATATATCTTCTAGATCTCAAGTGGCGGCGTCTTTTCCGTGGATTGACCTCCCTACTGCCAACCTAGAAGTTGGCAGATTGGGAGCCAAAGCGTCACATTTTTCCCTTACCCCTCAACTTTCCCTTCATAATTGCTGAGGGGCACAGGGCCTTGGGTGGGGCTTTGGTTTCCCGGGCGTTTCCGCACCCTCCTCAGCTCCCTGCCTTGGAGTGGCTTCGGTCACCCGGGCTTTGTTAGTGGTAAGCAGGGAGGATTTTGTGGGGGCGCTCGTTTATGGCCTTGGCCTTGCTCGAGACCTTGGGGCTGTTCGGCCAGACAGCCTGGGGAACAACAACAACAACAACAACAACTCCTAACTTAAAGAGGACACACTGGTTGAGTTGTCACAGGGGCTGAATCGTCCGAACATCTCTATCACCTGCTTTACCATTTGTATTATTTATTTCTCACACCTTTTACCACTTGTCACTATTTTGTAGATTCTTAAATGCTCGTTTAAAATATATTCCCATATACAATACCTGCCTCTTCCTTGCCCTTATCCTTTCACTATTTCTCACACTTGTACTTCAATCATTTCTTTCTCGTTCAGTATCTTCAGTTTTTTTCCAGATCATTACCAGGCACTTGTATTACGGTTGTTGATATTTGATATATAATGTATGTGTCATGATGGTGTAATGGTTAGAGCGTGTATGTTCTGTATAAGATAGAGATATTTGATATATAATGTATGTGTCATGATGGTGTAATGGTTAGAGCGTGTATGTTCTGTATAAGATAGATATTCTAGGTTCAAATCCTGGGAGAATCATATTAATTTAATTCGGGGGTTAATGGTGCTAAGAACGACGTTAAAAATAATATGCACAGTAGCTAAGGGTCAATCACTCAACAACAATAGATACAAAAACAAGAACATAGGCTAAACAACAATTGCATTTTTTTATTGTTCTTATTATTATTTGTTTTTAACTTTATTCTTACATTTGTTAACTAAACTAACCGCCACTATTCTATCCTGGCCTCTAGTGTGCGCGGGAGATACTATAGGAAGAGACAGTCGCCATATTTGTCTTTGGACGCCGTTTGGGTACCTCGACATCAGGGCTTTATTTTATTATTGAACATGACATCCAAAGACCAAACTATGTATACTGTACCAGCATTCCCGGATGTTTATTATGGTATGGGTATATTTGGGTGTAAAGAGAACCAAATATGAGCAATGGCACTAAGTTTGCGGAGGATGGTTGATTCTCTCTTACTACAGACACTCTAATCTGCCCTAACTTACCTAACTCTGTCCTTAACAAGGGAGCGGGCTGTCTCTTCAAACAGTCTGCTGCACCAAATCACAACCCACAACGAGGGGCGACGCGCTCCTCGGTGCTGCTAGGAGAGTGGCGAACACAACCTAAGGTAACCTAAGGTAAGGTAACGACCCAAGACCTAACCAAACCTAAACGGTGATATAAAATACTCTACGCTATCCTACAACACCGTAATACAATATACTCATCAATTCCAAGTTAATACAACTAAACTTAACTTTGCCTTACATAACCAAATCTAATGTAGCCTAATATTATCTATTCTAGACTAAATGAATCCAACATGGCCTGACCCAATCCAGCTATCCATGATAGTACATTCCAACATAATCAAACTAAACGTAACCTTAATTAACCTAATTAAACAGATTCTAACCTAATATAATCTGTCCTAGTTAAATTCAACCTAAACTAGACTCTAAATATATATGGGTATGAAAAGGGTACTAAAGTGTCCATACCCATTAATAGGTATTTTGGTGGTTATAATGCCAACTTGTACAATGATAGTAAGGTAAATCATCAATATACCGGTACGGTACTCATTGATTTGTTATACCGCTACCTTTGTCATACCCTTGATATTTTACAGTATTATTTGATCCAACTCAACATAGCCAAACTAAATCTAACTTTAACCAGCCTAACTAAATCTAATCTACCCTACTATAATATATCTTAATTTAACTCAACCTAGCCTACGAGGGGTTGAGTAGTGTTGAATCGACCTTGTATTGTACCGCAGTGTCTATACATTTGTCCTAACTTCTGCTCTCTTGTCACTACACTCGAGTCTTTAAGCTCTTCAAACATCCATTCTCCTGTACAGTACGGTACCTGCCCCGTTCCGCCCTTATCCACCCACGTTTCTCACATTAGTCCTGTTCGTTAAATATCGGTAACTTCACATCATCTAGTTTTCTCATGTTTTTCTTTCTGTGGATATCTCTCTCTCTCTCTCTCTCTCTCTTTCTCTCTTTATCTTTCTCTTTATCTCTCTCTCTCTCTCTCTCTCATACACGTTATATATATATTACTTACAGCAAGATACCATTAAGGGGAGATGGTAATTTTTCTGGTCCCCTTTCTCCCTCGTGTTAAGTCCCATTATTGTTTAGATTTTTAGACGTTCGGCCCATTTGTTTGGCGATTTTAAGACCTTTCGTCCCATTTCGTTATACATTTTAAGACCTATCGTGCCATTTAGGTGTCGATTTTTTCCTGCCGAGCGAAAGCGAGCCTGTAATTATAAGAGGAACAGGCCTTCGGCCGGATTTTTTCTTTTTTTACCGAAAAAATGTACAAATTTATCTTGAGGGGGGGGGGGGGGGTCTAGGGGATGTTTGAGGGATGTATAGCGAGAAAACTAAGAATTTATGAATACATGAATTTATAGGCCAAAACAGCAGTCAGTGTCCCCTTAAGTTACATACAGCAATGTAATACAAACCAACACTGTTATATAGGACAAGTTATGTTAATTAACGTTGGTGTTACACTAAACAACACTGCAACACCCACCATTACAGTTATTACAAGTTATGTTAATTAACGTTGGTGTTACACTAAACAACACTGCAACACCCACCATTACAGTTATTACAAGTTATGTTAATTAACGTTCGTGTTACACTAACCAACACTGCAACACCCACCATTACAGTTATTACAAGTTATGTTAATTAACGTTCGTGTTACACTAACCAACACTGCAACACCCACCATTACAGTTATTCGCTGTGTTAGATTCCTTTATATTAGGCTATATTCGGTGTATGTGCTACTGTTCCTTATACTTATAAACGAGTAGCCTTGCTATTACAATTATGGCTGTTGCTGTTCAATTCCATTGTATCGGTGCGTTACGACTCTTAATGAGAGAGAGAGAGAGAGAGAGAGAGAGAGAGAGAGAGAGAGAGAGAGAGAGAGAGAGAGAGAGAGAGAGAGAGAGAGAGAGAGAGAGAGAGAGAGAGAGGATGAGAGATGGAGAGAGAGAGAGAGGAGGGAGAGAGAGAGAGAGAGAGAGAGAGAGAGGAGAGAGAGAGAGAGAGAGAGAGAGAGAGAGAGAGATAGAGAGAGAGAGAGAGAGAGAGAGAGAGAGAGAGGGGGAGAGAGAGAGAGAGAGAGAGGGAGAGGGGAGAGAGAGGTGGGGGAGGGGGGTGGTGGGGGGAGGGTTTGGGTGGGTGGAGTTTCAACAAAAGACCTTGACTACAACAGTGAACTTCCTTATACTGATATGATCCAGTGCATTACTAAGACAGCGTGAGTCACGTCAATAGAGTACCGGTATATACTTCAAAATATATCTCTGTCGCTTCCATGATATAACACAATAGCCTGCCAGTATAATGTACTGCTGCAGCTACCAGTGGGGATCTGGACGTTACCAATGCTTCACTATGACATTAAAGAACTCAGAACCTTGCAGATAGGACTTATAACAGATAGGACTTATAATCTGCACTAAGTTATTCTGCCATATACAGTAGCTGTGGGGAGATTTAAGGCACCAATCGAGCAGGGCAGTACCCATGGGAGGCCACGTAGTCATATGATAAATGAGTGGCTGAAACTCCTGTTTCATTTGCCTGGTTTTCCCCACTGTTTTTGTTTGTATCTCGTTTACACAGAGCGTAATACAGCTAGCTCTCACAAACACCTCCTCCTATTAATTTCACTACACTTAACAAGCACACCACATTTTTGTTCAATACCGGTACACCTAAATGGCAACTCTTATACTAGCCTCGGAGTCCCCAGGGGGGGATCACAAATGCCCCCCAAACCACTGGACCTACCCTTGACGACCCAACAAGATGCTCTGGACCATGACCTGACACTCTAACCATCAACTTTTCCAATATTCGCGGCCTTTCATCTAACTTACGGTCTGTTGAACACCACCTCTACTCCAACAAACCTGATCTTTTTCTCACAGAGACTCAGGTGTCTGAGGCAACTTCCAGCAACCCTTGCTCTGTTTCCTCCTATTTTATCTATCTTAGTTTCAGAGCCAAAGGCAGATGTTGTGTATATGTGCACAACAAACTCACTTGCCCTTGTGCTACCGACTTCAACTCCTCTGAATTCTCAACTCTCTGGCTCAAAAGTTTCCTGTCACTCTCAAGCTAAATATACTAACTCTACTGACTTTCCTAAATTCTTTGATTATCTAAACTTCAAATTGGAACACATCCTATCAACCTCTCCTTTCTCTGAAATCTCCATGTTCCGTGATTTTCAATGTTCACCACCGCCAATGCTCATTCCCATGGAATTAAGTTTGCTTCCGTGGCTGGGGACCTGAACAGTGTGCTGAACAAATTACTGAGGTAATTATCTCTGCCATGGAGGCATATTTCCATTTTCTTTCTATCAGTCTAATGCAAAACAAAATCTAGGTTTACTCACGCTTGTTCTATGCATTCAAGCAGTAGGCCTATTGTTGCCTTCAAACTCATTAATCTCTATGTTTCTGCCCGGAATCAAGCCATATCTGTTCTTCGACTTGCCAAAAACTTTTTCATCAATAACAAATGCTTTAAACTTTCTAATTCTAGCTTTCCCAAGCTTTCTGGCATCTAGCAAAAACCTCTCCAACAATTTACTTCCTCATCTTTCCCTCATATTTTCCTCGGACAAAGCTGAACTCTTCGCTAAAAACACCACCTTCGATTATTCCGGTGCTATTCCTCCCTCTCCACTCCCCTCTCTCTTACTTATGCCTAATATCCTAATCTCTTCTAAGAATGTATTTTCTGCTCTCTCTGGGCTTAATACGGTACTATAAAGGTGTAGGGACCAGATGGTGTTCCTACTGCTGCACTCAAAAACTGTTTCTTCTTGCCTAGGCAAACCCTTCCGTCACTGTCTTTCCTCTAACATCTTCCTTTCTTGCTGGAAGTTTGCTCTCATTCAACATGTCCCAAAGAAGAGTGACCACACTCAAACCTCCAACTACCGTCCAATTGCTTTAATTTCTTGCATCTCTAAGGTTTTCGGAATCTATTCTTAATTCAAAATTTCTTAAACATTTGTCTTCTCTAACTAACTCTTGGTCATCCTTCTTTTAGGACTCAAGTGAAGCCTTTCCTATTGCACTAGACATATTGAAAGCCTTCGATAGAGTCTGGCACAAATCTCTAATTTCTAAAGTACCAGTATCCTCTTTGGCTCTTTCGGTTGCTATCCCGCTACCGAGTAGCTGTGCCTTTCTCTCAAATTTCCTTTCTGGGGCTGTGGACGGCCATCGCTCACTTCATAAACCTATCAACTCCGGTGTTCCTCAGGGTTCTGTCCTGTCTCCAGTTCTCTTTCTAATATTCATTAATGATCTTGTCAACTGTACAGTTATGAGCCATAATACCTGCACACCCATTTGAATCTTCGAATCTTTAAAGCCATGTTGTGAAGCCTCAAGGATATAATAGAAAATACAATTGTCTCGTTTGGGTTTGATACAGACTTAATTGGGTGTGCAGGTACTATGGGCTCATGACATCCTCGAGTCATATTCAATCATATGTTGATGATTCTACCTTACACTACTCAACTAGTCTTCCACAGCGACCCACCATGCAATTACTTCAAAACTCACGTGATGAGGCCATAGCACGCCTATCTTCTAATCTCTCAACTATTTCCGATAGGGGCAGAAAGGGTCTTGTTACTTTCAATGCTTCCAAAACCCAATTTCTCCATCTATCTACCCGTCACAATCTTCCACACGATGATGATCCGTTACTCTTCAACAATACACAAATCAACCCTTCATCTTCTCTCAATATTATTGGGGATCTGACTTTTCTTGGAAAGCTCATATTACCACTCCTGCAAAAAAAAAAATTAGGTATGCTCAACCGTCTCCATGGGTTCTCCACCACTAAACAGCTTCTTGCTCTGTATAGGAGCACTGTGTGCCCATATATGGAGTAATGTTCGCATGTGTTTTTTGTTGTGAGTTGGAAGAGTGAAAGGGCCAATATCAAGGAATGTTAGAGCTAAAATGCCTGGACACACGGAGTTTGAAGCAATTTAAGTCATAGGAATAGGGAAAGACTGATTCTGGGAGAGAGTTCCAGAGCTTAGCTGTTGAATAGAAGAAAGATTTAGAATAACATTTCACTCTTGGGTTGGAGAGTTGCACAGAGTAGGGATGGGATTGTGTTGCAGGACGGGTGCTACGTGCTCTACGAAGAGGGGGTGGATACTATACACTGAGAGAGCTCTGAGGAACACTGACTATTGTAATAGCGGTAGAATAGTGAGAGATGCAACATTGCGGCGAAGAGAGAGACTGCAGAGAATTGGTGAGTGGATGTGAGTTAATGAGACGGAAGGCTTTCTGTTCTACTTTGTCTAGAAGTGCTGTGTGAGAGGATCCTTCCCACACGTGCGAACAATACTCAATACGTGGATGCACTGTGCCCCTGTACAGAGCAAGAAGCTGCCCAGGGGTAAAGAACCCCTGGAGGAGGTTGAACACCCCAGCTTCTGGGAAGCTGTTTTAGCAAGAGTGGTAATATGATCTTTCCAAAGAGATCAGACAAAAAAAACACCAAGAATATTAAGAGAAGATGAAGGATTAATTTGTATGTTGTTGAAGAATAGGTCATAGTTTTCTGGAAGGGGACGACGAGTAGACAGATGGAGAAATTGAGTTTTGGAAGCATTGAAAGTAACAAGATTTTCTCTGCCCCAATTAGATATAGAAAAAATTAGAAGATAGGTGTTTTATGGCCTCCTTACGTGAGTTTTCTAGTTCCTGCTGTGAATAATTTTGTGGAAGGCTAGTTGAATAGTAGAATGTAGAGGCGTCAGCATATGAGTGAATGGGGCTGGAGGTGCAGTTGAGAAGATTGTTAATGAATAATAAGGAGAGAATTGGAGATAGGTCAGAAATTCAGAACCCTGAGGAACACCAGAGTTGATAGGTTGAGGAAGTGAACGGTGGCCATTCACAACCGCAGCTATGGAACAGCCGGAAAGGAAATTAGAGACAAAGGCACAGATGGAGGAATAGAAACCGAAGGAGGGTAGTTTGGAAATAAGGTATTTGTACCAGACTCTATCGAAGGCCTTCGATATGTCTAGCAGCGCAACAGAAAAAGTCTTACCTAAGTCCCAAATGGAGGATGACCAAGAGTTAATAAGATAAGAAAGAAGATCACCAGTAGAGCGGCCCTTGAAAAAAGCCATACTGGTGGTCTGAGAGTAGGTTATTTGAAAATAAATGCTTAAAAAATGTTGAGGTTAGAATAGTTTCAAAAACTTTAGAGATGCAAGAAATGAGAGCAATTGGACGATAGTTGGAGGGTTGAGAGCGGTCACCATTCGTTGGGAAAGGTTGAATGAGAGCAAACTTCTAGCAAGAAGGGAAGATAGAGACGGAAGAGTTTGCCTAGGCAGGGAGTCAGCACGGAAGCACAGTTTTTGAGTACAATAGGAGAAACACCGTCTGGTCGTCTGGTCCGTACGCCTTCTTAGTATTAAGCCCAGAGAGGGTGGAAAGTACAGCCTTGGAAGAGATTATGATGTTAGGCATAAGTGTGGGGAGGTTTCACCCATAAGTGTGGGGAGGTTTCACCCATAAGTGTGGGGAGGTTTCACCCATAAGTGTGGGGAGGTTTCACCCATAAGTGTGGGGAGGTTTCACCCATATACCGCACTTCTCGCTTCTCGAAAGGGTAAAGTAAAAAGCATTTTGTTACATCAATTCACCTACTGTTACTACTAATTCACCTACTGTTACTACTAATTCACCTACTGTTACTACTAATTCACCTACTGTTACTACTAATTCACCTACTGTTACTACTAATTCACCTACTGTTACTACTAATTCACCTACTGTTACTACTAATTCACCTACTGTTACTACTAATTCACCTACTGTTACTACTAATTCACCTACTGTTACTACTAATTCACCTACTGTTACTACTAATTCACCTACTGTTACTACTAATTCACCTACTGTTACTACTAATTCACCTACTGTTACTACTAATTCACCTACTGTTACTACTAATTCTCTGCAATCTTTCTCTACACACTGCATTGTTGTATCTCTCTCACTTTTCTACCGCTATTATAATAATTAATGTTCTTCAAATAATTCTCAGTGTATACCTCCTATTCTGTCCAACTATAACCCAAGAGTGAACTGATTTTCCCAGTCTTTCTTATACTCAACAAGTAAGCTCTGGAACTCACTCCCGTTATCTGTATTTCCCTCATTTTATGACTTAAATAGCTTCAAACTCTGCGTGTAAATACATTTTTATTCTAACGTACCTTGAATTTGGCTCGTGCAACTTTATATATATATATACAGTATATACAGTATATTGTTTTTTCTTTTTGGGGGAAGGGGGCGCTATTTTCAGGCAGCTTTGCCTTTTGTCTCCTTCATACACATATAAAATAAGTTAGTTTTACCAAGTGTTCTCAGCAGCGGTATTGGGATAACTGTATTTAATCTGAAATCTATTCCGGTACCATAGTTCCGTTTAGAAGAAAGTATAAAATAATGTCTTAGAAATATCCACTTAGTGCAGCAGTTATTGGTACGGTACTACAAGCATATCAAAAGCTATGGTAGAACAATGGTAAAACCCTGGTCTCTCATTTGACATCCAGAGTTCGAATTCCCACAGGCAGTTCGTCCTCTGTCTCTCTCATCACACCATCTATCTATCTATCTATTGCCGGACGCCTTACTCCCCTTAATGGGGGTTTCCATACACAAAATGCCCCCAAGCAGACTTATCCCCTGTAAGAGGGACAACCCATGCCAGTTTACTGAAGGACTTACAGGATTGACCACTCAATTTAGGGTCCGTCCGACTCCGAGGCCTTTTATGTATTTTTTAGCACTATTTTTCTACAGTGGTGTGCGGCTAATCCATCCACTAACCTGCTTCACCCTAAGGTGGCAGTACAGATTTGTATAAGGTTTACTCCCCTAACCAGGTTGCCGACCAAGGCTGACGAGTCCCATCCACCCGGATTTTTATAAGGTTATCTCCCCTAGATGGGTTGCCGACCAAGGCTAACGAGTCCCATCCACCCGATACCATCCATCCACACCATACAATGATATTAAACTATGCACCTTTACATGTACTGTAGGTACACCAGAAAGACTCGGTCTTACATACTGTATACGTATATACTGTAAATACGTGTGTGTGTGTGTGTGTGTGTGTGTGTGTGTGTGTGTGTGTGTGTGTGTGTGTGTGTGTGTGTGTGCGTGTGTGTGTGTGTGTGTTGAAACCTCATGCATATCCCCCCACGGCTCCCTCCCCATATTGACAATAACATTAACATTCTCATCTTGGCCTTACAACACCCATTTGTTATGTAAAGCGTCATTGTCGATAAAGCAAACCAGGAATTCCTCAAGGAAAAATGACACCACAGCAAATACGACCCAAGTATTAATAACAAATGCCTAAAATAATGTAAGTGTACAGAT
Organism: Paralithodes platypus; assembly: GCA_032716605.1. Taxonomy (NCBI): domain Eukaryota; kingdom Metazoa; phylum Arthropoda; class Malacostraca; order Decapoda; family Lithodidae; genus Paralithodes; species Paralithodes platypus. The sequence continues at coordinate 11,398,825 of CM064499.1, read as the reverse complement.
AGGCGGAATACGTTAAGTGCAAATATACTGTAGGCTATAATTATGACCTAAATAATGTAAGTGTACAGATAGGCGGAATACGTTAAGTGCAAATATACTGTAGGCTATAATTATGACCTAAATATACTGTAGGCTATAATTATGACCTAAATTAACCAATTGTGAACAACAAAAGCTAGAAATAAACTAAGAGTGAATAACAAATAGGCAAAATATGTCAAGTGAAAATATTTATAATCAAAATTAATTAAATGTGAATAAGAAAGAGAAGAATGTGGCAAGGCAAATAGCACAAAGCAAATATGGTCCAGTATATATTATAACAAAAGCCACAAAGTAAGTGTGCTTCACGTAGGCAAAATACAATAAGTGAAAACATAAACAGCTCTACAGCCAAACTGAAAAAAAAAAAACGAGGAATGCAGAAAGTAATAATGCTACAAAACAAACGCCAGAAATAAACTCATTAATAGGCAGAATGTGTTAAGTGAAATTATCTATAGCGTAAATGAACCGAATGTGAATAAGAAAACTAGGAATGTGCCAACTAAGTAATAACAAAAAGCAGGAATTGCGCAACAGTTAATAGAAAAAGCCATTCTAAATACAATTAGCACCTTATTGGCGGGCTAGGCGGTAAATAATATGTAGCCACCAGCGGGGTGTTTTTAGCCAAAATAGGGCTGTTTACGTGATCATTTTCATGCCTAAATAAGACCCAGAACGTAAAACAAGTATCTATCCCTGAAAGGGCATAAACAGAGCTTTCCAATGACACCACAACGATCCTTTTATGACCGCTAGTTTTCTTGCAACAACCGCGCAACACGAGTGCAAAAAGCATGTAATTCGGTACTTTCCCCATACAATTCAGTATGTAGCGAGTGAGAGAGGGAGGGAGGAGGTGGGATTCGTGTCAGTAGGTTCGCCGCGGTGGTCTGGAGCAGTCATACGCTCGCTACTCTCCTGCCACCACTTGTCTCTCTCTCTCAGCAACATTACGTGCTGAAATTGCCACACGACCTATGTCGCGCGCCGCCAGATAGTCCAAATTTATTATACTCGACTTGTGTTGTGGGCTGCTAGTTAAGGGTTAAAAGGATAAATAACAAACACAAAATAACCATGTGTTAATAACAAAAGCCAGAAATTAATTAAGTTATGCCTGTATCCAAAAGAAGAGCACCTGCAACACTATCAACATTGCCCACGGCCCCACAACACCCAGGACAGCATCCATAGCGATGCCCATATCCAGAGAAGTAAATAGGACAGTCTGCCACCTGAAACTCATCTTCTATGTAGACCACAGACAACAACCAGGCAATTACCATCTCCAACACCTACAATAATCACGGCAGCAAATACAGAGAGAGCTGCAACGATATCATCAACTAAGAAGCCACCTGCACCCACATCAAGGAAATAAAAGGTGCCCACCGAAACGACAGAGAAGAAGGTAGTCTACCCTCCACCACCATTCTTTAAACGACCCAAAGCTCCGCATTCAATGACGTCATTCCACTTGTGCTACCTGACTCGGGACCTCAAGTGATACCATTAAAAGAGCCGCCGGCTTCCAGGCTAAAACGGCCCAAATCCACCTCCAACCACCTGACAGAGGCCATGCTTGTAAACCGGACACCGAAGACCACCAAGAGGAACAAGAAAAATAAGAAATACCAAATGAGGGAGCTATTCGGTAGCTACACACCCCCAACGCTTCCCAAGGTCGAGATAAAGGTGTTTGCCAAGACCTATCTCTTTGTAGAGGTGCTTCCCAAGGCCTGATCAAAGACTTAACTAACAGTGCTTCCCAAGACCAGAAGAGTGCTTACAAAGACCCGAAACTCGGTGCTTCCTAAAACCAACTAGTGCTTACAAAGATCCGAAACTCGGTGCTTCCTAAGACCAACTAGGTGATTACCAAGGCCATCAAGGTGGTTCCCAAGACCTCCAGGGTGCTTCAAAGTCTTGCTCTCCGGTGCTTCCAAAGACTTGCGCTTTACATGGCCAGCGACGAGAGAGAAGTCACAGCAGCAGCAAACGACAGAGTCGCCTCAGATAATTCAGCCCCAACACCTTGTGCCTACACACAGAAACCAGAATTGTCACCATCCCTATATCTTGTACCCCTGAACCAACCGACCCGATGAACGACTCCTTACCATGCCAGGGAAACATATAGAACTTGCCTAGAGACTTGTTATATTATATATCAATCTTCCCTTGAATCTCCCTTCTAGACAGAAGCCTGACTTATTTAATTAATGAACAGGACACACACTGTCCCCTTGCTAATCTTGTCCGATATAATTATACCTCCTACTCTCAAGACGATTCTGCCTTGATCGACATTGCTATCCCTGTAGATCTTCAAGGGGAAAAAAGAGGAATATAGGCTATAGAACAACTAAGAATGGCGAAAATCATCAACTTCTTTACTATCAAAATATATCAAGACAGGTCAAAAAGGAAATAAACAAAGAAAACAAAATTAGGTCCCCTAAAATCTACGATAGGAGAAATGACTGATGATAGTTAAAAATGTGCAGTACCGTACTTAAAATATTCACTGTTTTTCTGTTTTCACCAATTAAAATTTGTCAGTTTCTGAAAGTACATACTGTATGGTACTGTATATAACGACAGCAAAGAAAATATGATAATTCTATCTATCTATCTATTGCCTGACGCCATGATCCCCGAAGGGGTGGCCACGAACGAACCGCCCCCAAGTACCTCTGTCCCCAGTCAGTCGACGCCCCTCCTCCCAACCAGCACCGCCTTCATTCATATACTTCCTCACTCCATCCTTCCACCTCTCCCTCTCTGTCCTTCCACCTCGCTCTCGTACACCCTCTTCGTCATTCTTTCGCTTCCCATACGTTCCATATGGCCGAACCATCTCAAGTTGTTCCTTTTCACACTTACCAGCACATCTACCTCCACACCACACCTCCTTCTTACTTCCTCATTCGTCTGTCTATCCCTCCATGTAACTCCGCACGCACTTCTCAAGTAACTCATTTCCACCGCTCTCACTCTTGGTCTGAGTCTCTCCACGAACGTCCATGCTTCGCTTCCGTAAGTTAGTGTCGGGATTACCACACTGTCATGCAAAGGACTTCTTCACTTCCATACTGACCACTCTATTTCTTGTTACTGCTTTCAACGTTCCTACAACCCTCTTCCCCTATTGCACCCTCTCCTGCACTTCTTCATCCACAGTCCCATCTTTACTCAACACACTGCCCAGATACTTAAAAGAGCTGAAGATCTCCATAGCCTGACCGTTCAACTTCACCTCACACTCTGTGACTTCACCCCTTTCGAAGACCATAACCTTGCTTTTCCCCACATTTACCTTCAAATTCCGTTTTTCTCACACTGTTCCTAACTCATTTACCAGACCCTGCAACTCCCATTCATTATCGCTCATCAGAACTGTGTCATCCGCAAACAGCAGTATAGGCAGCTTCCACTCATTTCCCTCCCTTTTCAGCGATACACCAACATCCACTGCTCTTCCTAGTATTTCTTTCATGACTCCATCCATATATACAGTAAACCACGGGGACATCACACACCCCTGTTTCAACCCAACACTCAGGTCAAAGAACTCGCTCTGCTCATTCTCCACACGTACTGCCGCCTTTGCACCCTCATACATGCTCTTCACTGCTTTCAGCAACTTGCCATCTACTCCGTATATTCTAAGTACTTTCCACATGCCTTCTCTATCCACTCTGTCATAGGCCTTCTCCAAGTCCATAAAGGCAACATACACCTTTTGTTGCTTCTCCAGATATTTCTCCATAACACAATTCAGGGTAAAAATCTGATCTACACATCCTCTTCCCTTCCTAAAACTTCCCTGCTCGTCGCCTATCCATTTCTCTGTTCTCACTCTCACTCTCTCAATCACTACCCTACTCTACACCTTCCCTACTACGCTTAAAAGACATATTCCTCGGTGGTTAACACACACTCCTCTTTCCCCTTATATAGGGGGGACTATTATGCCAGTCTTCCAGTCATCGGGTGCATTCCCCTTCTCCCATGCTAGTTTGCACATTTTCCATACCCATTCAATCACTATCTCACCACCATACCTCAATATTTCCCCACACACTCCATCTGTTCCTGGTGCTTTCCCCAACTTCACTCTTTTCATAGCTTCCCACACTTCTGACCTCCTGATCCCCACCTCCTCCTCCACTACTTCTCCTCTTCTCCCTCCCATACCATATCCAACTATGTTTGCTGGCTCTTCATTCCTTACATTTAGCAACTCATTGAAGTACTCCCTCCATCTTTCGACTCGCTCTTGCTTCTCGGCTAGCATTCTCCCATTCTTATATTTCACACCCTTACTGTTTCCCTTGCTACCTTCCCTAACTTTCTTGACTTCTTTCCAGAACAGTTTCTTACACTCCCTCCATTTTACACTCAGATTCCTTCCAAATTCCTCATCTACTCTTCTCTTACTTTCCTTCACTACTCTCTTCACCACCCTCTTACTCTCCACGTACCTCGCTCGTTTCTGTCTCTCCAAATCTTCACTCCCTCTACTACCCAACCACTCTCTATACGCTTTCTATGATATGATAAGTACAGTTACTATTAATAGAAATGATGTGTCTAAGGAAACTGGCAAACTTGAACCTCAAACAACGCTTGGTCCCGATGAGATACCGGTATATGCTAGAGTATTTAATTAATGCAGAGATAAGCTAAGTTATTCATTAACATTTGTATTTAACAAGTCATTAGAAACAGGCTTAGTTCCAGAAGCTAGGAAAGTTGCAAATGTAGTTCCGATCTTCAAAACAAAAGTGATAGGCCTAAATCAATAAAAATATAATTACCGTACCATTAGCCTCACATAATTCACAGGGAAATTGATGAGTCAATTATAGCTAGGACAATTAGAAACCACCTAGAAACATTCAACTTAATAAATTGTTTTCAGCATGAATATACTCAGAGACGTTCTGCCTTGCTAATTTGCTTAGCTTTTTTCAGAGGTATTTGAAGAAGTACGGTAGATGATGATAAGTCATATGATATAATCTATTTGGATTTCAGTAAAGCTTTCAACAGAGCCCCTCATGACAGATTAATGAGAAAGGTTGAGGCGCATGGAATAGGTGGGTCGTTGTTGGGGTGGATTAGGTCATGGCTAATTGGTAACAAACAAAGAGTCAGCATAAATGGTAATAACTCAGAATGGGGTGCAGTCAGAAGTGGTGTCCCCCAGGGATCTGCATTAGACCCTCTGTTGTTTGATATAGGCTAAACACAAATTACCTTGATTTAGGTATAACTAGTAGTATTAGTAAATTCGCAGACGAGAAAAATAGATTCGGATAGTGACATGGAGTACCTTCTAAGGGATCTAGATACCTTACATGAATGGTCAGGAAATTGGCAGATTAATATTAACATTGATAGAGGCAAGGTATCAAAGATGGGGAAGATGAACACAATTGTAAATATAAACTAGCAAATACAGAATTTGAAAACTTAGACTGTGAGAGAGATCTGGTTGTGTTCGTTAGCAATGATCTGAAGCCTATAAAACAATATACGGTAGCCTATAAGCGTTCATAACAATATACGGTAGCCTATAAGCGTTCATAACAATATACGGTAGCCTATAAGCGTTCATAACAATATACGGTAGCCTATAAGCGTTCATAACAATATACGGTAGCCTATAAGCGTTCATAACAATATACGGTAGCCTATAAGCGTTCATAACAATATACGGTAGCCTATAAGCGTTCATAACAAGGCAAACAGGATTCTCGGGTTCATCTCTTTAGGAGTATGAGTAACAGAACTGCTGATGTTATCTTAAAACTTTACTTGTCATCAGTGAGACCTCATGTGGATTAAACAGTTCAGTTTTGGTCCCCCTTATTATAGGATGGATATAGACTTTTTAGAGGGAATCCAACGTTGAATCATCTAATTAATTAATTTCACTCCCAACACCAAACACCTCCCAATGAAATTAATGAAAGCATATGATCCTCTCGGGAATCGAACCTGGGATACCACATACACATTCTAAACACTCCAGCCATTACACCACCAAGATAGTTAAAGGTTAAAGTACATGACTACGATTGATATCCATTTATCGAATACTGGATATTAATTTAATAATGTACTCAGACCCAACTGCACACTGAATAGCGTAATGTATGTATGTACAGTATATATATATATATATATATATATATATATATATATATATATATATATATATATATATATATATATATACATATATATATATATATATACACAGTATATATATATATATATATACAGTATATTATATATATATATATACCTGGCATGAAATCGGTTCATAATGTGTTTAAATATCATGTTTACAAACAGACAGACGAACAAACGTTAGCAAAAAACATAACCTCCTTCCAACTTTGTTGGCAGAGGTAATAAGACAAAATATAAATACTGCAAGAGAAAATATCTACAGCCAAATTGAACCAAATGTGAATAAGAAAAAACAGGAATGTGGCAAGAACATCATTGTGAACATCGGTTCATAACTTGTAAGCTACCTTCGCTGGCGGAGGTATGCGCTCTACCAATTACCGTCTAAATTTAATCACTTCTTCCTTGGTGCATATCCTATCTGCCCACCAAATTTCGTAAACATAAGTTCATATCTTTTTTAGAAATATTTACAGACAAACACACAAACAGAAAGATTGGCAAACGAGGCAAAAGCATCCCCTCCAACTTGGTCAGCTGAGGGGCACTAATTGCTGAGGGGCACAGGGCCCTGGGTGGGTCTATGGTTTCCCGGGCGTTTCCGCACCCTCCTCAGCTCCCCGCCATGGAGTGGCTTCGGTCACCCAGGCTTTATTGTGGTCGGCAGGGAGGGTTCTGTGGGGGCGCTCGGTTATGGCCTTGGCCTTGCTCGGGGCCTTGGGGCTATTCGGCCAGGCAGCTTGGGGAACAACAACAACTTGGTCAGCGGAGGTAATAAGCAGAATGCGGTAAACGAGGACAACAAATAACAGGCATGACCCAAGGGCAAACGACACAAAGCAAAACTGGCCGAAGTATAAATAACAATAGCCTAGGATACACCAACAATACCCAACAATATGCTAAGTGAAAATACCGTAACTAAAACCAGAATGAACGAAATATGAATAACAATAACAAGGAATGCGCCAAATAAAACTGGCATAAAGCAAAAACGATCCAAGTATTAATAACAAAAGCCAAAATACATTGAGAGCATAACAAAAAGCAAGAATGACTGAAACATTAATAACAATAGCCCAGAATATACCAAGTGTGCATAATAAAACCCTGAATGTTTCAGGGAAAAACCCATAGATCAAGGGAATGTTTTCGTTCTTGGAACTAAAACGTTACGGAAAATCAGTCAGCCGATTATAATGTTTACTCTATCATACAACTCAGAATAGTTAAGACCTAGGAAATGTTTTGTATCGGTAGTTTTATAGAATTTTGTTATCTCTCGATCTATATATTTTAGTTATAATAATTATTCACAGTACAAGTAAGCCAACTTAGCGTGTTATGTAATTTATTTCATGCTTGTGTACGTCTGCAATCTACATCCATGTATGTCGTCCACAACTTGTTATTGTATATACCGGTACTAAATTTGAGATATTACATAACCGCAAAAAATGTTAACAGGAGCTCGGAGTCGGAGGATATTTATACGTTTCCTCATTTAGTGTGAACTATATTATATGATTGTAGATTGTAATAAAACACAAGGATAACATATAATACTGGTACATATCACGTTGGTTTATATGTCCCGTGCATTATTATTATACTTTTCGCATTGATTATGATAAAAAATATTTGCATCCCAGGAGTGAAGGTATAAAAGTCTCCCCTCCTCCCCCCCCCCCCCCATTGCGAAAAACCTGCCCCCTCTTCTCCCATTGCGAAAAAGGTGCCCCCATATGAATAATCCGGGCGAATAGTGAATTATGCGGTTGACTGCGTGAATAACTTTAGATAGTGTGGGGACAGTTTTACGGCTGTGAAGAAAACTTGTGAGCGGTAACCAATACATAGGCCAGGGTTAAGGGACTATTCTGTGGACCCTGACATAGGGTAGTATAGGCCTGAGGATGGATTGGAACTAGTAGGAAGCATATTGTTCTATACCGGTACCTACATAGCAGGTCAAAACGGACACAATCTAAACGGTCGCCCATAACGGCTAAGGTCCTTAATGGCTAGATTAGGTACCGGTCGGTACCGGTAAGCTTCCATTAAATTAGGTTAGGATTATGTGCGATAATGTGACCGTATTGGTCTGTTGATAATTAGGTTGTGGCCGTTCTGGTTGTCTATAGCCTAAGCTAAAGCAGCTACCCCCCAATAAATCTTTAACCCCTTGAGCACCAGCGACGTGTGTTATCTTTAACCCCTTGAGCACCAGCGACGTGTGTTATCTTTAACCCCTTGAGCACCAGCGACGTGTGTTATCTTTAACCCCTTGAGCACCAGCCACCTGTTATCTTTAACCCCTTGAGCACCAGCGACGTGTGTTATCTTTAACCCCTTGAGCACCAGCGACGTGTGTTATCTTTAACCCCTTGAGCACCAGCGACGTGTGTTATCTTTAACCCCTTGAGCACCAGCGACATGTGTTATCTTTAACCCCTTGAGCACCAGCGACGTGTGTTATCTTTAACCCCTTGAGCACCAGCGACGTGTGTTATCTTTAACCCCTTGAGCACCAGCGACGTGTGTTATCTTTAACCCCTTGAGCACCAGCGACGTGTGTTATCTTTAACCCCTTGAGCACCAGCGACGTGTGTTATCTTTAACCCCTTGAGCACCAGCGACGTGTGTTATCTTTAACCCCTTGAGCACCAGCGACGTGTGTTATCTTTAACCCCTTGAGCACCAGCGACGTGTGTTATCTTTAACCCCTTGAGCACCAGCGACGTGTGTTATCTTTAACCCCTTGAGCACCAGCGACGTGTGTTATCTTTAACCCCTTGAGCACCAGCGACGTGTGTTATCTTTAACCCCTTGAGCACCAGCGACGTGTGTTATCTTTAACCCCTTGAGCACCAGCGACGTGTGTTATCTTTAACCCCTTGAGCACCAGCGACGTGTGTTATCTTTTATTGTAGCTATATTTAGACGATAGTATGCAGCTTAGGAAGGATCTGTGGTAGTTGAAAGGGTTGGTTGAGATAGTTTGAAGCCTTATTATTGCTAAAATTCCATCCTAATCTGAATAAAATCGACTAAGAGTTGCCAAAATACAATGAAAAGGACGTCACCGGTACTGTATGGTTAACAGTAAATTGTGCAACTCGCATTGCAACTACTACAATGCAATGTATGTCTAATAATCGAAATAATCTATCAAAATCCAGAAACCAGTGTATGAATGATTTAGTCAGTAGTGGAGACATTTTAGCGACCGTGAAGATGGAGGAGAGGCTGATAACCAATATAGCCTATAAGGTCTTCATGGGGCACCCTTTAGTCACATCACAATTATACACACTCAAACTATTTACTGCGTCAATTGGTTTGGGCGGTCGGTGGAATTTGACGGTTGTGAATAATAACAATGAGACCTGGGATTGTGTTCAGAGCATTATAATATATGTCTTCATAGCCCATTATTTATTTACCCGAGGCCTGGCAGTTTGTGAACAAATATATAGCCTAATCATAAAACATATATACAAATAAAATAAAAACTGAATAAGCTACCGGTAACCTCCTGTACACTAACTGAAATGTATATGTAATCTTTTGACGACTTCTCGACTTTATTTGCAAATCAATTAAAATCAATTAAATATTTTTCACTCCTTCGTTCTTCGTAGCTGCCTTCGATATGTACCGGTACGGCACGGTATATATTTATAGAACCCACCGTCAGTCAAGTAAGAAAAACAAATTATGTATTAGTCATTGTGTATATGCATATTAGTTAATGACGGTACATTGTACCGGACTGCTTCGCCTGCTTCATTAACTTTATTATTACATTATACATATGGTAACTTACAGACAATGTAGGCTAACTGTATATTGCTGACCCCTTGTAATATACAATCAAACGTTGCATACAGTACATTACCCAGCCATCTCGTAATCGTCCAGGTGTTCTGTTACCGAGTGACAACATTGCGTAACTAGCCTCGCAATGGGCCAATGTTGATTTCTAGGATAATTTCATCTTTGTTCCATCGTTCCTCTATCAATGTCAATTTTCCCTCTCCTTTAACCAAACACATCCATCATATCCTTCCATCCACGGCACTCCATTCCAATTTCCTATTATCCGTCTCCTTCCTTCCTTCCTTCTAGCTCCTTTACTTCCTCCTTATCTTCCCTTTCCATTAACCAAACTCTGTTCTCTTATCCTCCTCTCCTCTCCTCCCCCACTCCCTTCATCTGCCCCCAAGATCTTTCCCTCCCCTCCTCCTTTCTCTTCTCTTCTCCTGCTCCTCCCTTCCCCCTCCCCCGTCACCTCACCTCACCTCACCTCCCCCCCTCCCCCTCCCCCTCCTCCTCCTCCCTTTCCCGCGGCCACAATGTCGCCCCGGGAGTGGCCCCAAACGCCAAAGAGGGTCGGGGACATTTTTATTGGGCAGTAAAGTGTTGCATGTTTCTTTGTGGCGGGGCAAGGCGACCGTTTGGTGTAGTGGGAAAAACTGGCCCAATGTACAGAGCTTTGGGGAGTGGGGGGGGGGGGGGGACTAAGTGTAAAAATGTTAAGGGAGGAGGAGGAGGAAGAGAATGAACATAATACACACAGTAATATTATTAATATTAATAATAATGTATGTACCGGTACCGGGTATGTATGTACTGTATGTATGTATGTATGTATGTATGTATGTGCTAAGGCACATACCCATGGCTGGGGGTGGCCGACTCGACATAGCCCGAACAGAAACATTTATAGTTCCAATGTTTAGGGTCCGGGACCACTTTCACGTTCTCTCGCTCGTTACTCTATCTCGTCTAGTATGTGAATTTTAGAAGGGGGGGGGGGGGGGAGGATTCCAAGCCAATATACAATAATATATTATAAACATAATGATAAACTAAAATGTATTGATAACTGTTTCCTAGAGCTTTTGGTAGTGTAGGAAGGGGGAGGGGGGGGGGGGGGAGCTATGGAGAAGTGCAGTTAACCTAGGCTGTATAATCGCTCCTAAAATAATAGTTCGAGAACAAAAGAATAAGTAGAGCTATCAACAATCCCATAGCACAATTATAAATGCGTTCCCACCCTTACAATATACTAAGCAATGTTACATCCATTGCATTGTTTTACAGATACCGTACTCAAATAGTAAATGTACGGTTCAACTTCCTTCCTTCATGCCACCTTTGCACATCTGTCCTCGTGGTACACTGGCAAGTATACTGTACACGCCCATCACTGTACAGGCACTTCTCCATAAAGTATACACGCCCATCACTGTACAGGCACTTCTCCATAAAGTATACACGCCCATCACTGTACAGGCACTTCTCCATAAAGTATACACGCCCATCACTGTACAGGCACTTCTCCATAAAGTATACACGCCCATCACTGTACAGGCACTTCTCCATAAAGTATACACGCCCATCACTGTACAGGCACTTCTCCATAAAGTATACACGCCCATCACTGTACAGGCACTTCTCCATAAAGTATACACGCCCATGACTGTACAGGCACTTCTCCATAAAGTATACACGCCCATCACTGTACAGGCACTTCTCCATAAAGTATACACGCCCATCACTGTACAGGCACTTCTCCATAAAGTATACACGCCCATGACTGTACAGGCACTTCTCCATAAAGTATACACGCCCATCACTGTACAGGCACTTCTCCATAAAGTATACACGCCCATCACTGTACAGGCACTTCTCCATAAAGTATACACGCCCATGACTGTACAGGCACTTCTCCATAAAGTATACACGCCCATCACTGTACAGGCACTTCTCCATAAAGTATACACGCCCATCACTGTACAGGCACTTCTCCATAAAGTATACACGCCCATGACTGTACAGGCACTTCTCCATAAAGTATACACGCCCATGACTGTACAGGCACTTCTCCATAAAGTATACACGCCCATGACTGTACAGGCACTTCTCCATAAAGTATACACGCCCATCACTGTACAGGCACTTCTCCATAAAGTATACACGCCCATCACTGTACAGGCACTTCTCCATAAAGTAAAACGTGTTATGCATGTAGATGACGGTAGAGGGAGAGAAAGAAGGGTGCCGGATACATTAACCCAAACCAAGCCCCTATAGTAGTCTTTGGCTTATTGACCACACACTACACTTTATGGATGAAGTATAGATATTTAGTGCCACCTAAATATCTTGAGTCCCTCTGGTCTAACTCCAGGGATTCACATACACACATTAGCCTACATTCAAATACCCTTTTACTTTCAATTGGTATACATATATCCTACGGTTTCTCTCCTTCCCAACTTCAACTTTAACCACCCCATTAACAAAAAAAAAAAAAAAAAAAAAAAAAACGAAACAAGTTGAAATTGAGGGGTGGGGGCAGAAGAGGGATAGGGTATTGGATAATGATGTGAACACAGTGTCTATAGGTACTGGTGTTGAGGAGAAGGGGGAGGGGAAGATGATGGATCAGGGGAGGGGGACGAGGGAGTTTCATAGGGGGGAGGGGGTAGAAGCTGTGGGGGGTAGATGCAGTGGATGAGAGGGGATGTTGTAGAGGAGGGGGGGAGGGGGTAGAAGCTGTGGGGGGTAGATGCAGTGGATGAGAGGGGATGTTGTAGAGGAGGGGGGGAGGGGGTAGAAGCTGTGGGGGGTAGATGCAGTGGATGAGAGGGGATGTTGTAGAGGAGGGGGGATATGGGGGGGGGGGGAGGGGGAGGTTGAAGATAAAGGGTGCAGGGAGGAAATAAAAGAGAAGCTGTAGATGGTTAATGGGATTGGCACAATAGAGAGTTTTATACTGTTATAGAGCTTCTGTATAAGGTCTACAGGGGGGCACGGTGGCTGCGGTACATGGGCAGAACTGATCTCACACACACACACAACACTCATTCAGACACATACAGACACACACACACACACATTCAGACACACACACACACACATTCAGACACACACACACACACATTCAGACACACACACACACATACAGACACACACACACACACATTCAGACACACACACACACACACACACATTCAGACACACACACACACACACACATTCAGACACATACAGACACAAACACACACACATACAGACACACACACACACACATTCAGACACACACACACACACACACATTCAGACACACACACACACACACACATTCAGACACATACAGACATAAAAAAAACACACATACTCACAACAAACACATTCAGACACACACACACAACCCACACATTCAGACACACACACACACAACCCACACATTCAGACACATACAAACACACACACACTCACAACACACACATTCAGACACATAGAAACACCCACACACACACACACACACACACTCAAGACACACACACACACTCACAACACACACATTCAGACACATACAAACACACACATTCAGACACATACAAACACACACAGAACACACACACATTCACACACACACACACACACTCAAGACACACACACAACACACACATTCAGACACAAACACACACAGTTACACACAAACACACAATATGCATGTCTTATTACACTTACAATATATATATTATATTGTATTGCACGATCTTTGTAATTTAAGATGGTGGGAAAGGTAAACTGTATTCCGTAGCAGAAAATAAATAAATACATACATATATAAATACCGTAAATAAATAAATACATACATATATAAATACCGTAAATAAATAAATAAATAAATACATACATATATAAATACCGTAAATAAATAAATAAATACATACATATATAAATACCGTAAATAAATAAATACATACATATATAAATACCGTAAATAAATTAATAAATAAATATGTACAAACAATGGAAATTAAAATAAGAGCTACAATAATATAATGATGAAAAACTAGATATAAGATCACGTAAGAACTTGGAATAAAAAAGTACAGGGATAAAAAGCCAGCTCCTGACAAAAACAAGTCCGAAAGTACCATACGGGTATATACGCTCATAATTTACCCACCAACACAAAAACCACCACAAATAAACAACATGAGAGGAAAGGAAGACGCAAACCACACATACATACTAGATATACCAATTCTCCTCTCTCTCTCTCTCTCTCTCTCTCTCTCTCTCTCTCTCTCACACAGGCACTGAGTAAAAACTAGAAACACGAAAAAAAAGTGACAAAACTCTGCAACCAATCTAATGAGCCTGACGAGTGTATTTGTGGCCATTGATGCACACTGGAAGGTTAAAAAAGAAAGGAAAAAAAAAAACTCATAATTCAAAAGGTCCCCCCCCCCCCCTCCCTTCCCCCATTCAGCCGACAATCGTTTTGACCAAAGAAGGTTAATGATAGTGAGAACAGTGAACAGATGGGCTAAAATAACACACATAAAATAGGCTACCGTATACATACATACAAGTATAATTATTCACACACAGTTGTATATATATATATATAGAGAGAGAGAGAGAGCTTCATATATATAAGGGGAAAACATGACATTGAAAACATGAAATGGGAAGAAAAGGTTAAATAATGAAATATATAACAACGGAGTAGGAGGCCAAAGAAAGGAGGAATAGGAAAAGAAAAAGGAAGGAGAGAGAGAGAGCGTTAATAAGTGAGAGTGAGTGAAAATGAGTGAGGGTGAGTGTGTATGAAATACGGTACCAGGAACCTTGAATTACCACAACTAGGTAAACAAGATGTAAAGTAGGGAGGGGGGGTAAACTAGGTCACAGGAAGGAATTATATAGACAGCCATTAACACACAACAGAGTGATCAAGGTCAACTAAGAGAATACATAAATACTACTACTACTACTAATACTACTAATATTTTTTTTTTTCCATCGTGGATTAATACTACTTTGATTTTTATTTAATATTGTACATACATTATATTTTACAAACATCAGATATTAGTCTATTCCTACTATTCTACAATATCACTACTCTACACCATACAACTTCAATCCAGTCGCCTCCCTATGCGACCCTCTGCCACCGCTGCCTCGTAGTCCACTTCTGCCACCGTCGCTGGTTGTGGTGCAGACAGTCTTGTTCCCCGCAGGCATAGTAGTGCTGATCTGAGCAATGAGAAAGATAGACGGCACCTCATCCAGGCTACAACGTGGCTCCTGGGCTGTTTCTTCTTCTCTGCGACGATCTCTGCAAGTCTTGAATAGAAGCACTGGGCCCTAGGTCCCATCCCTCCAGATGTGGTGAAGACTAGTAGGGTAAAGCTGCCATGTTCGATATTTAAGATCCTTTCCCCATATGCTCTGACCTTCTCTTGTTCATTCCTCTTGTGTGCAGCATCCAGAGACAGCCCGCTGTAGCTATGGGCCATTGGGTCAAATATTCTTATGTCAAAGAAAGCTCGCTGTGCTCTTGTCCAAAAACTTCTTGCACTAACGTCCACTCGTGCTTCGTTGGATGTGTTGGCCGTCCTCTGCTGCAAGATCTCTCCCTCCAAGGGAATGAGTGATGGTTGCCATCCTGTGCTGCAAGATCTCTCCCTCCAAGGGAATGAGTGATGGTTCGCGCACCACATCTCGACACACCTCCCTGAGCATGTTCGCCGTTACATCTCTTACTTCATCGTGCCTGATGCTGATGAATCCTCCTTTCTTACATATCATGCTGTGGTCTGCATCGTTGTTGATTCCACAAACGCATCGATCGGGCAGTCCTTCAATCGGCCAATCATACCTCAGTGCAATAGCATCATTAAATTCTTGTTTGTTTAGATTGAAGCCTTTTGCCTTGATTGGTAGTGTTGTCAGCCAATTTGAAGCACCCGTTTCTTGTGCTATTTGTACTTTTATTGTTAGTCTCAGGGAAAGTTGTCGCATCAATTGTGCCAGATCATTTTTCTGTGAGTTTTGCCTCTCTGACGTGATGGTCTTTCTTATGTTGTAGATGTCCGCCTGGTCCACTTTACCGTCAGGATCTTGCGCTACGATGCGTTCAGTGAGAGATTCTGTTATCTTTACTGAGTTCTGGTGTTCCGTTGTCGCCCTCCTCACCGGATTGATGATTCCATGCCCTCCTAACCTAGGAGGAAGTGCGAGCAACTCCCTCTCTGTAGCATTTGGGGTGTGGGACTTCATCCATGCTGGGATGAGTTTATCTCTGATGGTATCTTCTAGCGGTTGAAGTTGTGGACCCACGTTTGGAATGGTACGCATCAAGTAGGTCCAGCGGTGTTTGACCCCATATGTGAATGCCGAATATGCAGCCTGTGGTTCTGTCTTTGCAATTTTGGCTAGTATTTCTATTTCTTTTACCCACTCTCTGACCTTCTCTTTCATGTATTGCTTCTTGAATTCTTCTGTGCCAATCACTGCCCCAAGATGACGCTGTCCGTCCTTTGTTACGACCACTTCACTACCGTTGAAAGCTTCTAAGGCATTTTCGTAATGTTCTGGTTTTACTATCAGTATAGACTTACTAGCATTTAGAAAGTATCCTATTTCTGGTCCCACTTGTGATACTTGCTCCCACCAGCTCTTGAGATCGTTGACTTTCCCTGCTCCAGTGAGATCATCTGCATAGGCCGCCTGCTTAACATGTGTCGTCTCATGTCTTGTTAATGATTGCAACACCGAGAGACCAAATGAGTACATCGCCATTGCTACTGGGTCACCTTGTGTGGTTCCTTCCATTGATTTCAGTGCCGTTCCACGTCGTGAGTTTTGGTTGTTTACTATGAAGAGGTCCGCAGGCTGTTTATAGGTATTCTCTACATAGGTGGCTAAGCTGAGGCATTTTACCTTGATGTTGTGTATTGTTGTCTTTCTGTTGATGGTGTTAAAGGCATTTGATGCATCCACTAACAGCACGGCTTCACATTCTTCTTGCTCATATATTTCTCTTATTGCATGAATTGCTGTCTCTCCCCCTGCTTGGTGGCCAGCACACACTTGGAGATTTCCAGCCGCTGACCGCACATCGTCCTTCACCACCTCCATTATGCATTTTCCGATGATTCTTCTCAACACTTCACCCACCCCTACAGGTCTGCACCCTGGATTCTTGTCCAATGGTATTAGACGACAAGCTGTGAAGGCCTCCAAGTGTTGACAATCTTGAGTGGCCATTTTTCTTGCAAGATCTGCCAGCGCCCTGGGTAAGTCGGTCGCTGCAACTCCGAAAAGTGTGCTGCTCAGGATTGTTCTCCAACCGTTTGCATCCAGCCCTGAGGGTCCTGCACTGCCTTGGGTCCCTAGAGCCTTTTTCCAAATCTTCTCGCCTGTGATTTGTTCGTAGATGACGGGGTTCGGTGGTATATAAGCCCCCTCTAGCTTCTGACTCTCGGATATACTAGGTTGCGGATGTTTCTCTTCCAGCAGCTGGATGGTATCTCTTGTGATAGGCAACAGCCCACCAGCTGCTTCCTTTGTCAGGGATCGTATTGCAGGTGCCACTTTACCTTGTCTCATCTGGTCGCCGAATCTCCTGGCCTTGTCCTCGGTGTTTTCTCTTTTGTGTTGCCGTCTGCCTTGTCTCTCTTGTAATGCTCTGGCTTCACTGAGTAAGTCATCCATCTTGTTATCATTCCACAGTTTCACTCTATTTGTTAGCGCAGTCACGTTTTCCGCTTGTCTAGATTTGCGGTGAGTTTTTGCAAGAAGAGATGTGGAATGCTGAAAAATAACTTGAGAGCATACGGGGCTAAAGGTCTGTCATAGACATAGTTATAAATGAGCTTTTTCATCTCTGTCAACAGTTTGGTGGTGGCGTCACATTTAGGTGGGTTGAATAAACTGTGCGCAGACCAATCTACAATTTCTGAGTAAGCTGCCTCTGTCCAAATTTTTACCTCCTCTCCCCGTAGTCCTTTCCACTGAAGGGGTCCTCCTCTGCCATCAACTTCTTCGGGTCTCTCCAGGGCTGCTTCCCTCTGTGGTCCCACCTCCCTGTGTGCTTCTCGGGGCTCTTCGTTGCGTGGCACATTGTCGTTTCTACCAGCTATATTTGGCCTTGTTTGCACACCACCCTCCTCTCCAGCATCTCGGTGCTCGTCTCCGTGTCTTTGGACTCCGCTGGGCTCACCGTCACCCACCATGTCATGAGGTTGCCGCCCTTCTCTCGGGCCCCTTGAGGGTCCCGCACCTCCACATGCTCTGTCGGGTTGTTGCCCATCGCCGTGTTGTGTCCCGTCAGCTTCATCCCTTCGCACTCTCTGGGCACTGGCTGCCGCCCCTCCCTCTGTTATTACACTATTATAAGGGTTGCGACACCGGGAACCTTTATTACAGTTTATGCACTTTTTTTTTTTGCACGCATTTGCATCTTTTACATGTATGCTCGTTCTTTGTACAGATGCAACACTTGTTAGTCTTTGACCTTTGTGATAGGTCTTCATCTAAACTTTCATCATCCTCCATTATACCCTTATGACACTTCCATCTGTTATCTTGCTATGTCTTTTACGCTTTACACTAAGGCTACTTAGCTTCTTTTTTTTTCTTTTTTTTCAGAACTTAAATTATCTTATTTAATTATTAATTTAATCATTATTAATTAATTAATTATTAATTTATCTTATTTAGTGGTGTAATGGTTAAGGTGGCAAAAATATGTGTGTGATAACCCGGGTTCGAATCCCGGTGGATCATATATACTTTAATTAATTTCATTGGGGGTGTGGTGGTGAGATTAATAAAAATAATATTATTAGTAGGTTTAGGGATATTTCTTCGAGAGGCCGGTCTATATGATCTGTGCCCCATGAATATTCTTTCCTCTCACTTAAACAGTAGGCTACCATAGTGCGGTTGGGAATATGAACATGATTAGATTAATATCCAGTATTCGAGAATGGATAATAAGTCGTAGTCGTGTGCATAAACCTTTAACCGTCCTGGTGGTGTAATGGTTAAGGTGGCAAAAATATGTGTGTGATAACCCGGGTTCGAATCCCGGTGGATCATATATACTTTAATTAATTTCATTGGGGGTGTGGTGGTGAGATTAATAAAAATAATATTACAGTACCTGCACACGTAACTTATTTTGTATTAGAGTGTGTATTCCCTATCGGTGTTGTTGTGTGCCATATTTGATATTCCCCCTGGCTGGCTGGTGGGATGTATATATTAGGTTGTGTTGTATGTGCAATACTACTAATACTGCTACTACTACTACTACTACTACTACTTTGTGATAGGCAACAACCCACCAGCTGCTTCCTTTGTCAGGGACCGTATTGCAGGTGCCACTTTTCCTTGTCTCATCTGGTCGGCGAATCTCCTGGCCTCGTCTTCAGTGTTTTCCCTTTTTTGCCGCAGCCTGCCTTGTCTCTCTTGTAATGCTCTGGCTTCACTGAGTAAGTCATCCATCTTGTTATCATTCCATAGTTTCATTCTTCTTGTTAGCACAGTCACTTTTCACCTTGTTTAGATTTGCGGTGAGTTGTTTGCAAGAAGAGATGTGGAATGCTGAAAAGTATCTTGAGAGCATACGGGGCTAAAGATGTGTCATACACATAATTATAAATGAGCATTTTCATCTCTTTCAGCAGTTTGGTGGGTTGAAAAAGTTGTGTGCAGACCAATATACAATTTCTGAGTAAGCTGCATCTGTCCAAGTTTTAACTTCCTCTTCCCGTAATCCTTTCCAGAGTAAGTTTCCACCTCTGCCAGCTTCTTCTGCGGGTCTATCTGGGGCCCTCTCCCCTTGTGGTTCTCCATATTGAATAGAAGCACAACAACAACAAATAAAAGAGGAAGACGAAGGAGAAGGGTAGACTTTCAACCTAATAAATGGTATTACATTGACAGGAGAGGGAAGCATTGATGGGGGTAGTGTTCAAATGGTGTTGAGTTGATTGATTTGGAGTTGGCAGAGGGGGGGGGGGGGGCTAACGGTGGATTGAAGCTTAGATAACCACAACCTATTCTAAGAGTGAAGACCTTAGAAGCTGATACGAAGTAGAACTGACAGGGAGGAATAAGAGTTGACGTGAAGTTGAACGGACATAGCACACAGAGTAGCCAATGCACAACAAAGAAGGACAACTTGATGGAGGTAAAGTTGAGTAACTGACGAAAGCTTCAATTAAAGGGGGATTGAAATTTGAACATTGCCTAATCTAATAATTGATTAGGAGTAAGTACCCAAATTGACGGGGAGGGTGAGTTGAACGAACAGCCCACACAGGGTAAATGTATCCACCCCGCAGCACACCAATTAAGAAGTAAAAGTTGAGTAGTTGACGACGGATTCAACTGACGGGGACCAGTCACCTACCGTACCTATTATCACCTAGGCCTATTGTACGACACTCTGCACTTGGCACCGAGGAGCGCACCGCTCCTCGTTATAGGTTGTCATTTGGTACAGTAGATACCTGGTAGTTCAAAGGGCCGGAGCGTTCCCCTGCGAAGATGGGCTCATCTGGTACTTTTTGCAGTTCAATATCGAAGGCTGTCTTGAACAATACGCCTTTCATGTCTCATAGGGGAGGTGTGGCAGAGTGGTCTTGCCAATGGACTGGTAATTCAGTGGACCCGGGTTCGAATCCCAATATGCCAATGGGAAGATATTATTGGGATGGAATTTGTGCTGTACCTAGTTTCAGTGCATTACCACAGCACACCGAAATGCGGTGTACCAAAACAAAATACCCTCATTGTTCCCTGATTAAATAGCACTGTATGAATATTCCCATATTCAAAATATGCTACAGGGGGGGCAATGCCTAGTAAGTTAATTGCTCAATAGGTGGCGTTCTGAGAGTGAGGGTCCGAGTCTGAGGAGTGAGACTGTGAAGCACAGAGGCAAAGCAGCTTCAGAGATGGAGTTGGGCTAGAGCCGTGAATAGGTGCTTCGCATGTCTCACTCCCTAGACTGGAACAAGACCTCACGGGCCTCACCGTGTTCAGCGGTAGAGTGTGCAGGTTCTCAGCCTATGCCCGAGAGGGAGTAGTTAGAAAAAAAAAAAAAAAAAAAATACTCTCCCTGGGAGTTTGTTGAAGAGACGCGGTCCTCTCCTCTATGTGATAACCAACCCTCTCGCAGCGAGCCCGTAGCGCCCCAAATTTTCATCCAGGGGATATCGTATTCCCAGCCTCTAATATCACTGGGGTGTGTAGATTTGGTACTAAACACTGCAATTCTCCACGTGTATATTATTAAGTAGGCTAACGCTCCCTTTTACGCTCCAACGAGTACAGCTTCAGTGATTTTGAACGCTCCCAATAGTGTAGCTGTTTTTCTGTGTGAATATGTGAGGTGAAGTTCCTTTGTACACTCTTCTATTTGCTGTAGTTCATAGGAGATAATCATTTTCAGTGTCTACAATTTCTTTATCTATTTTGACCTTTTGTCTGTCCTGTAGATTTTATTATGTGCATCGTTGTGTTAGTACCTTTCTTCTTCTGCACAGTTTCCTTCAATCCCGTTCTTGTTTGCTTTTACATATTGTTTGTCTTTGAGGTATGTGGCAGCTACAGATGGTCATGGTTTATGTTCATACGACTAGACATTCTGACAGTATCAGATTATTCCTTAAATGTTCCCAGTCTATATCCTCCATTTTTTGGGTTACCTCTTCCCATCTTATACTTTTGTTATTGAATTTAAATTTGTTGAAAGGGCCGGATCTTGGTCTCACTCCTGAGGCTGCCTGTACACTTGCTACAGTTTGTTTTATTTCAATTAATGTATGATCTAAGAATGTTGTGTCTGATATGTTAACACCGTGCACTAGGGTCGTTGTTAGTTAATATTAGGTCTAAGATATTATTCTCCTGTGTGGGTACGGCGATGTGCTGAGTAAGACTGAAGTAATCAAAGAGTTGAATTAGTCCTCTTATATTTGCTTCATTGGCGTTATTTGCCATTATCTGACTTTCTAATTTCCTCCATTCTATGATTGGTAGGTTAAAATCTCCTTACCACATAATATTTGTTGTCGGGTTTCTCAGGCCTTCCACTACTTAAATTACATTATTGAACTGGGTTTTGAATTCTTCTAAAGATGTATCAGGAAGTATTATGTGACAATAACTGCTAATTAAATGGATTCTATCTTAACTCCAAGTATTTCCACCATTTCATTACAGTTATTTAGATATTCAGTACCAGTACAGATTAGTGAGTCATGGATGTACGTTACAACGCTATAACTCCACACGTTTTATGCGTTTTGTCCACCCTATGTTAGTTATAACCAGGAATCATGGATGTACGTTACAACGCTATAACTCCACACGTTTTATGCGTTTTGTCCACCCTATGTTAGTTATAACCAGGAATCATGGATGTACGTTACAACGCTATAACTCCACACGTTTTATGCGTTTTGTCCACCCTATGTTAGTTATAACCAGGAATCATGGATGTACGTTACAACGCTATAACTCCACACGTTTTATGCGTTTTGTCCACCCTATGTTAGTTATAACCAGGAATCCAAACTGCACTATTTTTGTGGTCCTTAATGTGAGTTTCCGGTCCTTAATGTGAGTACCCAATCTAAGAATTGATCTACAGGACCCAAGTCGACGGGATTTGAATCGGCATGGGGAGTTTTGATGAATTGTCAGGGGCGAACTTTAACCCTTCTTTAGCGGGGCCCGACTTAAGTCCGTATCTAAAAACCTGGACTATGTGGCGGGGCCCGCCTTTAGTCTGTGTGCAATTTTGGCGCAATATTGGCTCTGCGAGAGAGCCAAGCGGTGGGAGGAGCGTAGGTTGCCTCATTACCGCTCGCCACGACCGTCGTGGGCCCACTGACATGTACTGCACACTACTCCACCCTCTCTCACTCGCTACACACGTAATTATGTAACAAAATGACCGTATTTTAGCAATTTTGCTCTTCGGTTGCACGATCATTGCAAGACAACCAGTGATTGTAGAAGGATGGTTCTGGTGTCATTGGAAAGCTCAATTAACGCCCTTTCAGGGATACATACTTGTATTACGCTCTGGCTCTTGTTTATGCATGAAAAAGAGCACGGAAACAATGCCATTTATGGTAAAAAAACAAACGCTGGGCGGCACGGTCAAATATACTCCACCACCCGCTCTTAAGGTGTTAAGTTAACGGGACTTGAAAGAACAGACCACACCTACAGTAGCCTAGTATATAACTTATCCACCCCACTGCACAACAAGCAAGAAGGAAAAGTTGAAGGGATAAATATGTGTAGTTGACGGTGAATTAAATTGACAGGGAATTGAAAACTGACCACTCTAAAGGCCGGTTCACACGGACAGTTTTTATCCACCGTCCCTTGGGGGCTGAGGATTCGAAGGGCAAATTTCGCCGTGGTGTCATATTTCACTGGGGAATTGAGGGAACGAACGTGTTGGTTTTTGAGGTTGTTGTTGTTGTTGTTGTTCCCCAAGCTGCCTGGCCGAACAGCCCCAAGGCCCCGAGCAAGGCCAAGGGCATAACCGAGCGCCCCCACAGAACCCTCCCCGCCGACCACAATAAAGCCTGGGTGACCGAAGCCACTCCATGGCGGGGAGTTGAGGAGGGCGCGGAAATGCCCGGGAAACCAGGGGCCCTGGGTGGGGCACCCAGGGCCCTGTGCCCCTCAGCAATTATGAAGAGAAAGTTGAGGGGCAAAGGAAAAATGTGACGCTTTGGCTTCCAATCTTGGTAGATTGGGAGGTCAATCCACGGAAGAGACGCCGTCACTCGAGATCTAGAAAATATTTAAGTAAAAGGAACAGTCAGAGTAAGCTATGGGTACGGCAGAGATCGCTCAGTTCTCACTCTGATAGACCAGCCCATCACCACATGACTAGAACCCAATCCTCTCAGCATTAGCTCGGAAAGGCCCTAGAAAGCCGCCTTTGGCGGGGGGATAGCTCCCCTATTTCAACCCCTTTCGGGGTTGGGCACCCGCCTGGTTTTTGAGGTAGTCACTGCTGCCTGTTCACGGCGTATATCTTTCAATTCAAAGGCTTGGCCGCCTCCCGTATGAAAAGAAACACAAAAGACGTTCAGTAATGCGTGTGTTTGTTTATATTCATCCCAAGGCCCCCACATTCAACGTCAAGAAACAAAAACGATATATTTAACAGTTCATAAAATTATACGAAGTAGATATAGGATAATATTCGGAGAAAAAAAGAAGAATGAAGAGACAAAAAGAATAATTTCAAAGAAAGATAAAAGTCGGTCAACTCATTCACGTGATAATAACAAAACTAATTGTAAAGCCAATCTCCCTGACCTAACATTGACCAAGTCGTGTATAGCCTAGGGCCTAGGCCAACCATTCGCGACGACTTTGCTTTTTGTTCTTGTCTGATTATAATATTTTATTAGATTAACCTAACTTAACTAACCTAATATAATTATGTATAACAAAAATAACAAAATAAAAATATAAAATACTTCGGATCCGAGCAGGATCGAACGCTTGTTTTCCTGTTTACGAGATCTATCCCTTACTGACTGAGCTACGAACGCCATGTCAATAATGGTGTGAAGGCTATTGTTAAACACGGTTGGGCTGCGGGAGTGACCATTGAAGAAGGCGTGGGGTGGAACAACTAGAGCTACCTCATGTAATTATCTCACCCCTGCTCATTATAACCATCACCCTGCACCCCTGAGACCCTCTACAAACATGAGTGGTCCAAATATGCACGCATATCACTATGTAAATTGATACATGTGCTTTCTGCTTGGCAATTCTCCGTCCACAATCCCTACCTTTGACTCGTCTCTCTCGTGTGAACACTTTTTGTATTTCGACGGAAATTTTACAGCAACTCTCCCCCATCCTGGAAGGACGGGGGAGAGAATTGGAAACAAAAAATGTTCGTGTGAACCGGCCTTAAGAGTTGACAGAGGACCGTAGAAGTGGACGGTGAATAAAATTGACAGGTGGAGTATAGTTTACGTGGGTTTGAATTGACGGAGAGGGTAGAGTTGACGGGGATAGGGGAGGGAGGGGGGGGGGGGGAGTTGAATAGACAGGGGGGGAAGGAGGTAAGTTGAAGGTACATACCAGTGACCACACAGGGCATGCAATTCATCCAGCCCACTGCACAACAACCAAGGCAGGACAAGTTGAAGTAGTAGAGGTGGGGGAGGGGAGGGCTATAGCGTAATTGGAAACTGACGAGGAGGAAAGAGAGAAAGAAAGAAAGAAAAAAAGAAAGAGAGAGAGAGAGGGAATGAGTGAGACTGAAAGAGAGAGTGATTGAGTGTAAATTTCCAGGAATTAGTCAATTATATTATACGTATGTATTATTGCAAGCACTATAATTATATTATACGTATGTATTATTGCAAGCACTATAATTATATTCTGATTATTCTGATTGCAAGCACTATAATTATATTATACGTATGTATTATTGCAAGCACTATAATTATATTCTGATTATTGCAAGCACTATAATTATATTCTGATTATTGCAAGCACTATAATTATATTATACGTATGTATTATTGCAAGCACTATAATTATATTATACGTATGTATTATTGCAAGCACTATAATTATTCTGATTATTGCAAGCACTATAATTATATTCTGATTATTGCAAGCACTATAATTATATTATACGTATGTATTATTGCAAGCACTATAATTATATTATACGTATGTATTATTGCAAGCACTATAATTATATTCTGATTATTGCAAGCACTATAATTATATTCTGATTAGTGCAAGCACTATAATTATATTATACGTATGTATTATTGGAACAGTGTGCGAAAAACGGAATTTGAAGGTAAATACGGGGAAGAGCAAGGTTATGGTCTTCGAAAGGGGTGAAGTCACAGAGTGTGAGGTGAAGCTGAACGGTCAGGCTATGGAGATCGTCAACTCTTTTAAGTATCTGGGCAGTGTGTTGAGTAAAGATGGGACTATGGATGAAGAGGTGCGGGAGAGGGTACAACAGGGGAAGAGGGTTGTAGGAACGCTAAAAGCAGTAACAAGAAATAGGGTGGTCAGTATGGAAGTGAAGAAGTCCTTGCATGACAGTGTGGTAATCCCGACACTGACTTACGGAAGCGAAGCATGGACGTTGGTTGAGAGACTCAGACCAAGAGTGAGAGCAGTGGAAATGAATTACTTAAGGAGTGCGTGCGGAGTTACATGGAGGGATAGACAGACTAATGAGGAAGTAAGAAGGAGGTGTGGTGTGGGGGTAGATGTGCTGGAAAGTGTGAAAAGGAACAACTTGAGATGGTTCGGCCATATGGAACGTATGGAAAGCGAGAGAATGACTAAGAGGGTGTACGAGAGCGAGGTGGAGGGACAGAGGGGGAGAGGTAGACCGAATATGAGGTGGAAGGATGGAGTGAGGAACTACATGAACGAAGGCGGTGCTGGTTGGGGGGAGGGGCGTTGACTGACTGGGGACAGAGGTGCATGGGGGCGGTTCGTTCGTGGCCACCCCTTCGGGGATCACGGCGTCAGGCAATAGATAGATAGATAGATTATTGCAAGCACTATAATTATATTCAGATTATTCATAAACCTAGAGATAACATGAGCCGAATTTGTGCTGTGATCGAAATTTCGTCGATAGAGTGGACTTCACAAACTAATTTTGATGAATTATGGGTTTACTAATTACTATCCTAAAAATTGATGTGCAGAAGTACAAAAATATCCATAGATCGCTGTACGACCACGATAACACTCATGACATTTCGATTGAAGCTGCTCAGTTAAGAAATAAAAACATGTTGCCATCCATAGCTCTTGTCGGCGTTGCCGTATTCGTATTTAACAAAATGTAGAGGTTTCGTACCTATGTATAAATGTAGAAAATAATTAATTATCATTTTGCTTTAGGCCTAATCATATATTGATTGTGAGAAGAGTCGTAGAATATGTTACTAAAGATGAGTGAGTTCTCACATGTCCAATTAAATTTGCCTACAGTGTCAATTGGAATACAAACAGTGTTAAAATAGCTTCTCGATCGTAATCTACAAAATGTCTTTGTTTGTACCTTTCTACTTAGTAGGATACCACCACGGGATCCAGATGGTGTTAAGTGTAAATGGAATATGGCTAATTGAGCACATAGGCTACTATCAATGTCTTAGACATGTGCAACATGGCCCTATTTTACTACACATAAAATCAATACAGACAATACAATTTCTTGAGATAATATTCTAAGAAATAAAGCTAGTTCACAGGAAAGCGTGACAATAACTTTCACAGTATGAGTTAGAGAGAGCGAGAGAGGAGTTATTGTGTGAGTGACCGAGTGAGAGTGAGTTGGTATGGACCTTGAAATGTACATAGTAACATGATAAAATAGATAGACAAATATGTACCGTATATATAGCCTATATACAGTATAGAGAGAGAAAGGGGGGAGGGTAATTATACATCATAGCTTAGATATAAAACTGTGGACAAAACAACACACAAACATGTAAATGGAAGTGCCATTACAAGTTATATGCTGCAATAAATATGAAGGCAGGAAAATAAATTACCGGTACTGTATACAACATGTTGATAAAGTAACTCTTACTCATTAACACACACACACACACACACATGGTTAAACCTATGTACCGGTATCTATCTACCGGTATCTATCTTGCATTACTATAGGTACCGTACCACAAGTCAGAGTCAGAGTCTCTCTCTCTCTCTCTCTTGTTCTTCTGTTCTACTGTCGTGTTCTTATACTCACTAGTATCCCCTAATACT
Organism: Paralithodes platypus; assembly: GCA_032716605.1. NCBI lineage: Eukaryota > Metazoa > Arthropoda > Malacostraca > Decapoda > Lithodidae > Paralithodes > Paralithodes platypus. Next base: position 11,370,913 of record CM064499.1, on the reverse strand, counting down.
TAAATTAAAGTTATGACTATCTCGCATGGTATGTGTAGTTTGTGAAAATCTGTACCAGTAACTCCATGCAAATACCCTCCCCCCCCCCCCCCTCACTTCTTGCCATTTCTTCTTTCTTTTATTTTTTCCATCCCCTTCCATTGCTTCTTTTCTTCCCCATTCACGTCAATTGCAGCCAGTAAATCAACAATGAAAGGCGAGGCAGAAGGTAAGGCAATTTTTTTTTTTTTTTATAAAGGTAATGGAAGTCAGTGAGCACATTTACTACCGGTAACGAGCGATGTGTATTATCCTTCACTACACATACATACATACATACACACACACACACACACACACACATACCGCTACACGAAGTTAAAATGAATACGTTTTTATATTTTATAGAAGACCTTAACCATTCCAGTGCGGGGAACTTCTTATTAATTTATTCTGACTACCATTAGATGATTTTAGTTACCGTACTATAAGATTGATCTCTAGCAATAAAAAAAAAACACATTATCTCAATTAAACAGTGATCCTTCCTAAGCTGCATAAAAGACCCTAATATAGCTATAATAAACTACAAGACATCACCCATTCTGATAGGGTTAATGTAGTACCGTAGTAAACTATGTGAACACAAAATATTGAATGTGTCAATACACTCATCACAAAGTATGCACAATAATATATAATTATAAAACGGTTATACTGGAAACTATTTAAAAACATTTACCAGTTTTTCCAGGTAGAAAATATAATAAATGTGAACAAAAAGAGAGAGAGAGAGAGAGATTGATTTTGATTTTGCCCCGAGGGCCGAGTTTATTGAGCAGCACCCCCCATCCTGCGAGGGGACAACCACTGGTAAAGTGATACATACTGCTCAAAGAGCCATTATTCCACTGAAACAACAGCATCGTCGTCTGGTTACATTCATATTTGTGTTTATAAATCAGGTAGACATTATTCATATGGTTATTATAGTTTCCTCATTTAATTGCCACATGTGCTGTATATACAGTACGTAGCTCATAACAAAAAAAAAAAAAAAAAAATGGCGCTTGTCATGACTGAATTATTAATTGACAGGTTGTAAATAATAGCACTACAAAACTAGTGCAATCATATGAGGAGACTTCATATTTTCCATTACATCAATGGTTATTGAGGTCATAGTTAGCTGAATACAATTATCACACACCGCACACTCGCTCCACAGCATTCCCACGCCCAAGGTCCATAGATACTCTATGGACCTTGCCCACGCCGACCATCCGGCGCGCACAGCTCGGCAGGGCCGGCACCCCCGCCCGCAACTATATCCATGTGTCAGAGAAGATCGTCTCTGACACACGGATACAGTCGCAGGCAGAGGCGCCAACCCTACCAAGCTGCACACACCAGACGATCAGCGCAGGGGCGCAGACACTTTCTGGAGCGAGCCTACAGTCATGATGTGACTAATATTTCCAACTACATAAATGATTATATAAATGATTATGCAATAATAGTACCACAAATATATTACAATCATATGAGGGACACTTCACATTCGTCATTACATCAACAGTTATTGAGGTCATAGTTAGCTGAATACAACAGTTACATACATAATGTGACTAATAATACCAACTACCGAAGTTATAATAGAATTATAGTACCGGTACTACAAATATATTACAATTATGAGGGACATGGTTCAAATCCTTATTACAATAATGGTTATTGAGGGCATAGTTAGCGGAATATGACCAGTGGAGAAGTTTACATGCCCATAGTAATAGGAGGGGGGGGGGGGTTTCCGGGAGTGTTTGGGGGGGGGGGGGGAGTAAAACCATATTTTGGACCTAAAATCATAACTATTGCATACATTCAAAAAATCTTTTTTGACTGACGTTCGCATTCACGCAACAAATGTTCGTGTGAAATTTGGTGAAAATCCGTCCAACGGTCTAGGAGGAGTTCCGAGACAGACGGACAACGACGACGACGACGACAGATTTTTTTTTCGTGTGGTACCCACTATACAGGGGAGCGATACCAAACTCTGCTTACGCAGAGTTGATAATAATGAAAGTAATAATAGTAATAACAGTAAACATGATAGCAATACAATATTTCTTAAAAGGGTAAGTTTGACTTTCAACACAAGTCTACAGATATCAGCAGTATCGTTTCATCGGACCTGACACAACATATCAATAAAGTAGACGTGCCGTTTTGCCCAAAATCAAAACGGCATACCCAACTCTGCGATGGGTTACCATCATCACTACTAATACCATCATCAATCACAATCAACATAATCACTACTACTGCCATCATCACTACAACTGCCACAATCATCACTAGTACTGTCATCATCACCATTACTATGATCATCATCACTACTACAATTACAATTATCACTACTACTCTCACCATAATCACTGTCCATTGTCACTAGCATCTTAATCACTACTATCATCATTGATACTACAACTATCAACCATCATTACTAATATCATCACCACCATCTTACAATCATCATTACTACAGTTAACATCATTACTACTACTATAACCATCATCATTACTACTGTCACAAGTATTACCATCATGTATCCTACTATCACCATCATCACTACTACTGCCATCATCACAACTATTGTCATCATCACTACAACTCTCACCATCATCACTACTACTCACCATCATCAGTAATACTCACACCATCGTCCTACCATCATCACTACTGTCATCATTATAACTACAACTATCATCATTACTTGTCACCATCATCATTACTACTTATACTACTAGTATTGTCACCATCATATCTACTAATGTCACCATCTTATCTACTACTATCATCATCATCAATACAAATACAACCATCATCACTACTATTATCACCATCATCACTACTATCACCATCAATCCCACTATTACTACCATCACTTCTAATGCCAACTAAACTAACTTAACCTAGCAAATGCGGAGCGAGATGTTTTCGCCCCCAGAACGAATGCGTTCTTAGAGTGTGAGCCCCTTCGGGGCTGACACACTAAAAACGCCATCATAGCTGGGGGGGGGGGGGGGTAAAACCATATTTTGGACCTAAAATCATAACTATTGCATAAATTCAAATAATCTTTTTTGACTGACGTTCGCATTCACGCAACAAATGTTCATGTGAAATTTGGTGAAAATCCGTCCTACAGTCTAGGAGGAGTTCCGAGACAGACGGACAACGACGACAACGACGACGACGACGACAGACATTTTTTTTGTGTGGTACCCACTATACGGGGGGGGGGGGGGGGGGGGGCGCGATACCAAACTCTGCTTACACAGAGTTGATAAGTAAGGAAGGAAACTGTATGAATGCAAAGATCAAAATTCAATTATGTGTGGTAGCAAAACAATATTCGGAAGGAAGGTACAAGTAGTCCTCCGGGAGGGATGTGCCGCATATCCGGAGGTACTTGTACATCAACCAATTAGCCCAGAATATTGAGGACAATAATTATTATATTGCTTACATAATATTATGCAAGGGTCATGTATATGGGGAGGTGTGGTGGAGTGGTCTTGCCACTGGCCTGGCAATCCAAAGGTCCCGGGTTCAAATCCCGATGTATCAATGGGAAGATATTATTGGGATGGAATTTGTGCTGTACCTGGTATCAGTCCATTACCACAAGCCCACCGAAACGTCAATAAAATACCCTCATTGTTCCCTGATTAAATAGCACTGTATGAATATTCCCATATTCAAAATATGCTATAGGGGTGCAATGCCTGGTGAGTTATCTGCTCAACAGGTGGCGTTGTGTGTAAGTGTGAGAGTCCGAGTGTAGGGGATGAGACAGTGAAGCACGGGAACGAGGTGGCTTCAGAGATGGGGTCGTTTCGGGCCATGAGTGAGCACCGTGCCTCATGTGAAGGCAAGATGGCAGGTGCTCGTTGTACTCTACGTGCTTCACATGTCTCACTCCCTAGACTGGAACAAGACCTCACGGGCTTCACTGTTCATTGTAAAGCGGTGAATGTTAAGGCTCTCAGCCTATGCCCGAGAGGAAGTAAGTTGGAATATAAAAAAAAAAAAAAAAAAAAAAAAAATATTGGCTTACAAAAAGATAATTAAATTAAATGCTATGTTAGAGGCTCAGAGGGATATGTAATATGTATATACATTGTCAATCTATTAGATGAGAATAGCAGTGATAAGTAAAGAAATAATGACTGATATTATAAGCGTGACATGATCAATGAAAATATTATGAAGTCGTGTAGAGGGCGTTACAAAGGGTTTAAGTGTGACCTTGTAAGAAAGAAGAGATATGTGGAAGACAAGAGGTGGATACTTATACCGGTGCATATTTACATCAGTACATATTATTGTGTGTGTGGGGGGGGGGGGGGGGGCAAAGTTCTTGTGTTTTTTTAGTATGTTATTGATTACGTTATTCTTTAGCATGTATGTTGCTTGATCCTCAATTGTGGTTAACTGATTATTTCTGTATTCCCTAATCATTGGGCATTCCAAGATATGGAGGAGGAGGTAAGGTACTCCCGGGAGGAGGTGTGTGTGTGTATGTGTTGGGGAGGGAGGGGCATACTACATATACATAAGTTATTTAAGGCCAGCAATAGTACTGAAGATAAAAATGGTAGTATAATAATAATAATAATAATAATAATAATAAAGTAGACGTGCCGTTTTGCCCAAAATCAAAACGGCATACCCAACTCTGCGATGGGTTACCATCATCACTACTAATACCATCATCAATCACAAACACCATCGTCACTACTACTGTCATCATCACTACAACTGTCACAATCATCACGACTACTGTCGTCATCACCATTACTATGATCATCACTACTACTCTCACCATCATCAGTACTACTGTAACTATTGTGACTACCATCTTAATAACTACAATCATCATTGATACTATAACTATCAACCATCATTACTTCTATAATCACCACCATCTTACAATCGTCATTACTACTGTTAACATCATTACTACTACTATAACCATCATCATTACTACTGTCACAAGTATTACCATCATGTATCCTAATGTCACCATCATCACTACTACTGCCATCATCACCATTACTATGATCTTCATCATCACAACTATTGTCATCATCACTACAACTTTCACCATCATAACTACTACTCACCATCATCACTAATACTCACACCATAATCACTACCATCATCACTACTGTCATTATTATCACTACAACTATCATCATTACTGGTCACCATCATCACTACTATTATGACCATCATCACTACTACTAGTAGTAGTTACTTTTTTCCGAGCATTTACAAAAGAATGAAGGATTCTTACTCAATTGATATCATACACGAGGAATTAGATATAATTTCGTCTAGGATTAACTGGATACAGAGTCACGAAGAAAGAAGAAACCCGATATACAGTATTTGATATGACGACATATTTTTATTATGGTATATGATGGGGTTTCTTAGTATACCTTCCTGCAAATAGAACTATTGATTTATGTAAAATGAGTATTCTCAAAGCTAATATTCGTAAAAAAACAAAAACAAAAAACAAAAACAACATTAATTGTATTTGCTGATGATTTTTTAATATTAAATCCTAGTGTACTGTATAATTATATACTCTTATAGCTACGGTGGTGAACACAGGTCTTCACTAATAGGATGAACATTCATTGTTTGTTCTTTTAAATTATTTTTAGTTGCTTTTTATATCGTTTTGCAAATATATCAAGTTACATAAAAAAAAAATTATATATTAGATATGGCATGTAATAAAACTATATGTAATCTCGTATTACGAAATAAAATTGATTGATTGATTGATTGATTGATTGACTAGTACTGTCACCATCATATCTACTACTGTCACCATCATATCTACTACTGTCATCATCATAAATACAACTACAACCATCATCACTACTATTATCACCATAATCACTACTATCACCATCAATCCCGCTATTACTACCATCACTTCTAATGCCAACTAAACTAACTTAACCTAGCAAATGCGTAGAGAGATGATTTGGCCCTCCGAATGAATGCGTGCTTAGTGCACTAAGAATAGGATTGCTGGGTGAGGGGGGGGGGGGGGGGGAGGGGGCTTGGTAAAACCATATTTTGGACCTAAAATCATAACTATTGCATAAATTCAAAAAATCTTTTTTGACTGACGTTCTCATTCACACAACAAATGTTCGTGTGAAATCTGGTGAAAATCCGTCCAACGGTCTAGGAGGAGTTCCGAGACAGACGGACGACGACGACAACGACGACAGATTTATTTTCGTGTGGTACCCACTATACGGGGGCGGGGGGGGGGGGGATACCAAACTCTGCTTACGCAGAGTTGATAATAATAATGAAAGTAATAATAGTAATAACAGTAAAAATGACAGCAGAGCCAGAGAGAGATAGAGAGATTACAATATGGTAGATTAACTCAGCACATACCTATACATCCCTAAAGCACACCTCTCTCTCTCTCTCTAACTTATGCGTGCGTGTGTAATGATAATAATAATAAAGTAGACGTGCCGTTTTGTCCAAAATCAAAACGGCATACCCAACTCTGCGATGGGTTACCATCGTCACTACTAATACCATCATCAATCACAATCAACATAAATCACTACTACTGACATCATCACTACAACTGCCATCATCACTACAACTGCCACAATCATCACAAGTACTGTCATCATCACCATTACTATGATCATCATCACTACTACAATTACAATTATCACTACTACTCTCACCATCATCACTGTCCATTGTCACTAGCATCTTAATCACTACTATCATCATTGATACTACAACTATCAACCATCATTACTAATATCATCACCACCATCTTACAATCATCATTACTACTGTTAACATCATCACTACTACTATAACCATCATCATTACTACTGTCACAAATATTACCATAATATATTCTACTGTCACCATCAGCACTACTACTGCCATCATCACCATTACTATGAACTTCATCACCACAATTATCATCATCATCACTACAAATTTCACCATCCTCACTACTACTCACCATCATCACTAATACTCACACCATCGTCACTACCATCAACACTACTGTCATTATTATCACTACAACTATCATCATTACTTGTCACCATCATCACTACTATTATGACCATCATTACTACTACTGTCACCATCATATCTACTACTGTCATCATCATCACTACTGTCATCATCATCAATACAACTACAACCATCATCACTACAATTATCACCATTATCACTACTATCACCATAAATCCAAATATTACTACCATCACTTCTAATGCCAACTAAACTAACTTAACCTACCAAATACGTAGAGAGATGATTTGGCCCTCCGAATGAATGCGTGCTTAGTGCACTAAGAATAGGATTACTGGGTGAGGGGGGGGGGGCCCCCCCTCCGGGAGGGGGTAGGGGGCTTGGTAAAACCATATTTTGGACCTAAAATCATAACTATTGCATAAATTCAAAAAATCTTTTTTGACTGACGTTCGCATTCACGCAACAAATGTTCGTGTGAAATTTGGTGAAAATCCGTCCAACGGTCTAGGAGGAGTTCCGAGACAGACGGACGACGACGACAACGACGACGACGACGACGACAGACATTTTTTTTGTGTGGTACCCACTATACGGGGGGGGGGGGGGGGCGATACCAAACTCTGCTTACGCAGAGTTGATAATTGTTTTATTGTTCACTTGCAGCCGTCAGGCTGAAAATCTACAGTTTGTTCTCAACCTAGGTGCAGTAAAAGGCTTATTCTACCTTAACCCTTTTGCTGCGGGTGACGTTCTGGAACGTCCTGGCAAGTTACAGCAATCTCCAGGCTTTAACCCTTAAAGAGCGGCGCTTGACTTAAGTCGTGCACCAATTTGCAGCAAGTTAGGAGAATTATTAAGGCTTTTAAAGGGTTAAAATAGAGTGCAAATGGCCGGGAGCGCAGCGGGCCAGACAGCCGACTCCCAGGGCTTACTGCCGCCCATTAACTCATGTTCCCTGTGGTCTCGAGAGGCCGGCAGTGTAGCCAGTAGTGAGCATAGCTGGGAAAAATATACCGATATATGCTAAACTTCCATGTTCGTGGCACCACTGCAAGAGAACCACGAGTGCTACGTAGCTTGTTCTGGTCTCATTTTGAAGCTTTTAGTGCCTAGTTTTTTGCTAAATATATATTTTTTTCATGCAGATGCTTGATTTATCATGCAGGAGGGCCTGAATATGCCCAAATGAGCCCAAAACACTCCGCTAGACAAGGGTTAAAAGCCTGCAAAAACCATAAAAATCGAGTGTCAGTGGGCGGGAGCGTGAGGGGCCCACCTCCGACCCTCAGAGCACCGAGCGGCTCACTGAGGTTGACTGTGTCTCGCGCGGGTCTCTCTGTGTGTCTCACAACAGTGTAGCCAAGCGAGCGAGTGTTACATAATAGCGGGGTTCCCGCGTTTCACTGGCACCACTGCGGGTGAACCAGACCACGTACGGGGCCCGTTCTGGTGTCATTTTGAAGCTATTCTCGCCTAGTTTTCGGCAGAATACACTTCATTTAATGCAAATGCTTGATTTATCATTCAGGAGTGCCTGAATATGCCCTAAATAGCCGCAGCCAAAGGGTTAACTACGAGGTCACATGCGACCTTTGGCGACCGTGAGGTGCCTGGGTTCCCACCATAGTATGTAGATACGCAGATGCACTAGTGAGAAGCATGTGTAGGCTAACACAAGCTGATAGTTGAGCAGCCTGGCTAGGGTGTGTGTGTGTGTGTGTGTGTGTGTGTGTGTGTGTGTGTGTGTGTGTGTGTGTGTATAATAATAATAATAATAATAAACGGTTTATTGGTAATTGCAGCCGTAGGCTGAAAATGTACAGAGGAACAGTTTTTTAGCTTAACTCTAACTTATATATTATCTTATAATAAGGACCAAAGCACAGTTGAATAAGAGCTGTTTGACGAGATCAATATTATGTACTAGGTTGGCAGATAATTTTCCAGTGTGCGTGTGCGTGTGTGTGGGGTGGGGGGGGGGTAGTGTGTGGTGTGTGTGTGTGTGTGGTTGGTTGGTTGTGTGTGTGTGTGTGGTAGCGTGTGTGTGTGTGTGGTGTGATTGACTTTTGCTTTGTTTTCTTGCCTTTCTTTTATTTTATTTTATTTTATTTTATTTTTCCATTTCCGTTCACCGCATTTAAGAAAGCTGGTGTTTACACGAGCGCGTATCCCGGCATTCTTTTTGGGAGCAAGTATGTATATTAAATGATTTATTATGTAATGTATTAATTGTTTATTGTTGCTTTATTTATTTATTTAGTGTGTGTGTATGTATGTGTGTGTGGGTGTGGGTGTGTGTGTGGGTGTGTATGTGTGTGTGTGTGTGGGTGTGTGGGTGTGTGGGTGATGTGGTGTGTTGTGTGTATGTGTGTGTGTGTGTGTGTTTTGTCTTCCCTCGGCATACCTCCCAACAGCCCATTTAATTTCTGCCTCCCTTACTTCCTTAAATCCCTCCTTCTCCTACCCTCCCCGGACTAAGTATCTCCTTACCTAACTACAGTATCTCCCTTACCTCCGCTTGCTCTTCCAATCTCCCCACTCACAATTATACTCCCCTATTACCCAAACATTTCATACTGTCTTTCTTTAACATTCTTGCCACACCTTAATTATGTACGGTACCTCTGTTCTCCTTAAATACCGCCCCTTACTAACCTTCCTACTCTTCAATATGATAACCACCAACCTTTTACATTACACCCCATAAGTCGCGTTTTCTCCCCTTACTTACTTTCCTTCCTTTTCTCCCCCCACATCCATAACAAATGTATCTCCCCTCACTCCCCCCCTACTCCCCATTTCCTCTCCAATAGCTGCCCTCCTAATCTCCCAACCCATAATTATACTCCCTACTACTTAGGTTCAACTCCCAACACTTTAATTGTCCTCTTATATCCTCAATTCCCTGGTTCCCTCCCTTAATGCATTGCGATGTGTACAGTTGCCCACATTAATCAGTACACGCTCCGTGATTCTATATAGGCTACGTAAGGAATATAACGGATTTAATTATAAGTGTATTCTAGTATGCATAATAACTATGATCTATTAATGGTATATATCACATTATTTGGTTAAAACACATTATTTTTACTTTCATACATATAGGCCTAATCACGGTAGGCCCTATGGATGCAAATTTATGTGTGCAACTGTACTAGTTTTCTCTTCCAACTTCTTAGAAATCCTTGGCAGTTTGTTTTTGTTTTTATTATGTTCTCTCCACAAACCAACTTTACTCCTAAACTCGATTAATGAAATTAACAAACACATGTGGCAGTCCGGGGATTCGAACCCAGGACGCTTACACCGAAAATCAACACACTTATGCATTGCACCACAAAGACAGATTGAACAATAGGAAGGATAGTGGTCGGGGGAGACCCTTCATACTATCCTATCCTTTCTCTCGATTCACAAAAAATATAGTCTGTTATGTAGCGTACCATAGTCTACAAGAAGCCTGGTAAGGATAAATTTTATTTGCTTGATTTAATGTGTACCGTACTCTCTCTCTCAATCATTTAATGTGTACCGTACTCTCTCTCTCAATCAACTAACTCTCCTCCCCACCCTCTTCTGTCCTATTTTGAACTCATCATTAGGAACCCCTTCCCTTCCACTCCTGCGATACTCATCTATTCCCTCCCTCCTACCACTCCCATACCCCCTCTGATACCCATCTACCCCCTCCCTCTCCCTCTACACCCTCCTTTTCCCGCCTATTTCCCCCCGTCCGATACCCATCTACCCCCTCCTCCTCTCGTGCCCAGAAATCAATACATGCCGACAGACCCAATATACCCCCCTAGTCTACTCCCCCATAGCCTCTCTCTCTCTCTCTCTCTCTCAATTTAGCTTAATGTCGTTTAATTCATACTAATAGCTAAACCCTCCCTTCCTCAGTACTGTTCTTACTTTATTGTATCCTCTTTCACACACACACACACACACACACACACACTTGTATATGCCGGGTACACCATATTTGCAATTTCCCAACATCTGCAATGTTCGTATGATTGATTTTGTCTTTTTTGATATTGACTTGTATCATATTGTCTGTGTCCGCCCTTATGACCACACACGTTTGATCATTCTTTCCCTCATTTTCCCTTCTTGATTCTGTTTATTAGCGTATTCCCTTTATGCTACCTACCCACATATGTAGCTTATCCCCGTTACATTCCTTTATATCTAATTTGTATTAATCGCCATTCTTCTCTATCTTTGTCGTTTCCGCTTTTCCCCTTTATATTGATAACTTACCAACATCTATAATTTCCACATTATGTAGTTCCCCTTTCTTATTATTATCTTTACCATTTTCAATGTTCCCATTGTAAATTACTTTCTCCCATAATTATATACTTGCATATTATAATCTGTTTCCATTCTATGCCATTGTAAATTACTTTCTCCCATAATTATACTTGCATATTATAATCTGTTTCCATTCTATGCCATTGTAAATTACTTTCTCCCATAATTATATACTTGCATATTATAATCTGTTTCCATTCTATGCCATTGTAAATTACTTTCTCCCATAATTATATACTTGCATATTATAATCTGTTTCCATTCTATGCCATTGTAAATTACTTTCTCCCATAATTATATACTTGCATATTATAATCTGTTTCCATTCTATGCCATTGTAAATTACTTTCTCCCATAATTATATACTTGCATATTATAATCTGTTTCCATTCTATGCCATTGTAAATTACTTTCTCCCATAATTATATACTTGCATATTATAATCTGTTTCCATTCTATGCCATTGTAAATTACTTTCTCCCATAATTATATACTTGCATATTATAATCTGTTTCCATTCTATGCCATTGTAAATTACTTTCTCCCATAATTATATACTTGCATATTATAATCTGTTTCCATTCTATGCCATTGTAAATTACTTTCTCCCATAATTATATACTTGCATATTATAATCTGTTTCCATTCTATGCCATTGTAAATTACTTTCTCCCATAATTATATACTTGCATATTATAATCTGTTTCCATTCTATGCCATTGTAAATTACTTTCTCCCATAATTATATACTTGCATATTATAATCTGTTTCCATTCTATGCCATTGTAAATTACTTTCTCCCATAATTATATACTTGCATATTATAATCTGTTTCCATTCTATGCCATTGTAAATTACTTTCTCCCATAATTATATACTTGCATATTATAATCTGTTTCCATTCTATGCCATTGTAAATTACTTTCTCCCATAATTATATACTTGCATATTATAATCTGTTTCCATTCTATGCCATTGTAAATTACTTTCTCCCATAATTATATACTTGCATATTATAATCTGTTTCCATTCTATGCCATTGTAAATTACTTTCTCCCATAATTATATACTTGCATATTATAATCTGTTTCCATTCTATGCCATTGTAAATTACTTTCTCCCATAATTATATACTTGCATATTATAATCTGTTTCCATTCTATGCCATTGTAAATTACTTTCTCCCATAATTATATACTTGCATATTATAATCTGTTTCCATTCTATGCCATTGTAAATTACTTTCTCCCATAATTATATACTTGCATATTATAATCTGTTTCCATTCTATGCCATTGTAAATTACTTTCTCCCATAATTATATACTTGCATATTATAATCTGTTTCCATTCTATGCCATTGTAAATTACTTTCTCCCATAATTATATACTTGCATATTATAATCTGTTTCCATTCTATGCCATTGTAAATTACTTTCTCCCATAATTATATACTTGCATATTATAATCTGTTTCCATTCTATGCCATTGTAAATTACTTTCTCCCATAATTATATACTTGCATATTATAATCTGTTTTCCATTCTATGCCATTGTAAATTACTTTCCCATAATTATATACTTGCATATTATAATCTGTTTCCATTCTATGCCATTGTAAATTACTTTCTCCCATAATTATATACTTGCATTATAATCTGTTTCCATTCTATGCCATTGTAAATTACTTTCTCCCATAATTATATACTTGCATATTATAATCTGTTTCCATTCTATGCCATTGTAAATTACTTTCTCCCATAATTATATACTTGCATATTATAATCTGTTTCCATTCTATGCCATTGCAATTCATATTCCCAATGTATATTTCCGCTGCTCTTTATTATTTTGTTTCTATTTTATCTATTCTCTACTTTTGCATTTTTACCTAGTATTTGTTTTTACTTGCCTTCATCGCTACTGACGATGATTGATAGTGATGATATATTTCACATAGTTTACATTACCGGTACCCCTTGCTTCCCTTTCCCTCGTTCCCTCCCCTACAATTCGCCACCCCTCTCTGCACCGCTCCTCCCATTATCAATCCCCCTCAATGCAAAAATATTATAATGAGGAGGACACATCTACCAAATTTGTGGACTTTACCCCTCCCGTCCCTTTGATGAGCCAGACCCCTTATACTAGAAACCCAACACAGATCTGACAACCTCCGCCATACTGGTGACTCGGGGGTTATTACCCTTTAGTTATAGGCCTATCCAAACACTGCCATACCCATAATGAACGTTCGCCAATACGGGTACAACATATTAGTGTCCGGTCTTGGATTTCAATTCTACATGATAAAACATATATCACTCCGTTGTTCGACAATTATAGCACCAAAATGGCGTCAAGAGAAAACAAATTGGCCGGTTTCTCCAACTACAGGACCTCTACCCCTCCTCTCCTACCCCCCCCCCCCCCCCCCCCCTTCCCCTTCTGACACATCGTTCAACTATCTGACACATCATTAGACTATCTACCACAAAGGACCATGTTGTCTACCACATGCCTTGGTCTGACCTCAACTCTTTACATTCAAACATCTTCCTTGGCTACTTTGGTCACTGACGAGTTACCAAGTTATTAAGATAATGGTAATTCAAAGGATCATAGACCAATAGATACGTGTACTAAACGGTACCGTGCTATCCACAATAATTGTGGTTCAGCACCTCCATTGGGTGCCTAATAATTACCAGACATTTATTAATTCCAGGTACTGGTGGCATTAAGCGATTGTGTTCATATTACTATTGTGTAGGTTGTCTTGTGATCAATGGACCGATCGCACTTATCTATTGTAGGTTGTCTTGTGATCAATGGACCGATCGCACTTATCTATTGTAGGTTGTCTTGTGATCAATGGACCGATCGCACTTATCTATTGTTATCTCTACTATCACTAGCTAAGTTTCGTATGCGTCTCATTGTATCCAGGGGTTTAGTTTTATACATTAGTCTGCATAAATTATACTGTAATATCACTATCACATACCATATATGTTTTGGGAATTATATTCAACCGGATATAAAATCTAACTGCAATCACTCGGTATCTATATAATCATAAATAATTATGGTACGCAGCTGTCTATTTGTGCGTTACTCCTGCTGTACGTACAATTGTGTAATAGGCTACATTACTTGCATAATGCAAATAATAATAATAATAATAATAATAATCTTCATTTCAGATACAAAATACGTATCCATAGTAATAAAATGATAACATTTACGATGCTATACAGGCATAATATATATAAACATTATATAAATGATAACATTTACGATGCTATAAAGGCATAATATATAAACATATATAAATGATAACATTTACGATGCTATACAGGCATAATATATATAAACATTATATAAATGATAACATTTACGATGCTATACAGGCATAATATATATAAACATTATATAAATGATAACATTTACGATGCTATACAGGCATAATATATATAAACATTATATAAATGATAACATTTACGATTATATACAGGCATATATATAAACATTATATAAATGATAACATTTACGATGCTATACAGGCATAATATATATAAACATTATAAATGATAACATTTACGATGCTATACAGGCATAATATATATAAACATTATATAAATGATAACATTTACGATGCTATACAGGCATAATATATATAAACATTATATAAATGATAACATTTACGATGCTATACAGGCATAATATATATAAACATTATATAAATGATAACATTTACGATGCTATACAGGCATAATATATATAAACATTATATAAATGATAACATTTACGATGCTATACAGGCATAATATATATAAACATTATATAAATGATAACATTTACGATGCTATACAGGCATAATATATAAACATTATATAAATGATAACATTTACGATGCTATACAGGCATAATATATATAAACATTATATAAATGATAACATTTACGATGCTATACAGGCATAATATATATAAACATTATATAAATGATAACATTTACGATGCTATACAGGCATAATATATATAAACATTATATAAATGATAACATTTACGATGCTATACAGGCATAATATATATAAACATTATATAAATGATAACATTTACGATTATATACAGGCATAATATATAAACATTATATAAATGATAACATTTACGATGCTATACAGGCATAATATATATAAACATTATAAATGATAACATTTACGATTATATACAGGCATAATATATATAAACATTATATAAATGATAACATTTACGATGCTATACAGGCATAATATATATAAACATTATATAAATGATAACATTTACGATGCTATACAGGCATAATATATATAAACATTATATAAATGATAACATTTACGATTATATACAGGCATAATATATATAAACATTATATAAATGATAACATTTACGATGCTATACAGGCATAATATATATAAACATTATATAAATGATAACATTTACGATGCTATACAGGCATAATATATATAAACATTATATAAATGATAACATTTACGATGCTATACAGGCATAATATATATAAACATTATAAATGATAACATTTACGATGCTATACAGGCATAATATATATAAACATTATATAAATGATAACATTTACGATGCTATACAGGCATAATATATAAACATTATATAAATGATAACATTTACGATGCTATACAGGCATAATATATATAAACATTATATAAATTAGCATGATCAGTACGGGATGTAACGCCTTATATATATTGCTAAATTTATAATGTCTTTATATAATTCACATGGGCCTACCAGTATATACATCTAACCTCGTACCAAACCATTTTATCTCGTGATAATGTTCTATTTCAATCAAACATCCTTATCTCTCCTATCGCTTTCGTACCGGTATGTCCCGTTCCTCCTGCATGATTCTATACGCCTGCGCTAAACCAGTTTCCCGTGCCCGTATGTGTGACACCCTCCTCTGTGTGTGTGTGTGTGTGTAGGGGTGGGGGATCTGCATGACCGTCTGCTACAGCTCTCCATGCCATCAGATACGCACATGCGCGTGTGTGTCACAGCCCTCCCCACACATGCCATCAGATACACAATAATCAATTATCCCCAGTACCAGTACGCCAAATAACTCTGCATATAACGTCAATGACCAATGACGGGCATGCACAGACAATAATAAAGACACGTCAATAATTCGTCTGGCTGACATATTTGAGTTGGTCACGAGCTATTAACTACTGTTATCATTGAGCTGCAGTGATCATTTACTTTCAGTGTTCCGAACCTAAGAAGTGTGTCCCGTCCAATGCAGTTTTAACATTATTTTTACGGTATTCTTTTGTCCTTACCTTTGTAGTTTTCCCTATTTTCAATATTCACTTTCTCCTACCGTATTGGTAATTCTACATATTGCAGCAAATAATAGCGTACGGTATATGAGTGCCTGATACATATTACCGGTATGAACATTTGTTTTACTATAATAGTTGTTGAAAAAAAATCCAGATTGTGTATTTATTGCCAGAGGGCCGAGACCTTGATCCCTTGGGTCATTTTGTCCTTATTCTAAATATTCCCGCATACGCTACCTTAATATATTGCTAAGCATCAAAATCAATTGTTATCTCTCTTGACATACCTCAATATCCCACAACAAAATATTTCGGATTGTAATAGTTATACCATCTGTTCTGCTTCGTTCTTTTTACCACCAAAGTCCCACAAAATACTAGTTTAAATCAATCCTGCCCAGCTGTTCATTATTATCGGGCTGTCCCTGCTGCAAAATCCCACAGTACAATATACTGGCATTGTCTCCCATCTGTCTATCTACCACCCCTTTCCCTCTGTCTCACAGCTGTCTGATTAGCTCCTGTCTCATATGCCTGATATTCTATTGTTTGTCTCATATGCTCCCATTTTCATCGGTCTTATTCTTTCCTATTGGTCTCATACGTTTGAATCGCTGTTTCATTCGTCCGATTCATTGTTTGTCTCATTCGTTTGACTATCTCCTCTTCTTAGTGTCTGACCCCCCTCCCGCCTCCCTTGTGGTATTGTCTACGTATGTCTCATATGTCGGATTTTCTATTCTTTGTCTCATATTTTGTGATTCTCCTGCATGATACTTTCCTGTCTGTCTCAACAATGTTCCAGTCATATTTTCTATCCCATCTGTCTAGCTCACTACTGTGCTTAACTACATTCCCCTTCCCCTCCCTCAACTCTCAAACTCAACAGTGAACCAATTTCCCGTCTTTCTTCTACTTAACACGCTTACCGTACTCTAGAACTCTCGCTCAAACTATCTTTCCCTCCTCCTATGACTTAAACTGTTCTTTGTGTTCAGACATTTAGAATCTAAAGTACGGTACCTTGAATTTGGTTCCCTGTCAGTCTTTCAAAAAAAAAAAAAAAAAAGAAAAAAAAAATGGGGGGGGGATACACATAAAATATGGGGGGGGGGATACACATAAAATATGGGGGGGGGATACACATAAAATATGGGGGGGGGATACACATAAAATATGGGGGGGGGATACACATAAAATATGGGGGGGGGGCATACACATAAAATATGGGGCGGGATACACATAAAATTGGGGGGGGGATACACATAAAATATGGGGGGGGGGGATACACATAAAATATGGGGGGGGATACACATAAAATATGGGGGGGGGATACACATAAAAATATGGGGGGGGGATACACATAAAATATGGGGGGGGGATACACATAAAATATGGGGGGGGGATACACATAAAATATGGGGGGGATACACATAAAATATGGGGGGGGGATACACATAAAATATGGGGGGGATACACATAAAATCAATCATAATTGCAATGATTGTTTCAGCATCATATTAATATACAGTTTCCATAATTAATAACACTTATCGTTACAAAATGTTGGTAATAGCGGAGTAATACAGATGGAAACATGGTAATTTACCATCAGCTAACAAAACTGACTAGGCTATACACTTTATAGTCAGTTGTGTTAGCTGACAGTAAATTACCATGTTTCTATCTTGATTACTCAGCTATTACCAACATTTTGTAGCGATAAGTGCTACTAATAATGAAAACTGTATATTAATATGATGCTGAAACAATAATTTCATATACCGGTATCCTTTAAGTATAGATAAGTTAGCATCTAAGGGATAACTTTCCTAAATTCTTTGACTATCTAAACTCTACAGTGGAACACATTCTATCCATTTCTCCTTTCTCAGAAATCTCCATCTTAGGAGATTTCAACGTTCACCACCGCCAATGGCTCTCCTCTCACACTACTGATCCACCTGGTGAACAAGCCCACCGGTACGTCTTTTCTATCCTAAATGACCTAGAGCAGTTAGTTCAGCAACCCACCCGTATCCCGGATCGCATCGGAGATCGGCCCAACATTCTTGACCTGTTTCTAACTTCTAACCCTTCTTCTTATACTGTCGATCTTTTCTCTCCTTTGGGCTCCTCCGACCATAAACTTATCTCTGTCACCTGTCCTATCTCTCCAGTACAGCCACCCGATCCTCCTAGCCGGCGGCGCTTGTGGCACTTTGGCGCTGCCGACTGGGAGGCTCTTCGGCAGTACTTCTTTGATTTCCCATGGAATGATTTCTGCTTCCATGGCCGAGGACCCTCGGAGAGTGCTGAACGCATTACCGAGGTAATCCTATCGGGCATGGAAGCATACATTCCATTCTCTTTCTCTCAGACTAATGCTAAAAAATCTTGGTTTACTCACGCCTGTTCTACTGCTGTCCGCAATAAGGAGGAAGCATTCAAACGGTACCGACGCCTTAAAACTCAAGACTCTCATTCTTCATATGTTTCTGCCCGGAATCAAGCCAAATCTGTTCTTCGGCTTGCCAAACACTCTTTCATCAATAATAAATGCACTGAACTATCCAACTCTAGCTCTTCCCAAGCTTTCTGGCATCTAGCCAAAAACCTCTCCAACAATTTCTCTTCCTCGTCTTTCCCTCCCCTTTCCCACTCTGATGGCACAACCATCACTTCTTCCTCTGACAAAGCTAAACTTTTCGCTCAAACTTTTGCTAGAAACTCCACCTTGGATGATTCCGGTGCTATTCCTCCCTCTCCGCCCTCCTCTCTCTTACTTATGCCTAATATCCTAATCTCTTCTAAAGATGTACTTTCTACCCTCTCTGGGCTTAACACTAATAAGGCGTACGGTCCGGACGGTGTTCCTCCTGTTGTTCTCAAAAACTGTGCTTCCGTGCTGACTCCCTGCCTAGGCAAACTCTTTCGTCTCTGTCTATCCTCTAACATCTTCCCTTCATGCTGGAAGTTTGCTCACATTCAACCTGTCCCAAAGAAGGGTGACCGCTCTCAACCCTCCAACTATCGTCCAATTGCTCTTATCTCTTGTCTTTCTAAAGTTTTTGAAACTATTCTTGCTTCCAAATTTCTTAAGCATTTCTCTTCTCATAATCTGCTCTCAGATCGCCAGTATGGCTTCCTTAAGGGTCGCTCTACTGGTGATCTTCTTTCATATCTTACTAACTCTTGGTCATCCTCCTTTCGGGACTTCGGTGAGACTTTTTCTATTGCACTAGACATATCGAAAGCCTTCGATAGAGTCTGGCATAAATCTTTAATTTCTAAACTACCCTCCTTCGGTTTCTATCCCTCCATCTGTGCCTTTGTCTCTAATTTCCTTTCCGGCCGTTCCATAGCTGCGGTTGTGGACGGCCATTGTTCACTTCCTCACCCTATAAACTCCGGTGTTCCTCAGGGCTCTGTCCTATCTCCTATTCTCTTTCTAATTTTTATAAATGATCTCCTTAACTGTACCTTAATTCCCATCCATTCATACGCAGACGACTCAACCTTACACTACTCCATTAGTTTTTCAGAACGCCCCAGCCAGCAGTCCCTCAACGACAAACGTAATGAAGCCATAGAACTCTTAAATTCTGATCTAAATACTATTTCCAATTGGGGCAGAGAAAACCTTGTTAACTTTAATGCTTCCAAAACCCAATTTCTCCATCTATCTACCCGTCAGGATCTCCCAGCGGACTATCCCTTATTCTTCAACAATACAAAAATCAACCCTTCATCTTCTCTCAATATTCTTGGTGTCTCTTTTTCTTCTGCTCTCATTTGGAAGGACCATATTACCAGTCTTGCTAAGGCAGCCTCCCAGAAGCTGGGTGTGCTCAACCGCCTTAGGGGGTTCTTTTCCCCTGCACAGCTTCTTGCTCTGTACAGGGGCATAGTGCGCCCTTGTATTGAGTATTGTTCACATGTGTGGGGAGGTTCCTCTCACACCGCTCTCCTAGACAAAGTTGAAAGGAAGGCCTTTCGTATCATTAACTCCCGTCCACTCACCAACTCTCTGCAATCTCTCTCTCTCCGCCACAATGTTGCATCTCTCTCGCTATTCTATCGCTACTATAATAATCAGTGTTCCTCAGAGCTATCCCAGTGCATACCACCTCCTTTACGTAGGGCACGTGGTACCCGTCTTGCAACTCAATCCCACCCCTACTCTGTGCAACTCTCCAACCCAAGAGTGAAACGTTACTCTCAAACTTTCTTCTACTCAAAATCTGAGCTCTGGAACTCTCTCCCAGAATCAGTCTTTCCCTCTTCCTATGACTTAAATTGCTTCAAGCTCCGTGTGTCCAGGCATTTTGGCTCGAACGTCCCTTGATTTTGGCCCTGTCACTCTTTCAACTATGGGGGAGGCACTCGCTATAGGCAGTTATGCCTTTTGCCTCCCTCAATCACATAGAAAAAAAAAAAAAAAAAAATCTGGGTCAGGTTAACAATAGTGACTATCCCCCCTTGTCTACCCGCCGCTGTCACATTGTTTCCTGTTGCCTACGGTACGTGGGATCCCATATACAGTATACTGGTGTGTCATATTATAAGATTATCTTATATGACGATATGCCAGATCGCTTCCTGTCTGTACCAACAATGGCCCAGTCAACATTTTCCGGTTGTATATATCGGATTCTGTTTTCTGTCCAATTTATTTAGTCATATTATATCTATTCCGATTGATATCCCCCCCCCCCCCCATGTCATAATGTTAGTTCATTAGGACTGTATTCGTATACTAATGAGGAATTAAGGGGGAGGTAGTCGTGTTTTGATATCCCCCCCCCCATGTCGTGTTTTGATATCCCCCCCCCCCATGTCGTGTTTTGATATCCCCCCCCCCCCCATGTCGTGTTTTGATATCCCCCCCCCATGTCGTGTTTTGATATCCCCCCCCCCCATGTCGTGTTTTGATATCCCCCCCCCCATGTCGTGTTTTGATATCCCCCCCCCATGTCGTGTTTTGATATCCCCCCCCCCATGTCGTGTTTTGATATCCCCCCCCCCATGTCGTGTTTTGATATCCCCCCCCCCATGTCGTGTTTTGATATCCCCCCCCCATGTCGTGTTTTGATATCCCCCCCCATGTCGTGTTTTGATATCCCCCCCCCCATGTCGTGTTTTGATATCCCCCCCCCCATGTCGTGTTTTGATATCCCCCCCCCCCCATGTCGTGTTTTGATATCCCCCCCCCCATGTCGTGTTTTGATATCCCCCCCCCCCATGTCGTGTTTTGATATCCCCCCCCCATGTCGTGTTTTGATATCCCCCCCCCCCATGTCGTGTTTTGATATCCCCCCCCCCCATGTCGTGTTTTGATATCCCCCCCCCATGTCGTGTTTTGATATCCCCCCCCCCATGTCGTGTTTTGATATCCCCCCCCATGTCGTGTTTTGATATCCCCCCCCCATGTCGTGTTTTGATATCCCCCCCCCATGTCGTGTTTTGATATCCCCCCCCATGTCGTGTTTTGATATCCCCCCCCCCCTGTCGTGTTTTGATTTCCCCCCCCCCATGTCGTGTTTTGATATCCCCCCCCCCATGTCGTGTTTTGATATCCCCCCCCCATGTCGTGTTTTGATATCCCCCCCCCATGTCGTGTTTTGATATCCCCCCCCCATGTCGTGTTTTGATATCCCCCCCCATGTCGTGTTTTGATATCCCCCCCCCATGTCGTGTTTTGATATCCCCCCCCCCATGTCGTGTTTTGTTATCCCCCCCCCCATGTCGTGTTTTGATATCCCCCCCCCAAGTCGTGTTTTGATATCCCCCCCCCCCATGTCGTGTTTTGATATCCCCCTTTTCCTTTATGTTTAGCCTTTTACTTTTGAGATTATAAGACGTTCGTTCCATTAGTTTGGCGATATTGAGACCTTTCGCCCCATGTAATTGTCAATATTAAGACCTTTCGTGCAATTTAGGTGCCGATATTTTTTCCTGGCGAGCGAGAGCAAGCCTGCAATTTTAGAAGGCATCGGCCTTTGGCCAGGACATTTTTGTCCACCGAAAAATGTACAAACTTATCTGGAAAGAGGGTCTAAGGGGTGTTCTTTTTATAAAGTTTGATGGTCTAGCGAGGAAATACAAAACAAAAATCAATAAATAGATACATAGACCACAAAACAAGCACTACCCCCTTAAGTGCGCCCCAGTTGCAAATAGATACATAGACCACAAAACAAGCACTACCCCCTTAAGTGCGCTCCAGTTGCAAATAGATACATAGACCACAAAATAAGCACTACCCCCTTAAGTGCGCCCCAGTTGCAAATAGATACATAGACCACAAAACAAGCACTACCCCCTTAAGTGCGCTCCAGTTGCAAATAGATACATAGACCACAAAATAAGCACTACCCCCTTAAGTGCGCCCCAGTTGCAAATAGATACATAGACCACAAAACAAGCACTACCCCCTTAAGTGCGCTCCAGTTGCAAATAGATACATAGACCACAAAATAAGCACTACCCCCTTAAGTGCGCCCCAGTTGCAAATAGATACATAGACCACAAAACAAGCACTACCCCCTTAAGTGCGCTCCAGTTGCAAATAGATACATAGACCACAAAACAAGCACTACCCCCTTAAGTGCGCCCCAGTTGCAAATAGATACATAGACCACAAAACAAGCACTACCCCCTTAAGTGCGCTCCAGTTGCAAATAGCCTTCTCTGATACTTGTTGCCGCACCAGTGTTTGAGTGTTATGTGGGTACATGTGGGCGGGAGGTACTGGATTATCTTATTACATATAAAACTATCACTTGAATAGGTCCTTGGTGGTATAGTGGGTTTGGTGTTGGTATGCGACGCTACAGGCCCGGGTTCGAAGCTCGGCCGGGTCATAAGGAAAACTGGATAAATATTTTCTCCGTGAGTGACTCCTCTATAGATTCACTAACTGACTATTATATCCGCTAACTGTACCCCCCCCCCCCTTCTGGTGACTGATTCCCTTGTATGGCACACTTCTCTCAATTTGCCACCACCCCTCTTCCCTCAGTGACACGCCCCCATTCCGATACCCTCACACCACATACACAGTCTAGCTCTCTGTGTGTGTGTGTGTGTGTGTGTGTGTGAGACAGAGAGTGAGTGTGTGTCTGAAAGGTTGTCTGCCTCTCTGTCTATCTGTGTGTGTGTGTGTGTGTGTGTGTGTGTTTGTGTTTGTGAGAGACAGAGAGTGAGTGTGAGTCTGAAAGGTTGTCTGCCTCTCTGTCTATCTGTGTGTGTGTGTGTGTGTGTGTGTTTGTGTTTGTGAGAGACAGAGTAAGTGTGAGTCTGAAAGGTTGTCCGCCTCTCTGTCTATCTGTGTGTGTGTGTGTGTTTGTGTTTGTGAGAGACAGAGTGAGTGTGAGTCTGAAAGGTTGTCTGCCTCTCTGTCTATCTGTGTGTGTGTGTTTGTTTGTGAGAGACAGAGTGAGTGTGAGTCTGAAAGGTTGTCTGCCTCTGTGTGTGTGTGTGTGTGTGTGTGTGTTTGTGTTTGTGAGAGATAGAGAGTGAGTGTGTGTCTGAAAGGTTGTCTGCCTCTCTGTCTATCTGTGTGTGTGTGTGTGTGTGTGTTTGTGAGAGACAGAGAGTGAGTGTGAGTCTGAAAGGTTGTCTGCCTCTCTGTCTATCTGTCACGCCTGCCTGATTCCCTTGCATGGCACAGTTCTCTATATCTGTCCCCGCCCACCCCTCCCCCCACCCCACACACACACACTTCACCCCTGGGATACGCCCCCTTCCGTTCCCCTCAACCTTTTTCCTAGCCCGTTTGTCTGTCTGATATGGACGTCTGTTTGTATGTTTACCATGTTTTCCGTCATTCCTCTCTCCTTCCCTTACTTACTACCAGTACCTTTTACATCCTTCCTTCCTGCTAATCTCCCGTTCTACCATGTCTGTTTCCTTAATTCCCTTTCTTTCTTCCTTCCCTCTCTTCTTGTCCTTCCGTGTGTCCTACATTCCTCCCTACCCTCCCTCTCAGAACCCCTTACCCTTCTCCTGTTTCCTTCTTTCCTGTATGTCATAGTTCCATCTTCCTTCCTCTTCATCCCTCCCCCTCTATCTACATACGAGTCTCATAATCTCAATTTCCCATATCCTAATTTATACCCTCCTCTCCTTCCTGCTCTCAGGCCGCCCTTCCTTCCTTCCTTCTCTTCTCTTCCCTCTTAATCTGTTATCTTACCCGTCTCATCTGCATATCTTACTTCCTTACAGGTACTTCATTGTATATTATTTTAACAGAATGAATGAAGGAAACGCAAATTTAACATTTGAGTGCCTAAAGACTCCCTCGTCCACTATTTACATCATCCTAGCATCTGGATTTGAAATTATGTTGATTGAAGTCTGGTGGTAAGTTAATATAAGGAAGCGACATCCAGTTATTCTCTAATTTGAATAATTGTTGCTCAAAAACCCAATTATTAAAATAGAAAATGTCATCGCACTAAGTGTTACGGAATACCATGGAATAGTAATATCCATGACTACAGCTTCGTTGGCTCTCTGTGTGTGTATGTATGTACAGTAGCCTATGTGTGTTAACATCTCTCCCCTCCACCATTTATCATGTCATCCATACCTTTCCCTCTGTTCCTCCTCTACCCAGTAATAATATAATCCGTGTTATCCTTCCGTCTTACCGACTCTGACACTGATCTATAATCCTTGTTAGTATTTCACTTCTCTGCTCATCCTTCTCTCTTACTTCATCCTCACATTGGGAGAAATATTAATTGTTGCTTATTATGTGTTCTTCCTGTCCATATACATTGTTGCTTATTATGTGTTCTACCTGTCCATATACATTGTTGCTTATTATGTGTTCTTCCTGTCCATATACATTGTTGCTTATTATGTGTTCTTCCTGTCCATATACATTGTTGCTTATTATGTGTTCTACCTGTCCATATACATTGTTGCTTATTATGTGTTCTTCCTGTCCATATACATTGTTGCTTATTATGTGTTCTTCCTGTCCATATACATTGTTGCTTATTATGTGTTCTTCCTGTCCATATACATTGTTGCTTATTATGTGTTCTTCCTGTCCATATACATTGTTGCTTATTATGTGTTCTTCCTGTCCATATACATTGTTGCTTATTATGTGTTCTTCCTGTCCATATACATTGTTGCTTATTATGTGTTCTTCCTGTCCATATACATTGTTGCTTATTATGTGTTCTTCCTGTCCATATACATTGTTGCTTATTATGTGTTCTTCCTGTCCATATACATTGTTGCTTATTATGTGTTCTTCCTGTCCATATACATTGTTGCTTATTATGTGTTCTTCCTGTCCATATACATTGTTGCTTATTATGTGTTCTTCCTGTCCATATACATTGTTGCTTATTATGTGTTCTTCCTGTCCATATACATTGTTGCTTATTATGTGTTCTTCCTGTCCATATACATTGTTGCTTATTATGTGTTCTTCCTGTCCATATACATTCTTGAGACACATGCACATAATCTACAACCAAAAACACACACGTATACAATATATACGTACCGGTATATATATATTATATATACCGGACTTAAACATAGTCTCAACACACACATCTGGACGTACCCGTCATTCCCCTCTTCCTGTAAACCTGACCCTCCTCATCTGACCACTTCCCATCCTCCCCACTCTCTCTCTCTCTCTCTCTCTACTGTATATATATATATATATATATATATATGCAGTACAGCAAGTCATGCCTCTACATCCAATCCATGTATTAATGTATATAATTATCAATATATCTATCAATCTGCTAGTGCCGTATCTATCAGTCTATCTAGCAATCGTTACATAATTATCGTCTTTTTATTTATATACATATCTATGTTATTATTTTATTAATTATCTTGGCCTTATGAATGTGAATGTATTTACTGTATGTACGGTACTATATAACAGTATGCATGTATTATTTATTACGTAGCCTACCGGTACCATTCTTGTGAATGTATTTACTGTATGTACGGTACTATATAACAGTATGCATGTATTATTTATTACGTAGCCTACCGGTACCCATCTTATGAATGTGAATGTATTTACTGTATGTACGGTACTATATAACAGTATGCATGTATTATTTATTACGTAGCCTACCGTTACCCATCTTGTGAATGTATTTACTGTATGTACGGTACTATATAACACTATGCATGTATTATTTATTACGTAGCCTACCGGTACCCATCTTTTATAAACGTTTATCTATCGAACAATCTATGAAAAATGCACTGTAATAATTTAAATTATTAATTCATCCGTCTCTTTGACATTATAATAGACAAATTATCAATTTAAGCGTACCTCTTCATATGTACCAAGCTACCTAATAATGTAGCCTAAGTATCTATCCCTATATACAGTACAGTATACCAACAAATATATATCTGCATTACTATCCACATGATAATTACTCGTGTATCTTATTTTCATATTAAGTTATTTGACCATCCACAAATCAATTTAAGTATCCTATACTGTATATATTTACAATGTAAACTTACTACATATCCATCAAATTAAAAAGGCACGCATGAATCCATTTGCCTAACAATCCATCTATCCTGCTAAATATTTATTATGAGTAGGCTATCATTTATCCATCCATCCATCTGTGTATACCTTATCACTCTTATATCGACCAATCTACCTATCCAATTTTGAATCTATCCAAGTTAATAACTAGCCTATCCAGCTATCTAATTATCATTCTTATTAATTCATTAGTCTACTAATCTACTAACTCTCCATTTATAGGTTTACTAATCTACTAGTCTAGTAACTATCCATAATTATCCATGAGTCTACAAGTTATTAACTATCTACAGCATTCAGTAAATCGATCTATTCAAACTATTCATAACTAGAGTCTATCTATCTGTCCACGTGCCCTCCCCATCTGTCCCTCTCCCACCCCGCCTCTCTCTCTCTCTCCACACACACACACACACACACATCTGGACCACTGGTAACGACATTATCGATCTACCGCTACACGAGGGACTCATTTGGCGCTTGCAGGTTGGGTTGCCCTCTCTCACATTCCCTCGCTCTCGCTCTCGCCCTCGCTCTCGCTCTCTCCAATAATCAACCTATCTATCCACTCTTGAGCCACAAGTAACCCCATCCCTAGCTAATGCAACCACTTACATGATACAGTTGTAATTACAGTACTAAGAGAGAGAGAGAGAGATCCTGGTCAGAGTGAAAACATCATAATTCAAAATATCGATCTTCATGGTTATCTATCTCGATTAGGCTATATCTATGTATCAGTATACTGTATAGGCTATCAATCTGTATCTTACTTATCTATCTCAATCTCTCTCTCTCATATATATACTGGTACCGGTATGTATATAGCCTATCAATATTGACTTATCTTGCTATCTCAACCTCTCTCTAAATATATATTAATCTGTCTAATAATCATTCAATCTACTGTATGTACCCGTCAAACAATATAAATGTATTCATCAAATAAATAAATAAATATTTTGTTTACCCATTCATCCATCAACCAAACAAGCAAATTAGCGACAAATCAATCTATCTATTATCCATCCATCAATTAATTAATGTATCTAGCAAAAAATCACTTTATCAAACTATATATACAGCCAGTAATCAATCTATCAACCCATCAATTATTCAATCAATCAATCTATTTGTTCATCCATTAATCAATTAGTTGATTTATTTATCCATCAAAAGTAATCAATGCATTTAGCCATCCATTAATCAGTCAAACAAAGTATTTTTCATTCAAGCTATCAATTTAACCATCCAATAATCAATCAATCTATTTATCCATCAGACACTCAATCTATAAATGTGTGTGTGTCTGTGGTGTATGCCCGACAGATGCCCTATTGACTGTTTCCAAGTTATAACGAGATACCGGTAGTCAAACTTTGTAAATGTTATTAGTCCCAGCGACCGTTAGAGAGCAGCGGCAGTCAATATATACCAACACTTGGATTATTAAACACCTTCTCTCACTCCCTGCTTCGTCGGGCTCAAAAGTTATCATATACCTCCAGTATACCGTGAATCCAATATTCGCACAGTAGGCCTACGTTTGAAACAAGTACAGTCGTTAACATATACAAGGATACGGCCATTTGAATAACTGAACCTTTAAAGCCATGTTGTGAAGCATGTGAGATATACGGTACCGGTAATATAGCATTGTATTGTTTCATTTGGGTTCGTTAATGATTCAAATGTGTGTGAGCTGCACAAGTAGCTGGTGCAATACCGTCAACAGTGAATGAGGAACAGAACAACACTGACTGGGATAGGTGTTTAAATGCAATCTTTGCAATTATTTTATCAGCGTGTTGGAACCGTTCACTAAAATGTTTATGTGTTTGTGAGTCCTTTGTATACCTTTATCAATATATACAATTTATAAAGGACCTGTTGCAGTCAAAGGGTTAATGAAGAGGGTTCCAAGAGGTCCATCCTAAGATACGGAAAATTATCAACTTATAGCCTGACTATGATTAAAATTACTGAATAAATACTTAATTGAATAAGGCTATGTGTTTGTAATGATGTCTTGGTATAACTGGACAGGAGATAAAAGGTGGAGCTGTGACAATCTTACACAACTTTCGGCCCTTACTTTTCCTTTAGAACGACCAGACATATTTCATGTTACACGTTGGTGTAATGAGGTCGATAGAAAGAACGATGGATGGATACAGGTATATAGATAGACAAATAGATGTTAGAAGGGTAGGAACCGAAAACAATCACAGATAAATAGAAATAGATACATAGACCTATATAGATAAGTAGATATATAGACTGAGAAATGCATGAATGAGTGAGAGCTAGAGTGAGGCAGAAATACACGCCCGCTTTTTCCCACCTCTCTAATCTGGCAACTTCTAAAAACTGCTCTTACGATAATTGTGTCACCTACAATAATGTACCAGCAGTCTAGTTGCCTATATTGTATTGTATCAGTGGAGGAGCCTTATGTGTTGCATCAATAAAGTTACGGCTCAAAAGTTGCCGGGACAAATAATTCCCGTTAACGCTATCTGGTGCAGCCCGGTTCTTTTTGGACCCTCCCTATTTCTCTCCAGTAGTTTGGATTTTTTTTTTGAAGTTTCACCTCATTAGTTTAGTGATTATAAGATGCTTCACCCCATTCAGGTGTTCGATTTTTATGGGCGAGCTTTCAGTCTATTCATATTTCATCAATGGGTATAAAAATGAATTTCAAAAATTTGACAGCATAAATGGAAACACCATATGAGGTGCTCCTCCTCAAATGGTGTTTCTATTCATTCAATGGGCTTATTAATTATACTATACCAAGCGAATACGACTACGAACATTCATATTTCCCGCTATTAATAGTATACAATGCATATACTGTATAGTACAGGAATAGTAATATACTGTATGACATACAATGCATATACTGTATAGTACAGGAATAGTACTATACTGTATGACATACAATGCATATACTGTATACCGGTAGTACAGGAATAGTAATATACTGTATGACATACAATGCATATACTGTATACCGGTAGTACAGGAATAGTACTATACTGTATGACATACAATGCATATACTGTATACCGGTAGTACAGGAATAGTAATATACTGTATGACATACAATGCATATACTGTATACCGGTAGTACAGGAATAGTACTATACTGTATGACATACAATGCATATACTGTATACCGGTAGTACAGGAATAGTAATATACTGTATGACATACAATGCATATACTGTATAGTACAGGAATAGTACTATACTGTATGACATACAATGCATATACTGTATACCGGTAGTACAGGAATAGTAATATACTGTATGACATACAATGCATATACTGTATACCGGTAGTACAGGAATAGTACTATACTGTATGACATACAATGCATATACTGTATACCGGTAGTACAGGAATAGTACTATACTGTATGACATACAATGCATATACTGTATACCGGTAGTACAGGAATAGTAATATACTGTATGACATACAATGCATATACTGTATACCGGTAGTACAGGAATAGTAATATACTGTATGACATACAATGCATATACTGTATAGTACAGGAATAGTACTATACTGTATGACATACAATGCATATACTGTATACCGGTAGTACAGGAATAGTACTATACTGTATGACATACAATGCATATACTGTATACCGGTAGTACAGGAATAGTAATATACTGTATGACATACAATGCATATACTGTATACCGGTAGTACAGGAATAGTAATATACTGTATGACATACAATGCATATACTGTATAGTACAGGAATAGTACTATACTGTATGACATACAATGCATATACTGTATACCGGTAGTACAGGAATAGTAATATACTGTATGACATACAATGCATATACTGTATACCGGTAGTACAGGAATAGTACTATACTGTATGACATACAATGCATATACTGTATACCGGTAGTACAGGAATAGTAATATACTGTATGACATACAATGCATATACTGTATACCGGTAGTACAGAAATAGTAATATACTGTATGACATACAATGCATATACTGTATAGTACAGGAATAGTACTATACTGTATGACATACAATGCATATACTGTATACCGGTAGTACAGGAATAGTAATATACTGTATGACATACAATGCATATACTGTATACCGGTAGTACAGGAATAGTACTATACTGTATGACATACAATGCATATACTGTATACCGGTAGTACAGGAATAGTAATATACTGTATGACATACAATGCATATACTGTATAGTACAGGAATAGTACTATACTGTATGACATACAATGCATATACTGTATACCGGTAGTACAGGAATAGTAATATACTGTATGACATACAATGCATATACTGTATACCGGTAGTACAGGAATAGTACTATACTGTATGACATACAATGCATATACTGTATACCGGTAGTACAGGAATAGTAATATACTGTATGACATACAATGCATATACTGTATACCGGTAGTACAGGAATAGTAATATACTGTATGACATACAATGCATATACTGTATAGTACAGGAATAGTACTATACTGTATGACATACAATGCATATACTGTATACCGGTAGTACAGGAATAGTAATATACTGTATGACATACAATGCATATACTGTATACCGGTAGTACAGGAATAGTACTATACTGTATGACATACAATGCATATACTGTATACCGGTAGTACAGGAATAGTAATATACTGTATGACATACAATGCATATACTGTATAGTACAGGAATAGTACTATACTGTATGACATACAATGCATATACTGTATACCGGTAGTACAGGAATAGTAATATACTGTATGACATACAATGCATATACTGTATAGTACAGGAATAGTACTATACTGTATGACATACAATGCATATACTGTATACCGGTAGTACAGGAATAGTACTATACTGTATGACATACAATGCATATACTGTATACCGGTAGTACAGGAATAGTAATATACTGTATGACATACAATGCATATACTGTATACCGGTAGTACAGGAATAGTAATATACTGTATGACATACAATGCATATACTGTATAGTACAGGAATAGTACTATACTGTATGACATACAATGCATATACTGTATACCGGTAGTACAGGAATAGTAATATACTGTATGACATACAATGCATATACTGTATAGTACAGGAATAGTACTATACTGTATGACATACAATGCATATACTGTATACCGGTAGTACAGGAATAGTAATATACTGTATGACATACAATGCATATACTGTATAGTACAGGAATAGTACTATACTGTATGACATACAATGCATATACTGTATACCGGTAGTACAGGAATAGTAATATACTGTATGACATACAATGCATATACTGTATACCGGTAGTACAGGAATAGTACTATACTGTATGACATACAATGCATATACTGTATACCGGTAGTACAGGAATAGTAATATACTGTATGACATACAATGCATATACTGTATACCGGTAGTACAGGAA
>CM064499.1:11313062-11333062 GCA_032716605.1 Paralithodes platypus | reverse complement strand
TATCAATGGTGTTTCCTCTGAGTGGACTCTCGTCACTTCTTGAGTTCAACAGGGATCTATCCTTGGCCCACTTCTGTTTATCATTTATGTCAATGACATCGCTATTGGTCTGATGAGTGTGATCTCCAAGTTTGCAGATGACATTAAGCTTGGAGTGAATGTGAAGGACCCTAAAATGGTTGAACAACTTAGAATAATCGGAGTAATTTATGGCAGATACTACTAAACTTGGAAAAGTGCAAGATGATGCATATTGGCCAAGCAAACCCCAAGTCAGGCTATTTGCTATTGGGAATGCCTCTGGAAGTGACAGCCTTGGAAAAGGATTTGGGTGTTCTGATTAGCCATGACCTAAATTTTTCCAAGCAGTGCATTGAAGTATAGAAGAAAGCTCATAAATTATTGGGCTATATATAATAAGAGGCAATTTAAGTATAGAAATAAGGAAATAGTCCTCACACTCTACAACGCTCTGATACGGCATCTCCTGGAGTATGTTGTTCAAGTGTGGTGTCCACCACTCAGGAGATATAGAATGACTGGAAAGAGTACAAGCCAGGGCTACACAGCTTATTCCATCAATTAGAAGACTGAGCTATATGGACCGGTTGAAAGCTCTTGATTTTTTTTGTTTTGAAAACATTCAGGACTACAAGGTTAGCTCATCGAAGTTTTTATAATACTTAATGGGCTTGACAATGTGGATTTTAGCAAAATGTTTAGTCTCTATATGAAGACAACACGCAACCATGGCTGGAATTTATAATTCAGGAAGTTCAGTACTACTATTTGTGGAAACTTGTTCACATATAAAATCTGTTATACAAGCGTCACCGTGCCAAAACGGTTAAGAGGGGGTCACCGACTTGTGTTTATCTTTCTCTCCATTTTTCTCTTAATCCTGGCTTGTATCCATTCGGCCCCAATCAACCAACTGTTTTAAGACGTTTATCCCCATCCAGCTGTCGATTTCTTCCTGACAAGCGATAGGGAGCCAGCATTGTATGGAGAAATCCGGCTTCGCCGGAGAAATGTTCTATCGAAAAATGTAAAAATTTAGCTTGCTGTCAAAATAAATATATGTACAGTATATATGCTGGCTAGCTACCGTTCGCCAGGAAGATATTGATACCTGGATGGAGGTAAACGTCTTAAAACAGTAGGCTGAATGGGGCCGAATGGATACAAGCCAAAGAGAGGGAGAGAAAGTGAAAAAAGCGAGGTGGGCTCCCTTAATATAAAGTGAACCAGGTAAGGACACATGTGGTACCATATACGTTGGATTATAGAACCCACAATAAAGATGACTTGACAGTTGATCCCAGATAGGAAATAGGAAACATGCTCTGGCGGACGCATATAAAGCTAACTCAGGCGTTAATGGAAGAGAAACATAACTGAAAATACTATCCTTCTATCTCTACCTCTTCTTCTTTCACCTCTTCTTCTTCTTCTGTTCTATTATTTTCTTTCACTTGTCTTTATTTGGGGTTCTGCTGTTAAAATATGGCCACCTCATTTGAATCTTAAAGGTGGGGGCTCATGGGTTGAGGTAAACATGGACAAATAATCGCCAACCTGCATATAATTATCTTGTAAAATGCAATGGCACTGAAATAATTATTAACAATGGTATAAAGGATTTTGCGGATCGTCTATACCGGGCCTGTGACGTCATAGTGACGTCACACCAGTATCCTTAGCCTAGACTGG
This sequence comes from Paralithodes platypus, assembly GCA_032716605.1. Lineage (NCBI taxonomy): Eukaryota > Metazoa > Arthropoda > Malacostraca > Decapoda > Lithodidae > Paralithodes > Paralithodes platypus. The sequence continues at coordinate 11,331,349 of CM064499.1, read as the reverse complement.
ATGGTGGACTTACACTCTTGTGACGTCACAGACCCGGTATAGACGATCCACAAAATCCTTTATACCATTGTTAATAATTATTTCAGTGCCATTGCATTTTGCAAGATAATTATGTACAGCTTGGCGATTATCATTCCATGTTTATCTCAACCCATGAGCCCCCACCTTTAAGGCCTAAATGGTTAATGTATCCACATGCATATATTTTTCTTTCTCTTTATTCATCTCTACCTACCTATCGTCGATCTACCAACCATTCCGTCTATCCAACCTTGAGCCATCCCGAGCTACCGTACTTCAATCTCTTGCCACCAACTTAACATGCTCTCTGACACCCACTAATAACTCACTAGTCCCTGTGTACACCAACCTCGCTCCTCCTTGATACCTCTCCATAGGCTTTACAAATATTGGAATTACACTCTCATTCCTTTAAATATTTATATAAATAAATAAGAATACCGGTATTTTTATATAATTAGTTAACTAGGAGGCAACACCTTTAGTAACATAACTCTAGCCGAACCTGATATGCTGGACAACCAGTGGCATTGGGTATCGTACACATTCACACTTTACATGAAATACGTTTTTTAATCATATATACGGCTTCCAATAGGCGAATTCATAAACGAGATTTTGTGTTCGAGTTTTATTAAAATTGGCTAGAAATGAGGCATAGATGCATGCTGAGATCATTCAAAAGCTTACATTTGTTCAACGAAACCATCCTCATCAATAAGTAAAATCAACAAAACATTTAAATGACATAGACAGGTCCGGCAAGATTATTGGATTGTCCGCTATGGCCCGCCCACATCTAGCCATCAATTCTAGCGCACCTATTATTGGATTGTCCGCTATGGCCCGCCCACATCTAACCATCAATTCTAGGCACCTATTATTGGATTGTCCGCTATGGCCCGCCCACATCTAGCCATCAATTCTAGCGCACCTATTATTGGATTGTCCGCTATGGCCCGCCCACATCTAGCCATCAATTCTAGCGCACCTATTATTGGATTGTCCGCTATGGCCCGCCCACATCTAGCCATCAATTCTAGCGCACCTATTATTGGATTGTCCGCTATGGCCCGCCCACATCTAGCCATCAATTCTAGCGCACCTATTATTGGATTGTCCGCTATGGCCCGCCCACATCTAGCCATCAATTCTAGCGCACCTATTATTGGATTGTCCGCTATGGCCCGCCCACATCTAGCCATCAATTCTAGCGCACCTATTATTGGATTGTCCGCTATGGCCCGCCCACATCTAGCCATCAATTCTAGCGCACCTATTATTGGATTGTCCGCTATGGCCCGCCCACATCTAGCCATCAATTCTAGCGCACCTATTATTGGATTGTCCGCTATGGCCCGCCCACATCTAGCCATCAATTCTAGCGCACCTATTTCCAACCCAACTCTTCCTACTTACCCCGTTCCTCACCTTTATCAACCATTATCTCAACTTCAAACTCGTGTTCAGCTGGCTTACCTGAGGAACAAAAGACAAACATTAGTATACAATTTACAGTTTATTAGTGTTTATTTTGTATTAAACATTAGTAAGTTAACATTTAATGTTTTCTTTTTCCATTTTTCTTTTCCATATTTTTACCTATATCCAAACATCATCACAATAATATAGCATAATGTTTTCATCACAAATCCCTATAGGCTATGGTGAATAAATAACCATAACACCCATTTATCATCACAATAATATAGCATAATGTTTTCATCACAAATCCCTATAGGCTATGGTGAATAAATAACCATAACACCCATTTATCATCACAATAATATAGCATAATGTTTTCATCACAAATCCCTATAGGCTATGGTGAATAAATAACCATAACACCCATTTATCGGCCTAATGATTTGTGCTAGTCAGGACTTTCAGACTAATCATTGACTAACAACCATTGACCCATAACATCTGTGGGTATTAACCCTTTCAAGCTCCAATACGCATTTCTGTTTTGTTTTCTGGTAATTATTAGACGATTTTATTCAAATTAGGAAGGGTATATGGAAGTCAGAGGGTTGATTGAGATAGTCTTTACCCTTATAATACCCACAGATCCTTATTAAGCTGCATAAAATCGTTTAATGACAGCCAAAATAAACTGCTAAAACGCGTCAGAGCTTCAAGGGGTTAACAACACTAACATTACAGTGGTCTTACTTTGTTTAATGTTTTCGCCTCCGTTTGTTTGTTTAGTTGTCTGTCTGTTTGTCTGTAAATAAGATATCTCACATAGGTATGAACCGATGTTCACGAAATTTGGTGGACAGATAAGATATGCGCCAAGTAAGAAGTTATTCAATTTAGGAGGCGATCCGGAGATTTTAACGAAATTTGGTGGGCATATCTCACAAAGTTATGAACCGATTTTACAAAATTTGGTGGGCAGATAGGATTTGCAACAAGGAAGAAGTGATTCCATTTAGCAGGCGATCCAGATCATATCCTTGAACCCAGATCCAAAAGAAAATGTAGGCTTATGCCAATAATGATAAAGAACCAGCCAGCGTTGACGGAGGTATGCGCTCTACCAAGGGCCCCTCTAGTTATTCACAGTTTTTCAAATTAGTAAACAAAAATATTCTGTATACAAATACTATACAAATGGTGATAAATATATGGGCATATGAACTACATACGTGGGTGTTAAGATAGTGTAGATAAAATTAAGTACGGTAGGCCTACACATAACGTGTGACTTAAAACTAAACTTGTTGATAATGCAAGACTGCAAAGGCAGAATCAAACGAGCGTTCTATTTTGTTTCATTGCCGTAATTGGCTTGCAGACATTATTCCAACATTAAAATATAGTAGGTACCGGAAATATTACCATAGATTGACCGTGGCAGGAATAATAGGTACCGGTACTGTAGTAAAGGTCGTTCCTTTGTGCTTAACTCTTAGCTGTTAAAATATAGTAGGTACCGGAAATATTACCATAGATTGACCGTGGCAGGAATAATAGGTACCGGTACTGTAGTAAAGGTCGTTCCTTTGTGCTTAACTCTTAGCTGTTAAAATATAGTAGGTACCGGAAATATTACCATAGATTGACCGTTGCAGGAATACTAGGTACCGGTACTGTAGTAAAGGTTGTTCCCTTGTGCTTAACTCTTAGCTCTTCAGGAATCACTTAACCATTATAATTATATACTTCTCAAACCCGATTGACTACCGGTACGTTTACAAATGGAAAACACTCTTTTCCTTTACAGATCAAGTATGGAACTGAAACCATCCAAGTCCCCTTCAAGATAGCTTACTCACTTCTGTCTCTCTCTGATATGGTAATGGACGGGACGATTATTACTTACGCCGACAGAGCGTAGGTCCCAATTGATTGATTAAATAGATTAGCCAGATATAGCTTTGCAAAAAGCAAATATATTTTTGCTTTCTTACAGTTTCCCCAATAGTCTATGTACAGTATAATACAGTCCTTACAAGCCGGTGTAAGCTACACGAACACTTTAGCGGTGGATGAATAGAAGCCAAAAAGTAACTAACTTCGAGTCTACAATCTGATAATTTTCGATTTCATTATGACTACATTTTGCATGTTAAAGCTCCTAATTGTGTACAGTCCAATTTAATATAAACATAAACAGTAATTATCAATGAAAATAATATGATAACTTATATCGGATTGAAGACTCCGATACATGTACGGTAGTTGATATAGTTGGTCGGCTTTATGTGTACAAGCTTACAGCCACAACACATAAAACCCTACACGTTGGTTAGTCATCAATATGACCTTCACCACCCATAGTTACATACACCACTAGGGTAATCAATGACCAAGCTAGGAGGGTTCTCTATCACATGGTATACTCTAACTATAACTAGTACATAACTATGGTACACGTATACACCCCCCCCCCCCCCTCCTTCTATCACATGGTATACTCTAACTATACAGTACATAACTTTGGTACACGTATACCCCCCCCCCCCCCCTCCTTCTATCACATGGTATACTCTAACTATAACTAGTACATAACTATGGTCCACGTATACACCCCCCCCCCCCCCCTCCTTCTATCACATGGTATACTCTAACTATAACTAGTACATAACTATGGTACACGTATACACCCCCCCCCCCCTCCTTCTATTACATGGTATACTCTAACTATAACTAGTATATAACTATGGTACACGTATACACCCCCCCCCCCCCTCCTTCTATTACATGGTATACTCTAACTATAACTAGTACATAACTATGGTACACGTATACACACCCCCCCCCCTCCTTCTATCACATGGTATACTCTAACTATAACTAGTACATAACTATGGTACACGTATACACGCCCCCCCCCCCCTCCTTCTATCACATGGTATACTCTAACTATAACTAGTACATAACTATGGTACACGTATACACCCCCCCCCCCTCCTTCTATCGCTCTTTCTCTCTCTCACACACACACACACACACACACACACTTCACCTCCCATAGTTACGTCTCCTCTTACACACCTCTAAAGGATCAATAACCAAGCTCGAGAGGTATCGTATGCAGTCACACTTTAAACCCTGACATACACAATATACACTTGCTCAAGCAACCTCACTAATTTATCTCTCTCTCTCTCTCTCTCTCTCTCTCTCTCTCTCTCTCTCACATATCCATATTATACGGTATAGCCTAGTTACACATGAGGGACAAATGGTGAAGCGCGTATTATTAATGAGATGGGACACTCACCCACAACCCACATAACCTAGTCATACACCATAACTATGCTCTCTTGTGATGCATACAAGTCACAAAAGTATATTTACTAACGCTACAAATGTTCGATTGACTTCTTCAGAATTAATGTTAAATTGCTATTGCTACAGTAATTAGTATACATGTGGATTAAACAAACTGGTTCAACTGTATTGTAGATCTTTCATTCAGAAGCTGCCAGACCAGAGTTGCTAGAGTAAGGGGGGGGGGGGGGTAATCTGACTATTATGAGACGATTTTGTTCGGTATAATTATAGCTTTACTTAAGTCACTATATTTATCAATTTAGTTAATATGTGGGAGATAAGAAATTAACTGATATCGTATATTATTTTAACCCATCATATTTCAGGAAGACAAATATTGTCTAATGGAAGCAAAACATAGAATACATAAATAAATAAAAAAAGATATATATATACAGTATATACAGTATATACTGTATATATATATATATATATATATATATATTATATATATATATATATATATATAATATATATATATATAATATATATATATATATATATATATATATATATATATATATATATATATATATATATATATATATATATACAAAATTAAAAATAATAAAATAATAATAATGATGATAAATCAAAAAAAAATAAAAAAATAGGTTCATCGCACTAAAGGGGTTAAAGTGTATCGATGATGGCAGGATAGAGTCACTGCCAAAACATGCCACACTTTCCACCACCCATGATGTGATAAATATTAGCCTATATATATTTGGTGCACTCAACTCTCTCTCTCTCTCTTTCATAGTGATACAAATATACCAGGATGACGCATACCGTACCATACATCCTCTCACTTTCTCTATATCACTTCCAAATACACACACACTATCATCATACAAATACATAAACACAAACTTACACAAGGAAAATCCTATATGGTTTCCTTAATGTATCAATACACTAAATGCCGCACCCACGCCTACAACCACCACACCTAAGTAAACACCACAGCCAAACCATAAACTAAATACCTCCCCTTAATGTATCAATACACTAAATGCCGCACCCACGCCTACAACCACCACACCTAAGTAAACACCACAGCCAAACCATAAACTAAATACCTCCCCTTAATGTATCAATACACTAAATGCCGCACCCACGCCTACAACCACCACACCTAAGTAAACACCACAGCCAAACCATAAACTAAATACCTCCCCTTAATGTATCAATACACTAAATGCCGCACCCACGCCTACAACCACCACACCTAAGTAAACACCACAGCCAAACCATAAACTAAATACCTCCCCTTAATGTATCAATACACTAAATGCCGCACCCACGCCTACAACCACCACACCTAAGTAAACACCACAGCCAAACCATAAACTAAATACCTCCCCTTAATGTATCAATACACTAAATGCCGCACCCACGCCTACAACCACCACACCTAAGTAAACACCACAGCCAAACCATAAACTAAATACCTCCCCTTAATGTATCAATACACTAAATGCCGCACCCACGCCTACAACCACCACACCTAAGTAAACACCACAGCCAAACCATAAACTAAATACCTCCCCTTAATGTATCAATACACTAAATGCCGCACCCACGCCTACAACCACCACACCTAAGTAAACACCACAGCCAAACCATAAACTCGCCAACAATAGTCCAAATACTTTCTAAACAAACACCAGACCTAAACAATGGGCTGGTTATCACACAGAGGCTCACGTCTCTTCAACAAACTCCCACGGTGAGTAAGAGACATGAGGGACGTCTCGTTAGACAGCTTCAAGAGAGCCCTGGATGTCGAACTGCAAAAGGTGCCAGACGAGCCCATCCTCGCAAGGGAGCGAGCTGTCGCTTCAAACAGTCTACTGCACCAAATCACCACCCATAATGAGGGGCGTCGCGCTCCTTGGTGCCGCTAGAAGAGTGGCGAACACATCATAAGGTATCATAAGGTAAGGTAATACACTCCCCACATAAAGTCCCATAAAATAACGAACTAAAAACAAAGCTTGGCAACAGTCATAGAACTCTCTTAACGTTTCTATGGGTAGCCAGCCCATGTCGTATCACCTGGCCCAACTGGGGTCTGTATTATATCCAAACACATAAACACAAAACATATGACGAATCCTGCCTATTTACTCTACATATCAACAAGCAACACAACACACGAATCCCAAAACACCCAGACCTAAATATACACCATAACCAGATCATAAAATCCCCAACAATAGTCACCGATGCAGTAAATAAACACCATAACTAAACAACACGCTTCGTATATAAAAGTCTCACAAACCCATAAAATAACGGCCTTAAACAAAGCTTGGCAACCGACCCAGAACTCACTTAACGTTTCCCTAGGTAGCCCGCCTATCTAGCATCACCTGGCCCAGCTGGCTTCTGTTTACATTCGTCACCATGGCAACTGGTGTCCGAACACTCACGCTGGCACCGACCCCGACTTTCCAACACGTTTAACAGCGCAAACTTCTATCATATACCTTTTTAATCTTATACATAATAGTGTAGTTATATTTTGCCTAACAAATCCTTTCATAGTTAATATACTGTTAAATGGGAGATATAAACAATTGAGTTTTTGTGCGTAACCTATCGAACACACTATTGATCATACTTGCTATTTTTTGCTAGTGATACGGCGTGAGTGGATCGATAAGGCAACATGAGTGACGTTGTTGCACTGATTCATTGTCTAACCCTTCAGTCATTGTTGCCCCAACTGTACAGATGATACGATTTTGTTTTTGTTTTTTGTTTTGTCTAGCATATACTTGCCTTTTGTACTCTACCAGGGTACTGGATAGCTACTAAAGGCTCCAAAGGGCTAAGGAAAGATCCCCCTAGACAAAGCAGGGTCTTGTATACGGTTATAACTCCACCCAACACACACACACACACACAGTTTGTGTATTTTCAGCTCATCGGGCTGCCATTCTATAAATAAACGGTTTATTACTGTTAATCAAGTAGATTATTTTTACTGCATTTCAATGGGTTCTATATCGTTCACTATCGTGACACTGAGAACCGAAATTAACCAACGGGGTCAGAACTGGCTTGGACAATACAATAAGGACATCAATCTCTACCAAAGTCACAGAATACACAATTGCGGTTAACACGTTTTATTTCTTATGTAGCTAGGGTACAAATATGACATGAATCAAGTCTCATCTACAGTATATAGAAATAAGATTGATGGAATATGTATCATAATAATTGTTATAAATTCACTTGATATAATGAGAGAACTAAATATGAACACTTGGATAAAAATTACGTATAAAGAACAACGTAGTGAATCACTATAGGATCACAAAGTAAATAATACAGAGAGGTTTGGTCTCAACAACAAATTACGTATAAAGAACATCGTAGTGAATCACTATAGGATCACAAAGTACATAATACAGAGAGGTTTGGTCTCAACAACAAATAAGTAATATCCTGAAGGTAGGTGGCAACCGCTAGATTTTTAGTTAAAATAGGACTTTAAAGGCTATCAACCCATGAGGATTATTAAGCCCACCTTAAGTCTGGAAGAACGAGCCAGAGTCCCCGAGACCCCAAGTTTATACCCCCAGATATACTGGGAATATAAACCTGGAGGTTGTCCTGCTCGAGAACCCCAGACGCCTTCCTTAATCGCGACCAGGACTAGGGCCTCTGAACGAGAACCCCAGTCCCTTCAACCGCTAGAGTATTAGCCGACAAGGTAGGTCACGTTTACTGCGATGCGACTCGCAATAGTATTTGATTATGGAAATTAGGATATTAACTGAGGTCTGAATAACTCGCACGTTAACTCTCTCTGTATTCACTTATCTTATGAAAACGTACCCAGCCAACAATAAACACAAATTAAGATCTGCTTGGTGTTCCCAAGAATTTATGTGTAGAGCGTTGTATATAAATCCTGAACGAATATATGTAAAGCTCTGATCTAGAATATAAGAGATATATTCACAGAATTATACATTCATCAATCCCTGCACATAGAATATGGAATGTTCTCGCAATACGAGGGGCGATAGCAAAATAGGAGAGAATCGACAATCTCTGATATTAACATTAAACTGAATACTGCATAGCTTAAACACCCTTCGCAATATTTACATAAAAAAAAACTTTACACAACGAGAAGCACTTAAGTTTTGGGATGGAAGTATAGGTGACGTAGCCCAAGAGAGAGATCTGATCAGGCGTAGTGACCAGGTCCGACGTAGTCCAGGAGCATCCCAGACACACACACACACACACTCCTACAGCTATCCTCGCTGGTCCTCGGGACACACCTCCGTCGGGTACTTTTAAGGGGAGAATGGCTTGCCCCATACGGGAGTACTACCGCAATCGAGATCTGAAGGATGGCTGCGTACAGATTGCAGATCGTGAGATCGTGTTCTCTTTAGCCTCGATTGTTGCCTATTGAACCTTGGTTCGGTGAGGTGATATTTCGATTTTTAATTGTTAGTCACGGGTAAGGCTTCTCGAGATAAAAAGGTATTGAGAAATGTAGTTTTTAAATATTGCTCCGGTTATTAACAATCTTAAAAATACAATGCATACATGGTTATATGGGTGAACACATTCTTTATTTATTAAAATTAACTAGCATGAGGTAATGGTGTATAGGAACTAGTGAGAATTTATATAGTGATTTATGTATTTTTAGGCATTATCTCTTATATGTTAAACAAAATCTTTATTAAGAAGGAAATAGGAAAGATAGTGTTTGTCCCCTTTCTGTGTTGTTGTGGTGATGGTCAGGGTAGAGTTGTCTTGCAAATTCAAAAGGGGATTCCAGCCTTAATTGCATAAATATATGCTCATCATAATCCATGTCTGGTTCTTGGGAGTATGGCGGCCATGTTCTTTTTGGTGAAGGGGTTAATAAGGGCGGATTAACAGGTACCCTAGGGGAGGCAGGGGTATGGGGGGACGTTGAAATTTGGACAGGGGTAACTGATGTATTCTTCTTCCCTTTCTTTAAGAGGGTAGACTTCCCTATATGGTGTTGTCCTCAGATGTTTGCAATCCTGCACTCCGTCAGCAGTTGTTGAGGTTGTTGAGTAGGAGTTACTTCTGGGGCTGTCATTTCAATTACTATTATTATTAGTGTAGTACTTATTTTCTTATTTCGAATATACTACTAGAGTGGGGGATAAATCGACAGTCATTTAGAAGTTTGTATACTTTATTTAACAAACTTGCTACTACACTAATAACTGTTTCTCTGTTCGGGCCGAGATGAGTTCAAGACACGGATTGAATATTACGTCGACCCACCATAGGTTGTACTTTGGAACCCTAGAACTCCCGTTACTCCCTATTTGGATTCCCGATATTCAGGTATTGACTCAAGTCGACTTCGATCCAAAGGCATGTTACTAGTTTCTAAAATAATATGGTTTTTATCGAGCCCTGCTGTGTCTACTCCAGAGACCAGGGCATCAATGAATCATACCTTTATTCACTTATCTAAAACAAGAGTTATATTCCTAAACTAAACTTCGGAATGATATACTTTTACCGGGCCTACTATGTCTACTCCAGAGACCAAGGCGTTACTACATATGACCTTTTAATTAATATATCCTCTTAACCATATACAATACATTTACTCATATGACAAGGGCGTTGTTACAATTTTACCTCAATTGCCTTATCTAAATACTCTTTGATTATATAATATTCTCCTTACTTCATACAATACATTTACTCAAATGACCAAGGCGTTGTTACAAGTTACCTCGATTGCCCTATCGAGAACACTCTCAGATTATATATTCGCGTAATCCTATTCCAAACAATTTATATTCACATATACCACCTAGTCAATAATAATTCTTAACCTAATGTAAGCAGTACCTCAATAACTCTACATGGACAAGATTCTCCGCTTTTGTCCTTTTACATGGATTCTTATGATTACAATATTATCTTGGACTTAACACCCGTAACGCTTAACACATAACTGACCGAATATTCCTTTAACTATGATAATAGATAATGTTTCCTTTATAACCAAAGATTTCGTTGATCATACGGACTAGTGTCCTTCCTACCTATGTCTCAACTAAAGCTAGTCTAATGGCAACTATTATTTATTCCCCTGAGCCTTATAGTTGCGTGTCTATCCTCAAGAATTATTCCCTTTTACTTTACTATTAATATCTATTTGCTGTCCTATCAGATCCTATACTAGTTATAGCTAATCGGCATGGAGCCTTCTCTAACAAGTATAACTATTTCCCTCTTAACACATCATAATTTTATTTATAAACAAAAGTCTAGTATCTTTTCTCTTTAGTTTGTCCTATAAGGACACATCAATTATTATGGAACCACTGGGTTAGTCACGCATTTTCTCTCTTTCTTTAAGTCTGGTTCGGGCCCAATATGGGCCCTTTAAAAATATATATATTGTATACTGCTAGGTGTGTGCTGGAACAATTTCACCACCTCAGAGCTGGCCAATAGCTCTTCTGGAAATTCTCGCTCCCGTCTACTATCTGTCGTCCCTCTTGAATCGCTTGGCTGTAGGTATGCAAGCCAGCGATGTGATGACAGGCGGCCGGATACTGAAGGTGTATCCGCCTAGTAGGAGATAGCGATGCTAGGAATGAGGTGGTCTTTACTGGAACATTTGGTGAGGGCTGGGTGGCTGGAATAAGTCGTTCCGAGTTCCCTTTGGTGCCCAAACAATAGAGAGGAAGTGGGTCGCAAGAAGAGCGCCCAGTGGGTTCCGAGAGGTGAATGACCGCTCAGAATCAGAATGTGAGGTGAGGCCTCACTAGTAGTGAAATAAGAGAGATCAGAGCAAGACAAGTAGGGGTTAAAAATGAAGAGTTGAAGAGTTTGAAAAGATGGTGGGCTGTCCACCTAGCTATTGTTTATGCTACGTATACTATGTATCCGCAAGAATTCCCGTCGCGAGCAACCACAGCCAACCCCGGCTTCTCCAGATTTCCTTTCCAGAAAGAGGGACCCGATAGGTCCCCTACCTGGGGTCCGCCATGGCGGGCCCCAGGCAGGAGTACTATCGTTTATATAAATTGACTTCATTAGTAATTTTTATGTTGAGTGGACAATCAAGGGCTCAAGCAGTGCACCAACTTGAGAGCAATGCCACTTGACTGCCCCTATAATTATGTGGTACTGTGAGGCACTGACAACTCCCTCACAAGGTCGGTGCTACCCCAGAGGGATCTGTACTAGCACTCTGGTATGTAAGTCATGGGATACTGACAGAAGTATTGCTGGGTGCTCTACCGCATCCCCCGTCTGCATTGCCCCAGGTTGAGTCTTATTTGTTCCGTTATATTGAATGTCATATTCGGTTATGGTCATATTTGGTGAGTTTTATTAGATCGAGTTTGCCTCAATCGTGATGTAAGTTGTCTTACCTTGCTTCCTCCCGATCATATCGCCAGTTTACCCCTCCAGCTGGAGCCAAGACCACACTGAAGTGATCCTTGGCTCAGCCTTGAGACGCACCCGGCTAATAATGATCAGAAATTTGTCTGGAATGGCTTATTTAGTGATGTTATAAGAGGTGGTCGCCTTATTAGTGATATATAATGTTTTTACCCTGCTTCCTCCCGGTCATATTGCCAGTTTGCCCCTCCAGCTGGAGCCAAGGTGACACTAAGGTGTTCCCTGGCTCAGCCTTGAGGTGCATCCAGCTAATATTTATTGGAAATTCAGCTGAATCCATATCATTCTAAGTGAATCTTGGTTCGGGTAGTGGAGCTTCTACAATAGTCCTGGAAGTGGGGAACCAACTGTGACCAATGTGGTCTCCCTGTAGCCAGTCCATAACGGGGTCGTTCATTTGACTATTTTCTCACCAGGTTTTTTGCTCTTTCCGCTAGTTTTATGTTCATGGGATATATATTAACCTCCATGTGCATTTCCTCTGTTGTCTTAGTGTATGGGAAGTATTCATTGAATGAGAATCTTAGTGCTCTGTTTTGTATTTTCTGTAGCTGTGATATCTGGGTTTTGCTTAGGGCACATAATGGTATCGCTGGGTATTCTATTAGGCCTATAGGTAGTACAAACGATTTGACAAGTTGCAGTTTTATATGTGGTGGGAGATCTTTTAGTTTGTATAGCTCACTTAATGCTAGTTTCCCCTTGATTGTTAAGTCCTTGACATGTCTGCAATAACCTGTTGTAGTGATCTGTAATCCCAATATTTTACCTTTATGTGTATAATCTATAAGCTCTCCGTTTGCTACTACTTCCTCATATTTTTTGTTTGCAATATTGATTAGCGCGAATTTAGTCTGGTTAGTTTTTATTTTCCAGCTTTTTTCAAATGCGTTGATTTGTTTCTATTTCTGCACCAACAAGCTCTGCCATAAATCATCTTGATTTTCCTCTGTAAGTGATAATTTGAGTTATGTCGTCGGCATATGTGATATTATGGCAATCTATTGCAGGCTCGGGCATGTCTCTGGTGTAAATAGTGTATAAGGTTGGCGAAAGAATTCCCCCTTGAGGTACTCCACTTTTTATTACTATTTCTGGCCCCATTATTGTTCCCACACGTATACTGACTGTGCGGTCCACGAGGTAATCACATAATATTTTCTCAAAGTAGGAAGGTAAGCCTAGTTGTAATATTTTGAATTTGAGTCCCTCATGCCACACCTTTATCAAATGCCTTAGACACGTCACGTAGAACTATTGAGCATTGGTCACGGCGACTCTTAGCATGGGCTAATATTTCAGAAGTAACCAAAAGTGCTGTGCCTGTGCCTCGGTGTTCCCGGAACCCATGCTGCGAGCTTGGTAGTAAATTGTTATGGTTAAGATGTGATTTTAGCCTTGTATTGAATGACCGCTGCAGCCTCCCCCACCCCCTTAATACAGTCACGCCTCCCGCTCTCCGGCGCTGTGATTGGCTGAGCCGGCCGCTCGGCCACCCGCGCGTCTTGAATTCTCTCTCTCTCCGCCTCCACTCTTCTCTCTTCATAATATGTTCCTGGAAGCTGGTTGCAAATGTCTTTAAGTGGCTTACGGGAGTATAGGGCTGGCACTGAAGTATTAAACCCATTGCAACCAGAGAAAATGGCCGGTGAAGAGAGCGAGAGCGAGTTTAAAGGTGTGGCGGTACAAGTAGCCGTCCGCTCCGAAAATGGAGGCTTCTGATTGGTCGGCCGGGAAGGCGTGGCATGTTTATGTTGTGAGCCTGAAGTGTCAAACTCAGCTGATTTAGAGGGAAGGTAAAAGGGGCCGCGTTGATTGGTGGATGGCCTTTTTACTTTAATTAGTATTAGTTATATTTTAATTATTATTATTATTAGACACACACATTAAATTTATATCATACCACGAAATTTCACATAACTAAATGTTATCACAAGTACCAGTATTCTATGTGGGTGATTAAAATCAGCTAAGGAAAGACCTCACTGACTTAAAACCGTTAAAGAAGACTACCGGTACCGGTATGTATACCACTACTCAATAGCCCTATCCATTAACCCATCCAATCCCAGCGACGGCTACCAGCCGTCAGTAGATAAGTCACTCCCCAGTCCCAGCGACGGCTGGAAGCCGTCAGTAATGTACTTGCCTTGTAACTGCCTGTATCAGGCTGTGCCTGGTACCACAACCGTTTGAGCACTGCTCTCGATATGGCAACACTTCTCAGCTTATATCCAACCCTCTGAAGGCTGAGAGAGCCAGTCTTCCTTCATCTCTTGAGGTGGAAGGTTGTTCTATCTTGCCATTTTGGCCACATTGCTTGGAACTGGGGGGGACTTTTATTACTGTATCCTATGGTACAGTAGGGGTTAACATCCATATTATATATATATATATACAGTATATCGTAGTCAAGGGGTATATAATCTACCATTGCTTCATATTTAAAATTGTGTTAATATTCTTGATTTTGTGACGAACTATTGATGCTGGCCGTACACACGCTACAGGAATATATGAAACCAACACCCTTACACGTATACGGCTTAATATATGTACACTCACGAAAAGACAGTTATGGACATACATATATACGGATGTGTGTGTGTGTGTGTGTGTGTGTGTGTGTGTGTGTGTGTGTGTGTGTGTGTGTGTGTGTGTGTGTGTATAGTGCGTGTTTGTGTGTGGAGTGTGTGTGTGTGTGGAGTGTGCGTGTGTTTGTGTGTGGAGTGTGTGTGTGTTTGTGTGTGGAGTGTGTATGTGTATGTGGAGTGTGTGTGTGTGTATGTGGAGTGTGTGTTTGTGTGTGGGTGGAGTGTGCGTGTGTTTGTGTGTGGAGTGTGTGTGTGTATGTGGAGTGTGTGTTTGTGTGTGGAGTGTGCGTGTGTTTGTGTGTGGAGTGTGCGTGTGTTTGTGTGTGGAGTGTGTGTGTGGAGTGTGCGTGTGTTTGTGTGTGGAGTGTGTGTGTGTGTATGTGGAGTGTGCGTGTGTTTGTGTGCGGAGTGTTTGTGTGTGGAATGTGCGTGTGTTTGTGTGTGGAGTGTGTGTGTGTTTGTGTGTGGAGTGTTTGTGTGTGGAGTGTGCATGTGCTTGTGTGTGGAGTGTGCGTGTGTTTGTGTGTGGAGTGTGTGTGAGGAATGTGCGTGTGTTTGTGTGTGGAGTGTGTGTGTGTATGTGGAGTGTGTGTTTGTGTGTGGATTGTGCGTGTGTTTGTGCGTTGAGTGTGCGTGTGTTTGTGTGTGGAGTGTGTGTGTGTGTGTTTGTGTGTGGAGTGTGCGTGTGTGGAGTGTGCGTGTGTTTGTGTGTGGATTGTGCGTGTGTTTGTGTGTGGAGTGTGTTTGTGTTTGGAGTGTGCGTGTGTTTGTGTGTGGAGTGTGTGTGGGTGTGTGGAGTGTGCGTGTGTTTGTGTGTGGAGTGCGTGTGTTTGTGTGTGCGTGTGTGTGGAGTGTGTGTGTGTGTGTGAGTGTGTGTGTGTGTGTGTGTGTGTGTGTGTGTGTGTGTATGTGGAGTGTGTGTTTGTAGAGTGTGTGGAGTTTGTGTGGAGTGTGCATGTGTTTGTGTGTGGAGTGTGTTTGTGTGTGGAATGTGTGTGTGTATGTGTGTCTGTGTATGTAGAATGAATGTTGAAAGCTTTTCGTAAATAAACTATTCATATACAGCAAACTTCCCGCAAAAGCCGTAGACAGTTCATTAGTAGAACAACTTAAGTAGAGTGTAGATAATGTAGTCTACAACAAGTGTAGTGTAATGCTATAGTCCATTTATTCAATTATGTTTAACCTGGTGAGTTTGCACTTGATACTTGAGCTAAAGAGCTCTACTTTGAACTGAGGCCTACTGTACTGTGTAGTGTGCAGTATATTACTTGTGCTCACTGGACCATCCCAGCTTGTATGTGTGTGTATAGGTTTATTGTTCACCTGCGGCCGTGAGGCTGAAAAGCTACAGATGTTTTCTTAATCTAGGTACAGTACGATGCTTATCCTACCTCAACTATGAAGTCAAGATCACAAGCGACCTTTGGCGACAGTGAGGTGCCTGGGTTCCCATCATATTACGTACATACGCAGATGCACTAGTGAGAAGTTTGTGTAGGCTAACACAAGGTCCATAGATCTATAAACCTTGGGCTAACATAAGCTGCTAGTTGAACAGCTTGGCTAGGGAGTACATACATACATACATACATAAAATTTTAAGACTGAGTGTTCCACACATAAGTGCAGTTTCAGTCTCTTGTCCTAATGGCGGCATTCCAGGCAACCCTGTTAAGGGCTGCTTCACTTTTCAAGTTCTTGGATTTGAGATCGGCGCGTATAGTCCGATCCCAGGTCTTCCTCGGTCCACCCCTTGGTGCAGCTCCCTCCACAATCACAGACCTGCATTTTTTCACCCAATTTTGTTCATCCATTCTCTCCACATGTCCATACCATCCCAGTCTACTTGTACGCATCACCTCGCTAATACTCTTTATACCTAAACGTCTCCTCAGCTCAACATTTGTTATTCTATCCTGTAGCCTGGCCCCACACATCCATCTCACCATTCTAATCTCATTACGCTCCATTCTGTTGACATCCTCTACTTTAACGGCCCATGTTTCTGAGGCATACGTCATTGCACTTCTAACACATGAGGCATACACCTTTCCCTTCAGGGGGAGAGGCATTCTTTTCATGGTCAGGATTGGCATCAATTCTCTGAACTTCCCCCAGCCACACCTAATTCTAGCAACAGTGGCAGCCTCAGCCCCACCACCAGCAGAGATGGTATCTCCTAGGTAACAAAACCATGATACAATTCGAGATGGCCGAATGTGTGTGTGACTGTATACGTGTAGGGTGGATGGGACTCGTCAGCCTTGGTCGGCAACCCATCTAAGGGAGACAACCTAATAACATTCTGGGTGGATGGGACTCGTCAGCCTTGGTCGGCAACCTGTCTAGGGGAGTAAATATTATACAAATTACGGAATGGTGCCACTTGCAGGTGGCGAACTCTACAATAGATATAGATAGATCTGCAACTGAAAGATGTTATTCTGAGACTACCATCTGCCAATTAGCTCGAAGTCGAGTTCTCTAGTTCAAAACTTATTGTCAATTCGTTAGGTTACAAAACTAGAGTATAGTTTACTATACACTCTCTGTTAGTTTGACTTCCTTGTGAAGCCTTGTAACTCCTAGGACAAAAGAAAAAGAGTGAGAGAGAGAGTGAGTTAAGGCGGCCTCTTCTCTTAAGATTGTTTATACTGGTAACTGGCCAAGCTCTTAGGGTCTGTGATGGGGGCTCCTTCTCCTGCCACCCCTTATGTCCAAACCTACACACACACACACACACACACACACACACACACACACACACACACACACACACACACACACACACACACACACACACACACACACACACACACCACACACACACACACACACACACACACACACACACACACACACACACACACACACACACACACACACACACACACATACACGCCCAGGACACACACATAGGACACATAAGTTCACACACGGAAGGGACACATACATAAAATTGACGCATGATACGCACACCCACACACATACACTCCCTGTCTACACACACACACACACACACACACACACACCTGGCTTCTATCATATCCCTAACCTTTTACTTCACATTTCCACTCCACTTCTCCTTTACTTCCTTCCCCTAACTTTCCCTTCACCTTCCTATCCCACCTCTCTTTTACTTTTCTCCTTTCTTTTGTTTCTCGTTATGTACCCGTCCTTATTTCCTTCCCATATTTCTCTTTCACATATTTGAAAAATTTCTTCATTTTCTGTGGTGTTATTCTTTATGTTAATTTACTACCGTTTCTATCTTCTCATTTTTTGTCTTAATTCTATATATTTTCCTACATTTTAATTGATTGTATATCACTATTTACTGATAATAGAGGCGTTCCTTAGTAATAATAATAAATAATACTAATTGTTGGTTTATTGTTCATTGCAGCCCTGAGGCTGAAAATCTAC
>CM064499.1:11108062-11310562 GCA_032716605.1 Paralithodes platypus | reverse complement strand
TAAGAGTGAAAGTGATGCAACATGCGGCATGTAGTAAGAGTGAAAGTGATGCAACATGCGGCATGTAGTAAGAGTGAAAGTGATGCAACATGCGGCATGTAGTAAGAGTGAAAGTGATGCAACATGCGGCATGTAGTAAGAGTGAAAGTGATGCAACATGCGGCATGTAGTAAGAGTGAAAGTGATGCAACATGCGGCATGTAGTAAGAGTGAAAGTGATGCAACATGCGGCATGTAGTAAGAGTGAAAGTGATGCAACATGCGGCATGTAGTAAGAGTGAAAGTGATGCAACATGCGGCATGTAGTAAGAGTGAAAGTGATGCAACATGCGGCATGTAGTAAGAGTGAAAGTGATGCAACATGCGGCATGTAGTAAGAGTGAAAGTGATGCAACATGCGGCATGTAGTAAGAGTGAAAGTGATGCAACATGCGGCATGTAGTAAGAGTGAAAGTGATGCAACATGCGGCATGTAGTAAGAGTGAAAGTGATGCAACATGCGGCATGTAGTAAGAGTGAAAGTGATGCAACATGCGGCATGTAGTAAGAGTGAAAGTGATGCAACATGCGGCATGTAGTAAGAGTGAAAGTGATGCAACATGCGGCATGTAGTAAGAGTGAAAGTGATGCAACATGCGGCATGTAGTAAGAGTGAAAGTGATGCAACATGCGGCATGTAGTAAGAGTGAAAGTGATGCAACATGCGGCATGTAGTAAGAGTGAAAGTGATGCAACATGCAGCATGTAGTAAGAGTGAAAGTGATGCAACATGCGGCATGTAGTAAGAGTGAAAGTGATGCAACATGCAGCATGTAGTAAGAGTGAAAGTGATGCAACATGCGGCATGTAGTAAGAGTGAAAGTGATGCAACATGCGGCATGTAGTAAGAGTGAAAGTGATGCAACATGCAGCATGTAGTAAGAGTGAAAGTGATGCAACATGCGGCATGTAGTAAGAGTGAAAGTGATGCAACATGCAGCATGTAGTAAGAGTGAAAGTGATGCAACATGCGGCATGTAGTAAGAGTGAAAGTGATGCAACATGCAGCATGTAGTAAGAGTGAAAGTGATGCAACATGCGGCATGTAGTAAGAGTGAAAGTGATGCAACATGCAGCATGTAGTAAGAGTGAAAGTGATGCAACATGCAGCATGTAGTAAGAGTGAAAGTGATGCAACATGCAGCATGTAGTAAGAGTGAAAGTGATGCAACATGCGGCATGTAGTAAGAGTGAAAGTGATGCAACATGCAGCATGTAGTAAGAGTGAAAGTGATGCAACATGCGGCATGTAGTAAGAGTGAAAGTGATGCAACATGCAGCATGTAGTAAGAGTGAAAGTGATGCAACATGCGGCATGTAGTAAGAGTGAAAGTGATGCAACATGCAGCATGTAGTAAGAGTGAAAGTGATGCAACATGCGGCATGTAGTAAGAGTGAAAGTGATGCAACATGCAGCATGTAGTAAGAGTGAAAGTGATGCAACATGCGGCATGTAGTAAGAGTGAAAGTGATGCAACATGCGGCATGTAGTAAGAGTGAAAGTGATGCAACATGTGGCATGTAGTAAGAGTGAAAGTGATGCAACATGCAGCATGTAGTAAGAGTGAAAGTGATGCAACATGTGGCATGTAGTAAGAGTGAAAGTGATGCAACATGCAGCATGTAGTAAGAGTGAAAGTGATGCAACATGCAGCATGTAGTAAGAGTGATGCAACATGCAGCATGTAGTAAGAGTGATGCAACATGCGGCATGTAGTAAGAGTGAAAGTGATGCAACATGCAGCATGTAGTAAGAGTGATGCAACATGCAGCATGTAGTAAGAGATTGTAGGAAACTAGTAAAAGGAAGTGAGTTGATGAGGCAAAATGGTTTGACTCTACTCTTTCAAGGAGTGCGGTATAGGTGAAACCTCCCCACACATGCGAACAATACCCAATACATGGGCGCACTGTGCCCCTATAAAGAGCAAGAAGCTGTGCAGGGGTGAAGAACCCTGTTGCTGTTTTAGCAAGAGTGGTAATAAGATCTTTCCAAGAAAGGTTGGGTGAAAAAGATACCGGTACAGTAGGCTGGATGTTCCTTTTGATGGTCTGTTGCATGATCCTTTCATCTTTATAGGCCGTTGGGAATGTATAAAGATTCTTCCATCAGTGCATACATAAGAAGAGCACTTAGCCAATGTAATGAGTGGCAGGCAGTACGGTACACTCAGAACTGGAAAGAGCCTCTCAGATCCTAATAAACAATGGCTTTGCAAATAAGGACATCGAGAGAGTCACTAAGAATATCATTGACAACTGGTACAACAATGAAGGTTTTTCTAACAACCCAAAATCCAATGCCGAAAATGTTATCAATATTTACTATAAATCCTTCTTCTCAACTGGCTTTTAAGAAGATGAAAAGATTATGCAACAGATCATCAAAAGGAACATCCAGCCTACTGAAGTTAATGCCAAAATCAACCTAATTGTTTACTATCAGAACAAGAAGACCTCTAATCTCCTACTGAAGAATAATACCAGGCAGACCGACAATGATAAACAAAATCTCATCTCATCATAAGCCCGCACGGAAAGGGTTAAAGTTTTACATATATCGACCTCATTCTCTATGAGAATTCCCGTCTCTGTTTTAAGGCCTATTTTGCAGTAGGAAAGAATCAAGTAAGACACGGAGATAATTACAAAGAGAGGGAAGGAGTATACTAGTGAGTGAGTGAGTGAGTGTATCTGAGGAAGATAATACAAGACAGAGCATAGGGAGGAAGAGACTTCAGCTTTATACCATACTATAATCTACTCATTAGAAGTACGCCAGATATCGTGACTATAACGTCTTGCAACTTGAAAAGGGCTAGAGCAAACGGGATGAAAATGTCCATTGCTACAGTATTTACTAGACTTCTATTCTTTCTACATAGTAGAAATTTCAGAACATATTGTTCAAGTTCTTTTGGAGTTATAAGAGGTTAGATGTCCTAATTATAATGACTAAACTCTACGTGTGTGTGAATGGCAAGCTGTAGTATTACCGGTACCGTCAATGTCAACCTTAAAGTCTTAAACACATGCAAAGTGCACAATTACTAAGGAGGGATGGTTCATTTTTGGCCCCCTTCTCCCTCATGTTCAGCACCCTTAGTTCTGAGATTTTAAGACGTTTGCCCCATTAGTTTGGTGATTTTAAGATCTTTCACCCCATTTGTTTTGCCAATACAGTATTAGGAACTTTCATGCAATTTATGTGTACACTTTTTCCTGGCGAGCGATATACAGGCTAGCTATAGCTATCCTGTATTTTTGCCGGGATTTTTTTTCTTCAAAAATGTAAGAAATGTATTGAAGGGGGGTCTTGGGGGAGTGATTTTTTAAAGTTTGATGGAGGTCTAGGGAGGAAGCTAAAAAATAAAATAATTATAAATATATAATCAAATAAAGACGCCCATCTTAAGGGGAGAAAAACAAATGTTGGTGGATAATTATGTAAGAGGAACAGTTGGTGCATCCCCTCTGTAATTCTATGGATGGAAGGACACATTGAATGATCCTCTTACACAAATAATTGGCGATAAAACTTATATTATGTAACTACTTCATAAGGACAATTTATAAATATACTTCTAATTCAATCATACTAATGTCCATACATAAAACAAGGAGTGTATAAAAAATGATGTGGGCAACTGTACTTTATATACTGAAGGAAACAAAGGACTCGGTAAAACCCCTGGACAAACAAGTTACCTGTAGAGTGGCCAGGGAATAATGGGGATCCTGAACCTTTGTAAAAACACTACCGGTACTCTAGGGAATTTTACACGGTCGGTTGGAAAGGCAAGAAACAAAAACATTAGCAAAACCTATTGAGTGAAAAGTGTACAATGTAAACAACTCAAGGGTATAAAACTATGTATAAAATCATTGGGTATATTGATAGTATTGTACATGGTTTCCCTTATATTAAGTGAGGGTTATTACTATCATCACACCTTTATAGGGTGAGAGTATTATAGACAATTTAACTACCCTTTCCATACCAATATTTGTGTACAGTGTAATTTACAGTATATATAACACAAGACAAATAAACAAAAGGGACATGATTCCTGTTATCACGATATAGCCGGTACTTCAACGATTATAGACACTTAAAGAAGAACATAAGACATCAGATATCTGCGTAAGACCAACCATCCAACATGAGGCACATCCAACCCATATAATTCATATGACAATCAAGTTTGCGCTTGAATTGTTCTACCATTACTGGGCTAATCACTGCACTAGGAAATCTATTCCACACATCTACAACTCTGTTCCTTAACCAGTGCTTATCTACATCTTTTCTAAAGCAGAACTTATCCAATTTGAAGCCATTTGAACGGGTTATCTTGCAGTTTTTAATCTTTAACCCTTTCGTTGCGGGTGACGTTCTGGAACGTCCTGGCAAGTTACAGCAATTTCCAGGCTTTAATAGCCTGTAAAAACCGTAAAAATCGAGTGTCAGTGGGCGGGAGCGTGAGGGGCCCACCTCCGACCCTCAGAGCACCGAGCGGCTCACTGAGGTACACTGTGTCTCGCGCGGGTCTCTCTCTGTGTCTCACAGCAGTGTAGCCAAGCGAGCGTGTGCTACCAAATAGCGGGTTTCCCGCGTTTCACTGGCACCACTGCGGGTGAACCAGACCACGTACGGGGCCCGTTCTGGTGTCATTTTGAAGCTATTTTCGTCTAGTTTTCGGCAGAATACACTTCATTTAATGCAGATGCTTGATTTATCATTCAGGAGTGCCTGAATATGCCCTAAATAGCCCAAACATAGCCACAGCCAATGGATTAAAACCTTATTAATATCTCCCTTATTGATACCTTTCATCCACTTAAACACCTCTATCATATCTCCTATACATCTTCGCCTTTATAATGAATGCAAGCCAAGGGTTTTCGGCCTCTTCTAATATGGTGCAAGCCAAGGGTTTTCGGCCTTTTCTAATATGGTGCAAGCCAAGGGTTTTTGGCCTCTTCTAATATGGTGCAAGCCAAGGGTTTTCGGCCTCTTCTAATATGGTGCAAGCCAAGGGTTTTTGGCCTCTTCTAATATGGTGCAAGCCAAGGGTTTTCGGCCTCTTCTAATATGGTGCAAGCCAAGGGTTTTCGGCCTCTTCTAATATGGTGCAAGTCAAGGGTTTTCGGCCTCTTCTAATATGATGCAAGCCAAGGGTTTTCGGACTCTTCTAATATGGTGCAAGCCAAGGGTTTTCGGCCTCTTCTAATATGGTGCAAGCCAAGGGTTTTCGGCCTCTTCTAATATGGTGCAAGCCAAGGGTTTTCGGCCTCTTCTAATATGGTGCAAGCCAAGGGTTTTCGGCCTCTTCTAATATGGTGCAAGCCAAGGGTTTTCGGCCTCTTCTAATATGGTGCAAGCCAAGGGTTTTCGGCCTCTTCTAATATGGTGCAAGCCAAGGGTTTTCGGCCTCTTCTAATATGGTGCAAGCCAAGGGTTTTCGGCCTCTTCTAATATGATGCAAGCCAAGGGTTTTCGGCCTCTTCTAATATGATGCAAGCCAAGGGTTTTCGGCCTCTTCTAATATGATGCAAGCCAAGGGTTTTCGGCCTCTTCTAATATGGTGCAAGCCAAGGGTTTTCGGCCTCTTCTAATATGGTGCAAGCCAAGGGTTTTCGGCCTCTTCTAATATGGTGCAAGCCAAGGGTTTTCGGCCTCTTCTAATATGATGCAAGCCAAGGGTTTTCGGCCTCTTCTAATATGGTGCAAGCCAAGGGTTTTCAGCCTCTTCTAATATGGTGCAAGCCAAGGGTTTTCGGCCTCTTCTAATATGGTGCAAGCCAAGGGTTTTCGGCCTCTTCTAATATGGTGCAAGTCAAGGGTTTTCGGCCTCTTCTAATATGGTGCAAGCCAAGGGTTTTCGGCCTCTTCTAATATGATGCAAGCCAAGGGTTTTTGGCCTCTTCTAATATGGTGCAAGCCAAGGGTTTTCGGCCTCTTCTAATATGGTGCAAGCCAAGGGTTTTCGGCCTCTTCTAATATGGTGCAAGCCAAGGGTTTTCGGCCTCTTCTAATATGGTGCAAGCCAAGGGTTTTCGGCCTCTTCTAATATGATGCAAGCCAAGGGTTTTCGGCCTCTTCTAATATGATGCAAGCCAAGGGTTTTCGGCCTCTTCTAATATGGTGCAAGCCAAGGGTTTTCGGCCTCTTCTAATATGGTGCAAGCCAAGGGTTTTCGGCCTCTTCTAATATGATGCAAGCCAAGGGTTTTCGGCCTCTTCTAATATGAATTATTTTAATATTGTGGGTCATTTTCGTCATTCTCTGTTGAACTGTCTCCAGAAACTCAACATCCATTCTATGACACCAAAACTGAACAGCGTAGTCCAAATGAGAAAGTTCTGTGAAAATAATATAGATAATTGTGATAGTTTATATCAATTTCATAGGCAGCCTTCAGAGCAGCCGCATGTCCAACATTTATTGTCTGATGTGTTTGATTGATGGCTAGATAATTAAGGGCCATAGCGGACATCATGCCAGGGGGCACCCATCAGTGTCACTTAAATCCTTACTGTTTCTACCTGTTGATCTTGGAAGGCGTCATTGAGCAAATGTAAGCTTTTGAATTGGCTCAACAAATATCAGTGCCTCATTTCAAACCACTTATTACATGATTCAAACACAGTATCCCCATATTTGAAGACGCCTATATCTACAGGACAATTCTAAGTTGAATAAAACCTTATTTTAATCACAATAAACGGGACAAATATCACTCGTACTGACAGGGTTAAAGAGTTAGAACATTAGTATAAAGGAATGGTGAGGTACTTAACCCGTAACTATCGGCGCGCAACATAAGTCGAGTTAAATAAATCTGGACTATCTGGCGGCGCGCGACATAGGTCGTGTGCCAATTTCAGCACGTAATGTTGCTGAGAGAGAGAGACAAGTGGTGCCAGGAGAGTAGCGAGCGTATGACTGCTCCAGACCACCGCGGCGAACCTACTGACATGAATCCCACCTCCTCCCTCCCTCTCTCACTCGCTATATACTGAATTGTATGGGGAAAGTACCGAATTACATGATTTTTGCACTCGTGTTGCGCGTTTGTTGCAAGAAAACTAGCCGTCATAAAAGGATCGTTATGGTGTCATTGGAAAGCTCTGTTTATGCCCTTTCAGGGATAGATACTTGTTTTACGCTCTGGGTCTTATTTAGGCATGAAAATGATCACGTAAACAGCCCTATTTTGGCTAAAAACACCCGGCTGGGCGGTACATATAAATAGACTGCTAGCCCGCTAATAAGGTGTTAAAGCCCGGTGCTGGAATAGTGAGGTGTATAAGGCAGGTAGGAGGGGGAGAGGGGGTGGCTAGGTGTGTGGGTGGGTAGGCTCTGTGTGGGTGGGTGGGGTGTATGGTGTGTGAGAGAGACTGTAGGTGGACCATGTAGAGGAACTAGGTGTGTGGGTGGGTAGCGTGTATGGTGTGTGGGAGAGACTGTAGGTGGACCATGGAGAGAGGAACTAGGTGGGTGGGTGGGTAGCATTTATGGTATGTGGGAGAGACTGTAGGTGGACCATATAGAGGAACTAGGTGGGTGGGTGGGTGGAGTGTATGGTGTGTGGGAGAGACTGTAGGTGGACCATGTAGAGGAACTAGGTGGGTGGGTGGGTAGCGTGTATGGTGTGTGGGAGAAACTGTAGGTGGACCATGTAGAGGAACTAGGTGGGTGGGTGGTAGGGTGTATGGTGTGTGAGAGAGACTGTAGGTGGACCATGTAGAGGAACTAGGTGGGTGGTAGGGAGTATGGTATGTGAGAGAGACTGTAGGTGGACCATGTAGAGGAACTAGGTGGGTGGTGTAGAGGAACTAGGTGGGTGGGTGGGTAGGGTGTATGGTATGTGGGAGAGACTGTAGGTGGACCATGTAGAGGAACTAGGTGGGTGGGTGGGTGGGGTGTATGGTATGTGGGAGAGACTGTAGGTGGACCATGTAGAGGAACTAGGTGGGTGGGTGGGTAGCGTGTATGGTATGTGGGAGAGACTGTAGGTGGACCATGTAGAGGAACTAGGTGGGTGGGTGGGTAGCGTGTATGGTGTGTGGGAGAGACTGTAGGTGGACCATGGAGAGAGGAACTAGGTGGGTGGGTGGGTAGGGTGTATGGTGTGTGGGAGAGACTGTAGGTGGACCATGTAGAGGAACTAGGTGGGTGGGTGGTAGGGAGTATGGTATGTGAGAGAGACAGTAGGTGGACCATGTAGAGGAACTAGGTGGGTGGGTGGGTAGGGTGTATGGTATGTGGGAGAGACTGTAGGTGGACCATGTAGAGGAACTAGGTGGGTGGGTGGGTGGGGTGTATGGTGTGTGGGAGAGACTGTAGGTGGACCATGTAGAGGAACTAGGTGGGGTGTATGGTGTGTGGGAGAGACGGTAGGTGGACCATGTAGAGGAACTAGGTGGGTAGGTGGGTGGGTGGGTGGGGTGTATGGTGTGTGGGAGAGACTGTAGGTGGACCATGTAGAGGAACTAGGTGGGTGGGTGGGTAGCGTGTATGGTGTGTGAGAGAGACTGTAGGTGGACCATGTAGAGGAACTAGGTGGGTTGGTGGGTAGCGTGTATGGTGTGTGAGGGAGACTGTAGGTGGACCATGTAGAGGAACTAGGTGGGGTGTATGGTGTGTGGGAGAGACGGTAGGTGGACCATGTAGAGGAACTAGGTGGGGTGTATGGTGTGTGGGAGAGACTGTAGGTGGACCATGTAGAGGAACTGGGTGGGTGGGTGGGGGGGGTGTATGGTGTGTGGGAGAGACTGTAGGTGGACCATGTAGAGGAACTATGTGGGTGGGTGGGGTGTATGGTGTGTGGGAGAGACTGTAGGTGCACCATGTAGGGGAACTATGGGGGGGGGGGGGGGGGGTGTATGGTGTGTGGGAGAGACTGTAGGTGGACCATGTAGAGGAACTATGTGGGTGGGTGGGTGGGGTGTATGGTGTGTGGGAGAGACTGTAGGTGGACCATGTAGAGGAACTATGTGGGTGGGTGGGTGGGGTGTATGTGTGGGAGAGACTGTAGGTGGACCATGTAGAGGAACTAGGTGGGTGGGTGGGTAGCGTGTATAGTGTGTGAGAGAGACTGTAGGTGGACCATGTAGAGGAACTAGGTGGGTGGGTGGGTGGGTAGCGTGTATGGTGTGTGGGAGAGACTGTAGGTGGACCATGTAGAGGAACTAGGTGGGTGGGTGGGTAGCGTGTATGGTGTGTGGGAGAAACTGTAGGTGGACCATGTAGAGGAACTAGGTGGGTGGGTGGGTGGGTGGGGTGTATGGTGTGTGGGAGAGACTGTAGGTGGACCATGTAGAGGAACTATGTGGGTGGGTGGTAGGGAGTATGGTATGTGAGAGAGACTGTAGGTGGACCATGTAGAGGAACTAGGTGGGTGGGTGGTAGGGAGTATGGTATGTGGGAGGGTAGCTTATATGGTAGGGAATATGTGGTTGGGTATGGTATGTGGTAAGGTAGATTATATGGTAGGGAGTTATGTAGATGGGTAGCTTATGTGGACATGTGGGAGGGTATGTGGACAAGGTAAGGGGTAGGCTATGTAAGGTAGGTAGGTTATACGGTAAAAGGTGGGTACCTTTTGTTTATGTTTTGAAGGACACAAAAGGCAAAGCTGCCTGTAATAAGTGTCTCCCCGCAAGTTGAAGGAGTTATAGTACCGGTAACTATTTTGTTTTCTTTATCTGTGTGTGTATTGGGAAGAAGTGTGGTGTGCTTGTTTATTGTAGTGAAATAAATAGGAGGTGTTTGTGACAGCTAGCTGGATTAATCTTTGGGTAGGTGAGACACAAACAGAAACAGTTAGGGAAGCCAGACAAATCGAAGAATGACAAAACTGATACATATTAGAAATCTACCATACGAAGAAAAGTTGAAGAAATTAGGGTTACATTCGTAGAGCGACGCAGAGTTCAAGGGGATATGATATAGGTGTTCAAGTGGGTTAGTGGGATTCATAAAGGGGACATGAAAGATGTACCGTACTGAAGCTCAGTCATAGCGAGAGAACTCGAACAAATGGTTTCAAATTATATACATTTCGTTTAAAAAGATATACCGTAGGAAAATATTGGTTTGGTAACAGAGTTGTAGATAGGTGGAATAGGCTAAAGTATCTATACTCTAACAAGTACACCTATCAAAATATATTGGAACCTGTGACGTCACACACTTGCTACCTCCATATTTACTAATGGTGGTCCTGGTAAAATCAAAGCATATCGAATACTGGTATATACGGTGTTGTAACAATTGCTATAATTTATAAAAGACTGAACAACTTCATTCTAGTATCTAACTGGTCCCAATGTGTTCGTATAGCCTATATCGATAATGTTGGTGTTAATGAAGGCTTTCTCGGCATCTTCTGGGCTTCTGTTACATATATTATCGAAATATAACTTCTGAAGTACGGTAGTTTGTACATTATGATATCATAAGTAGGGATATTACATAAATAATTGTCTTCATATGAGTATGCAGTTTACCCCTATATTACTGCAATTTATACATAAATATGGTCAAAATGCCGAGAGGGGAAATATACACTCTTTAATCATATGTTTTCCTTATTTACACTTAAGTAAGAGTTCCGATACTCTGATACCCGGTAAGTATTCTTGAGCAGGTTTATGTGTTTATGTATGGTTTCAATTATGTATTGTACTGGAACCAATTTTATTTGTCATTGCTGTTGAACATACATTACTTTACACAGAAAATCCCTTGTCTCCATCTCCCCAAGCCGTAGATAATCATATCTATAAAGTATATACAGTATACTTTGGAATAGACTACCGAGTGCTATAGTGGGATTAAGAACGATAGAGAGAGCTTTAATATATAACTAGATAGGCATATGGACGAGATGGGTTGGGTGTGAGGGGGATCTGCTGGGTGTGGGCTAATCGGCTTTCTGCAGACTCCCGTTTTCTTATGTTCTTATGTTCTGAAGGTATATTGATAGTCTCACAGTGCTAATCACATACCGGTATACTAAAAGGATAGAAAGGCTTATCAAATAATTAAAGGTACCGGTACGGTATTATCACAATCAATATTTATCACTTCATTATTTTATATACTTCTTTTATACCCGTGTTTTTGTTTACAGTGTATATAAGAATTTGCCCCGTTGCGGAGTTAGTTTGGGTGGTAGAAATGCCAACTGGAGAGGAGGGTTAGCCCAGGTGCAGAAATTAAGGAGGAGGAGGGGGAGGTGGTGGGAGTACGGAGGGAGGGAAGCGGGAGGGGAAGGATGGGGGAGGAGGAAGGTAGGTGCGTGGGAAGATAATAAGAACAAACAAATACAGCTTTAGATGATAAATAGATATATACGGTTATTATACATGGAAGCAGATAGGTAGACAAATATATAAATATATATATCGATAGGTAGGCAGACAAATAGATAAATATACATACCGGTAAATAGGTAAGATTTTTAGGCATTTCACTGTACATACATACAATAAATAGAAACTATACATAATATAAGTATACTTAGGGACTGAGAGATATTAATTTATTAATTACTGGTATTAAGTTTACATAGTCTTACAAGTTAAATTTAATTCATACATTAGTTTCCATAGTTTAATGAACACAATCAAAATACAAATGGTAGGGGGGGGGGGGAACGAAAACAAATGGCTAAAGAGGTAAGGAGAAGGAAGAAGAGAGGGAGATTAAAAACAACTCTAATCCAAACCACTGTAACTACTACCTATCCGATGGTTATCTATGGTCATTTTCGCCACGCTTCTAGTGGCACCGAAGTGTGCTGCCCCTCGTTCTGGGTTGATAATTGGTGCAGCAGACTGTTCAAAGGGGCAGCATGTTCCCCTGCGAAGATCGGCTCGTCTGGCACTTTTTGCAGTTGGACATCGAGGACTCTCTTGAAGTTCTCGTGCACTAGATGCCTCGCATGTCTCTCAATCGTCGTGGGAGTTTGTTGAAGAAACGTGGCCCTCTATGTGATAACTAAGCCTCCCCTAGCGGATCCATAGCGCTCCGTTTTTTATGAGAAGGATATCGTATTCTCAGCCTCTCCTATCACTGAACTTCATGACTATTTGGTGTGTAGATTTGGTACTAAACCCTATGTGATTTTCCATGTGTATAATACTAAGCATCGTTCCCTTCTACGTTCCGAGTTCAGTACAGTTTCAGTAATATTAATTTTTAATCCAATAGTGTAGATCTTTTACCGAGGTTATATGTGAGGTGAAGTTCCTTTGTACACTCTCTAGACCATGTATTTCAACTACTTTGTATGGGGATGTTAATATGTTACAGTACTCTAGCCGTGGTAGCGCCAGGGATTTGAAGGGCAATTCACCATGTGTTCTAAATGTACATAGAATCTAACCTGTTAGCCGTTTTGCCGCTGCAACATTGACCTGGTTATGTTTTTCTAACCCCATAATTTCAGACATTAAGACCAGCAGGTCCTTTACAATACTTTTACGTTCTATAATGTGGTTGGTTTCAGTTATGTAATTTGTGATCCCTTTCACGACATTATCCTCTCCTTATCTTAATCACTGGAACTTTCTTCATTAAACTACATTTTCGTTTTCCCTGGTCCACTGGAACACCACATTTATGTCATCCTGCAGCCGGCCCATGTCTTCCTGTGTGTTTATCATCAAACTTAGCTTTGTGTCATCTGCAAAGGAAGATACCCAGTACCGGTACTGTACTATGTCTTGTGTTAGCATCTATGTCATTAATTAGAATGAGGAAGAGGATGGGTGCTAGCAGTGGTCCTTGGAGAACTGAGCTTTTGACATCCGAAGGCTCAGATGTGTCTTGTTTAATTTCTACCGTACTCTCCGGGTTACGACGAAGTTGTGCATCCACCTCCAGATTGTACCTGTTATCCCTTTCGCTTTAAGTTTGTGGGCGATTATACTATGGTCACATTTATCAAAAGCCTTTGCAAAATCGGTGTATATGACACCTACATTTTTCCTTTCTTCCAGGGATTAAAGAATTTTGTCATATTGTTCCAATAGTTGTGAAAGACAATCTTCTCGTTCTGAAACCATGTTGACCAGTTTTGTGTTGGTCATTTACTTCCATACATGTCGAGATTTTGCCTTGCACGACTTGCTCAAAATATATTTGTGGTGTGGGAAGTTAGAGTCACTGGGTGATTCCTTTTGAGAAGAGCTTTACTTCGTTCTTTATGTAGAGGGTCAATTATTGTGTTTTTCAAACTATCCAGTATTCTCCAGTGTCGAGACTCCTTCTCCACAGTATAGCCAGGGGTTTTGAGAGGTTTTCTTGATTTTGTTTTATTCGGATCGAATTCCATGACTGGGTTTGGTGCCGAGTGATTTGTCTTGTTCATAATAGCTTCTATGTCTTTTGGCCCGAATTCAATATCAAGAATCTGAGGGGTTTCTGTAGGTGTGTGTGTGTGTGTGGGGGGGGGGGGGGGTCCAAGAAAAATCTGTTTTGTTTTAGATTTTTGCTTAGCATAGGGAAAACAAAAAAATACTTGGAATTTTGTTTTATACTTGCAATATGTTTGCCCTCCTCTTCTATTTGTTGTAGTTCATAAGAGATTCTTAGACTTTGTTCAATTTCTACAATTTCTCTATCCATTTTTCCCTTTGTCTGTCCTGTACATATATTGCGTGCGACGTTGTGTTTGTAACTTTTCTTCTTCAGTATAGTCTCCTTCTGTTCCGTTCTTGTTTGCTTCTTCGTCCTTTTTTCTTTCAGATATGTAGTGGGTACAGGTTTGAGTCATGGTTTCTGTTATTAGGACTAGACATTCTGATGGTGTCAGGTTTAATCCATTTAATCTTCCCAGACTATTTCCTCTATTTCTTGGTTCGCCTCTTCCCATCTAATTATTTTGTTATTGAAATTACATTTTCTGAATGGCCCCTTTTTGGTCTCACTTCTGAGGGATTTTGGACACTTCCTAAGTTTGTTTGGATTTTAATTCATATATGGTGTGAGTATTATGTGTCCGATATGTAAATATTGTGTACTAGGGAGTAGGGAGTAAACTTGTTCCCGTTTGTTTTCCCGTATTGGTTCGGCAATATGCTGAGTAAAACTAAAAAAGTTGGAGAGCATAAATAGCTCTCTCGTATTTGATTCTCCGGTGTTATTCGCCACTACTTGGTTCAGTATCCTATATTTCAAAAGGCTCCTGTACCTTGTCTCTGTCCAAACCCTGATGCAGATCCAACTAACTTTCCACACTTTGTTCTTCTTAAAGGGAAAAGGGCAAAGGAAGTGGGGAAAGGAGGCATATAAAGCACGAAAGGGACAAGAAGGAAAGGAAGAAGGTAGGGAGGTATAGGGAGGTCGAATTAAATTGGCTAGGGAGGTAGAGAGGGAGAAGGTAGATAAACAAAAGGGAGGAGGGCAATTTAGGGAGTTAGGAAGGCAGACCATTAACCGCTTCAGCACGATGACGTCTTATATCCTTCTATCATGGCTATATTGGACGATTTAGGGAGTTAGGAAGGCAGACCATTAACCGCTTCCGCACGAAGACGTCTTTTATCCTTCTATCATGGCTATATTGGACGATTTAGGGAGTTAGGAAGGCAGACCATTAACCGCTTCAGCACGATGACGTCTTTTATCCTTCTATCATGGCTATATTGGACGATTTAGGGAGTTAGGAAGGCAGACCATTAACCGCTTCAGCACGATGACGTCTTTTATCCTTCTATCATGGCTATATTGGACGATTTAGGGAGTTAGGAAGGCAGACCATTAACCGCTTCCGCACGAAGACGTCTTTTATCCTTCTATCATGGCTATATTGGACGATTTAGGGAGTTAGGAAGGCAGACCATTAACCGCTTCCGCACGAAGACGTCTTTTATCCTTCTATCATGGCTATATTGGACGATTTAGGGAGTTAGGAAGGCAGACCATTAACCGCTTCAGCACGATGACGTCTTTTATCCTTCTATCATGGCTATATTGGACGATTTAGGGAGTTAGGAAGGCAGACCATTAACCGCTTCAGCACGATGACGTCTTTTATCCTTCTATCATGGCTATATTGGACGATTTAGGGAGTTAGGAAGGCAGACCATTAACCGCTTCAGCACGATGACGTCATGTTTCCTTCTATCATGGCTATATTGGACGATTTAGGGAGTTAGGAAGGCAGACCATTAACCGCTTCAGCACGATGACGTCTTTTATCCTTCTATCATGGCTATATAGGACGATTTAGGGAGTTAGGAAGGCAGACCATTAACCGCTTCAGCACGATGACGTCTTTTATCCTTCTATCATGGCTATATTGGACGATTTAGGGAGTTAGGAAGGCAGACCATTAACCGCTTCAGCACGATGACGTCTTTTATCCTTCTATCATGGCTATATTGGACGATTTAGGGAGTTAGGAAGGCAGACCATTAACCGCTTCAGCACGATGACGTCTTTTATCCTTCTATCATGGCTATATTGGACGATTTAGGGAGTTAGGAAGGCAGACCATTAACCGCTTTAGCACGATGACGTCTTTTATCCTTCTATCATGGCTATATTGGACGATTTTACGCATTTTTGGAGTTATAAGAAACAAAGTGAGTAAAACTTACTCAACTAACCCTCTAACTCCCAAGTCTTTCCCAAGCTGAATAAAATCGTCGAGAGAGAGAGTGTGTGTGTTGCAGCTATATGGAATAGTTAGTATTTCAAAGACCTTGGGGTCCATTCCATGAAGATACTCGAAATGGAAAAAAGAGATTGTATAGTGCACTACACTCTAAACTTCAATGAGTTGACATTGTTATCTGTGTAAGAAATCAAGAGCTCTCACCCGGTCCTCACTCCTCATAGCTCAGTCTTCTAATCAAGTTTTGTAGCCCTAGCTTGTACTCCTTCCAGGCGATCCATATCTCTCATGAGTGCTGGAGACCAAAACTGAGCAGCATATTCTAGAAGAGGCCGTATCAGAACGTTCGAGGACTATTTCCATATTTCTATACTTAAATTGCCTCTTAATATAGCCCAACAATTTCTGAGCTTTCTTCTCTACTTCAATGCACTGCTTGGACAACTTTGTCACTGCTAATCAGAACACCCACATCGTTTTGCAAGTTAGTCACTTCCAGAGTATTTCCCAATAGTGAGTAGCCTAACTTGGGGTTTTCTTGGCCGATATGCATCACCTTGCATTTTTCCAAGTTTAGTGGCATCTGCCACGTCTCAAACCATTCACCCAGTCTGTTAACTCAATGACTGCGGGCATACTACATAAAAAATACGGACATCACTGCAGTGATTGTAAATTGTCATATGACAATCACCGAATATCTGCGTAGTATAGGGCCTGGAAGGCAGGCAAGCGAGTCTAAACAGCGCGGGACCTTTCCATGCATCGCCTGCCGTGTCTGGGCTAACACTAGCATAACTGTGAGACATCTCCAGCTCCCCTACAGACTTGCGAATCGCAAAAACTGTTCAAAACTGCTAATTTAGCTCCACCTTTGCAATATCGTTGCACAGCAACCAGTGGTCGTACAGACATAATTCAGGTGTCATTGGAAAGGTATATTCCTCTACTTTCAGGGATATATCATTGAAATACGTTCTAGCTCTTGTTTATACATGAAAATGTGCAGGGAATGAAGGTCACTTTTAGTCCAAAACCCCTGCATGGTACAGTGCAGACCAAACAATTGTCATATGACAATTGCCGCAGTGATTGTGTTAAGATCCATCCTAAGTTGTTTAAAACACCTTTAGGATCCTTCCCCTTCACTCCAAGCTTAGTATCATCTGCAAATTTGGAAATCACACTCAATGGACCAATATCGATGTCATTAACATATATGATAAACAACAGTGAGCCAAGAACAGATCACTGTGGAACTCCTAAAGTAATTGGAGTCCAATCAGAGCAAACACCATTGATGACGACTCGTTGTTGTTTACCTGTTAGTCAACTGTCTTTCCAATTTGTGACCTCTGTGCTGATACCTAGTGCACTCACTTTTGACATCAACCTATAATGAGGCACTTTGGCAAAAGCCTTTTGAAAATCTAAGAAAAGGATGTCTATGGGTCTAATTTTGTCATATTCACTCAGCATTTCATGGAAAAAATGTAAAGACATGAAGTCACATAATAGGTGTCCCCTGAAACCATGTTGGGAATATGTAATTTATTTGTGAATCTCCAGGTAGTCAACTATCTTGTCTACTAGTATCCCTTCTAAAAGATTTACTGTGATAGAAGTGAAGCTAATTGGACGATAATTCTTGGGACACTCTAATTCCCCTTTCTTAAAGATTGGGGCCACATTGGCCAGTTTCCAGTAAGGGACCACTCCATTTTTTAGTGATTTATTGAGAGGGAGGGAGGGAGTGAAAGTGATGAAAAGGGAGGATAGGAAAAGGTGAGGTAGAGAAGGAGTAAGATAATCTGTAAGAGGGAGTGAGTGAACCAGTCGTCCTTGAAGGTTAGGTCTAGCCGGGGTTCTGTAAGGTCACCATCTGTACCACCACCTGTCTAACCCCACCACCTCCACCCATCCTCCCGCAACATCACTTACTTTTAAACTAACCTTGTAACGGAGCAACATCCCTTCATAACACTACCATTAACTACCTCTAGCGTAACTTTATAATACTACGGTGCCACACAATACACCTTCACATCAAACTAGCCTCATAACGGAACAACCGCACTTTCATGCATATCACTACCTGTCTAACACTAGCATCCCCTTCACCTGTTAAACTAGCCACGTAACGGAACAAACAAACCATCCTATTCCCACCAGACATACTCCAGCATCCTTTCACCTTTTAAACTAGCCTTGTAACTAAGCAACATACTTTCATATTCCCAACAGCCTCCCTTCACATCACTAGACTATTAAACTAGCATTGTAGTAGAACAGCCGTACCTCTAGACATCAATACGGTACCTGTCTAAACTCAACATACTCTCTCTTAAACTAGCCTTGCAACGGAGTAAAATACTTTTACGTTGTCATCTGTCTATCCCAAGCATCCCTTCACATCAATGGCTGCCAAACTAGCCTCGTAACGAAGCATTTATCCCATTGTCATCTGCCAATCCTTTATAATCACTTCCATTGTCATCTGCCAATCCTTTATAATCACTTCCATTGTCATCTGCCAATCCTTTATAATCACTTCCATTGTCATCTGCCAATCCTTTATAATCACTTCCTTTGTCATCTGCCAATCCTTTATAATCACTTCCATTGTCATCTGCCAATCCTTTATAATCACTTCCATTGTCATCTGCCAATCCTTTATAATCACTTCCATTGTCATCTGCCAATCCTTTATAATCACTTCCATTGTCATCTGCCAATCCTTTATAATCACTTCCATTGTCATCTGCCAATCCTTTATAATCACTTCCATTGTCATCTGCCAATCCTTTATAATCACTTCCATTGTCATCTGCCAATCCTTTATAATCACTTCCATTGTCATCTGCCAATCCTTTATAATCACTTCCATTGTCATCTGCCAATCCTTTATAATCACTTCCATTGTCATCTGCCAATCCTTTATAATCACTTCCATTGTCATCTGCCAATCCTTTATAATCACTTCCATTGTCATCTGCCAATCCTTTATAATCACTTCCATTGTCATCTGCCAATCCTTTATAATCACTTCCATTGTCATCTGCCAATCCTTTATAATCACTTCCATTGTCATCTGCCAATCCTTTATAATCACTTCCATTGTCATCTGCCAATCCTTTATAATCACTTCCATTGTCATCTGCCAATCCTTTATAATCACTTCCATTGTCATCTGCCAATCCTTTATAATCACTTCCATTGTCATCTGCCAATCCTTTATAATCACTTCCATTGTCATCTGCCAATCCTTTATAATCACTTCCATTGTCATCTGCCAATCCTTTATAATCACTTCCATTGTCATCTGCCAATCCTTTATAATCACTTCCATTGTCATCTGCCAATCCTTTATAATCACTTCCATTGTCATCTGCCAATCCTTTATAATCACTTCCATTGTCATCTGCCAATCCTTTATAATCACTTCCATTGTCATCTGCCAATCCTTTATAATCACTTCCATTGTCATCTGCCAATCCTTTATAATCACTTCCATTGTCATCTGCCAATCCTTTATAATCACTTCCATTGTCATCTGCCAATCCTTTATAATCACTTCCATTGTCATGCCAATCCTTTATAATCACTTCCATTGTCATCTGCCCATCCTTTATAATCACTTCCATTGTCATCTGCCAATCCTTTATAATCACTTCCATTGTCATCTGCCAATCCTTTATAATCACTTCCATTGTCATCTGCCAATCCTTTATAATCACTTCCATTGTCATCTGCCAATCCTTTATAATCACTTCCATTGTCATCTGCCAATCCTTTATAATCACTTCCATTGTCATCTGCCAATCCTTTATAATCACTTCCATTGTCATCTGCCAATCCTTTATAATCACTTCCATTGTCATCTGCCAATCCTTTATAATCACTTCCATTGTCATCTGCCAATCCTTTATAATCACTTCCATTGTCATCTGCCAATCCTTTATAATCACTTCCATTGTCATCTGCCAATCCTTTATAATCACTTCCATTGTCATCTGCCAATCCTTTATAATCACTTCCATTGTCATCTGCCAATCCTTTATAATCACTTCCATTGTCATCTGCCAATCCTTTATAATCACTTCCATTGTCATCTGCCAATCCTTTATAATCACTTCCATTGTCATCTGCCAATCCTTTATAATCACTTCCATTGTCATCTGCCAATCCTTTATAATCACTTCCATTGTCATCTGCCAATCCTTTATAATCACTTCCATTGTCATCTGCCAATCCTTTATAATCACTTCCATTGTCATCTGCCAATCCTTTATAATCACTTCCATTGTCATCTGCCAATCCTTTATAATCACTTCCATTGTCATCTGCCAATCCTTTATAATCACTTCCATTGTCATCTGCCAATCCTTTATAATCACTTCCATTGTCATCTGCCAATCCTTTATAATCACTTCCATTGTCATCTGCCAATCCTTTATAATCACTTCCATTGTCATCTGCCAATCCTTTATAATCACTTCCATTGTCATCTGCCAATCCTTTATAATCACTTCCATTGTCATCTGCCAATCCTTTATAATCACTTCCATTGTCATCTGCCAATCCTTTATAATCACTTCCATTGTCATCTGCCAATCCTTTATAATCACTTCCATTGTCATCTGCCAATCCTTTATAATCACTTCCATTGTCATCTGCCAATCCTTTATAATCACTTCCATTGTCATCTGCCAATCCTTTATAATCACTTCCATTGTCATCTGCCAATCCTTTATAATCACTTCCATTGTCATCTGCCAATCCTTTATAATCACTTCCATTGTCATCTGCCAATCCTTTATAATCACTTCCATTGTCATCTGCCAATCCTTTATAATCACTTCCATTGTCATCTGCCAATCCTTTATAATCACTTCCATTGTCATCTGCCAATCCTTTATAATCACTTCCATTGTCATCTGCCAATCCTTTATAATCACTTCCATTGTCATCTGCCAATCCTTTATAATCACTTCCATTGTCATCTGCCAATCCTTTATAATCACTTCCATTGTCATCTGCCAATCCTTTATAATCACTTCCATTGTCATCTGCCAATCCTTTATAATCACTTCCATTGTCATCTGCCAATCCTTTATAATCACTTCCATTGTCATCTGCCAATCCTTTATAATCACTTCCATTGTCATCTGCCAATCCTTTATAATCACTTCCATTGTCATCTGCCAATCCTTTATAATCACTTCCATTGTCATCTGCCAATCCTTTATAATCACTTCCATTGTCATCTGCCAATCCTTTATAATCACTTCCATTGTCATCTGCCAATCCTTTATAATCACTTCCATTGTCATCTGCCAATCCTTTATAATCACTTCCATTGTCATCTGCCAATCCTTTATAATCACTTCCATTGTCATCTGCCAATCCTTTATAATCACTTCCATTGTCATCTGCCAATCCTTTATAATCACTTCCATTGTCATCTGCCAATCCTTTATAATCACTTCCATTGTCATCTGCCAATCCTTTATAATCACTTCCATTGTCATCTGCCAATCCTTTATAATCACTTCCATTGTCATCTGCCAATCCTTTATAATCACTTCCATTGTCATCTGCCAATCCTTTATAATCACTTCCATTGTCATCTGCCAATCCTTTATAATCACTTCCTTTTAATCTAGCATCGCAAAGGAGTAGGCCTACTGGTAAGATAGCTTCACATCGCTGCCTTTAACTAACCTCACAAGGAGGAAGCTAATTGTTCATATCACAGCCATATAAACTAACTTTGTATCGGAGCAGTCATCTTTCACATCACTGCTTCATCATCAATAGTTACCATACCGATAATATAGATAGCTATTGTAAGCTATATGGTAGCACTGGGATTATTACCGGTACTCCATACACTCAATTGACCAACATCAACAAAAAAATTACAGTATACTGTATATACCGGGTACACAGTATATATATATATATATATAACGAGGGGCGTCGCGCTCCTTGGTGCCGCTAGAGGAGCGGCGAACACATCCAAAGGTAAGGTATCCAAAGGTAAAGCCAGGTAATAAATTTTCTTTGATGCACACGAGGTTAAAAGATATAGCAGTTGCCCCCGTCGTTATCTCCTATCCTCCATCTCCGCCTACGTCAGGAGAGCCCTCACACACTGCTCTACTTGGGCCGACACCCACCAGGAACTGGAAAGATTATCGCAAGTCCTAGTAAACAACGGATATTCCTATTCAGACGTCTCCAGCACCATCAACCACCACCTTGAACAGTGCACCCAAAAGCCCCCAACATTGACCCCCCTAATGAAATCAAGATATTCTACCGAAATTACATGTCCTCCGACCACAAAACCGACGAGGCAGTCATAAAAGAAATAATATCTAAACACGTCCTCCACACCAACCCGGCTTTATTGTGGTCGGCGGGGAGGGTTCTGTGGGGGCACTCGGTTATGGCCTTGGAATTGCTCGGGGCCTTGGGGCTGTTCGGCCAGGCAGCTTGGGGAACAACAACAACAACAACAAAATTAAATTAATCATATATTACAAATCCCCTAAGACCTCCAACCTTGTTCTCCGCAACAGACCTGCTCCCACCAAAACAAAAAGCCCGATGACTGACGATCATGTAATATACCAATATACCTGTAATTTTGAGGACTGTGGACCTCAATCATACATTGGTATGACGCAGACTCGTCTATCCCGACGGCTAACCCTTCACCTTCAGGCAGGAGCCATAAAAGATCACTACTTGACCCCTCACACGTAACGATTTAAATAAACACACCACCATAGTTGATAGAGAAAGTGATCCCAGACGACTCCCAATATTAGAAGCCCTATACATACAAGCCCTGAATCCTAGTATTAATAATCAAACTCTAGACCTACAGATACTTCCTTCTGCTAAAAGACACTACACTGCCGCTCTGCCCCTGGAGAGATGCCCCTCAACTCCGCCCCTCGAACCCGCACATCTCACCCCAGCTTCCAGCCAACCTACGATGACTTCGGTCCCCCCTTCAGACCTTCTCTCCACCAAGGTTAAGAGATCTCTTAACCTTGCTCTCCACCACCCCAAGGTCCATAGATGTATCTATGGACCTTGCACCACCCTACACCCCCAGCCACGATTGACTCCAGCGCGCAACTCCTGACGTCATCACCCACTGGCCAATCACAAACCAGAAGTGCCCGCATAGCGAACATACCATCCACAAATGAGAGACGATAGCCTGCTGTAACTTCGCCACCTCAACCTTCCCAGCTCCTATATAAACTCATATTATTTTCTTTACCATTCATTACTTGAAAATGCTATATGAATATCGAAACGTCGTATCTACTGTTCACCATGTATCTGTATCCTGTATCCATTTCATCATGAATTTTGCCAATCTACTGTACCTCCTTACTGCCCATCAACGCAAAATTGTCAGATCTCTGGAAAGCCTGAACAATAAAATCTCTAACGCTGAAACTGCTATATCTTTTAACCTCGTGTGCATCAAAGAAAATACCTGTGTATATATATATATATATATATATATATATATTCTTGATTGTAGCAAGAATGACATAACTGCCAATACCTAATTTCTAGGTATCCAATACTATCCTAGTCCTATGAACTACACTTAGTTCAATATCACTACGCTACCTTATCCATTTCCATTACCTTCAACTTCTCTAGTTGATAGATATAAACATCCTTTCATATCACAGCCTCTATTACCTCTCATCCCAATTGAAACGTAACACAAGTTCTTAACACATGAACAAAGGTATTTTGTTCAACCTCTGCTAAATATTATTCAGCAGACTTTTTAATATACCCAGAATTTAATACAGTGAATGTTGTTAAGATGTAGCACGATTTTTGAGTGACACACACACACACACACACACACACACTTACATAATAATTTAACATGCAGGATGTATCATGGGGAACACCTTATACAGTGATTACCAAATGAATCGAAGAACAGAAAGTAAGAAAACAATATATTATTTTACTCGATTTAACTTAAACCATTTCCCTATATTATTATGTTCCCTCCACCAACCATTTCCCTATATTATTATGTTCCCTCCACCAACCATTTCCCTATATTATTATGTTCCCTCCACCAACCATTTCCCTATATTATTATGTTCCCCTCCCACCAACCATTTCCCTATATTATTATGTTCCCTCCACCAACCATTTCCCTATATTATTATGTTCCCTCCACCAACCATTTCCCTGTATTATTATGTTCCCTCCACCAACCATTTCCCTATATTATTATGTTCCCTCCACCAACCATTTCCCTATATTATTATGTTCCCTCCACCAACCATTTCCCTGTATTATTATGTTCCCTCCACCAACCATTTCCCTATATTATTATGTTCCTCCACCAACCATTTCCCTATATTATTATGTTCCCTCCACCAACCATTTCCCTATATTATTATGTTCCCTCCACCAACCATTTCCCTATATTATTATGTTCCCTCCACCAACCATTTCCCTATATTATTATGTTCCCTCCACCAACCATTTCCCTGTATTATTATGTTCCCTCCACCAACCATTTCCCTATATTATTATGTTCCCTCCACCAACCATTTCCCTGTATTATTATGTTCCCTCCACCAACCATTTCCCTGTATTATTATGTTCCCTCCACCAACCATTTCCCTATATTATTATGTTCCCTCCACCAACCATTTCCCTGTATTATTATGTTCCCTCCACCAACCATTTCCCTGTATTATTATGTTCCCTCCACCAACCATTTCCCTATATTATTATGTTCCCTCCACCAACCATTTCCCTATATTATTATGTTCCCTCCACCAACCGAATTTACTCCTAAACTCAATTAATGAAATCATCAAATGTTGATTTCATTAATTGAGTTTAGGAGTAAAGTCGGTTGGTGGAGGGAACATAATAATACATGTGGCAGTCCAGGGATTCGAACCTAGGACGCTCACACCGAAATTCAGTGCATTTATCCATTGCGCTACGAAGGTAGAAGGTAGAATTTTAGCAAACCTTAATAAAAAACATCTGGGGTTAACAAGTAAGAAACGAATAAAGCAGTAATTTGATTGAAATAACAAAATCCGACAAAATGATAAATCTTGTACAGGTATAAGTAATGTAGACTGGGTTATTTTAGATCACCATTCTACAGTATACAGTATATTATCATATCCAGTAGCGCATACCTATTTCATCATCTATCATTTTAATTCTGCGTTCTTGATATATACAGTATATATATACTATATATATATATATATATATATACAGTATATACCGGTACTATATATATATATATATATATCATATATATACTGTGTATATATATAGTATATATATCTATGTATTATCCTCTATATATATATATATATCCGTTATACAGTATATAGTGTATATTATATATATTTATATATATATATATATAATTATATATCTTATATAGTCATAAATGTTATTCATATTAAATTTTATGCCATTGTATTTTAATATATATATATATACCGGTATATATATATATATATATATATATATATATATATATATATATATATATAGTCATAAATGTTATTCATATTAAATTTTATGCCATTGTATTTTAATATATATATATACCGGTATATATATACCTTACCTTTGGATACCTTTGGATGTGTTCGCCGCTCTTCTAGCGGCACCAAGGAGCGTGACGCCCCTCGTTATGGGTGGTGATTTGGTGCAGTAGACTGTTTGAAGCGACAGCTCGCTCCCTTGCGAGGATGGGCTCGTCTGGCACTTTTTGCAGTTCGACATCTAGGGCTCTCTTGAAGTTGTCTAACGAGATGTCCCTCATGTCTCTTACTCGCCGTGGGAGTTTGTTGAAGAGACGTGGGCCTCTGTGTGATAACCAGCCCTCTCGCAGAGAGCCCATACCACCCCTGTTATTCATCCGGGGGATTTCGCATTCCCAGCCTCTCCTATCACTGAATTTCATGACTATCGGAGTATGTAGGTTTGGTACTAAACCCTCTGCGATTTTCCACGTGTATATTATTAGGTAACGTTCTCTTCTACGTTCCAGTGAGTACAGATTCAGTGCTCTTAAACGCTCCCAATAGTGTAGATGTTTTATCGAACTTATATGCGGTGAAATTTCTTTGTACACTCTCTACGTCATTTATTTCACCTGCTTTGTATGGGGATGTTAATACGCTACAGTATTCAAGCCGCGGTAGCACTAGAGATTTGAAGAGCGTTATCATAGGCAATTCACCGCGTGTTTTAAAAGTACGCAGAATCCAACCCGTTAGACGTTTCGCAGCCGCCACTTTGACCTGGTTATGTACTTTGAAACCCATATTTTCAGACATTAATACCCCAAGGTCTTTCACACTGTCTTTCCGTTCTATTATGTGGTTAGATTCTGTTAAGTAATTTGTAATTTCTTTAACACCATTATTATCTCCGTACCGTATTAATTGGAATTTTTCCTCATTGAATTGCATGTTGTTTTCGCTGGTCCACTGGAACACTACATTCATGTCTTCCTGCAGTCGGCCCGTGTCCTCTTGTGTGTTTACTATCTTGCTTAATTTTGTGTCAAAGACGACACCGTACTGTGTCTGGTGTTGGTATCTATGTCGCAAATTAGTATGAGGAACAGAAGGGGCGCTAGCACTGTTCCTTGGGGCACTGAGCTTTTGACATCCGAAGGCTCAGAAGTGACTTGGTTTACTGCTACCGATTGTTTTCGGTTTACGAGGAAATTGTATATCCACCGTCCGATTTTCCCAGTTATACCTTTTGCTTTCAGTTTGTGGGCTATTATACCATGGTCACATTTATCAAATGCCTTAGCAAAATCGGTGTAAATGACATCCACGTTTTTCT
This sequence comes from Paralithodes platypus, assembly GCA_032716605.1. NCBI lineage: Eukaryota > Metazoa > Arthropoda > Malacostraca > Decapoda > Lithodidae > Paralithodes > Paralithodes platypus. The sequence continues at coordinate 11,283,974 of CM064499.1, read as the reverse complement.
TTTCTTCTAGCGCTTTAAGAATTTTGTCATAGTGTTCCAAAAGTTGTGAGAGATATGATCTTCCCGCTCTGAACCCATGTTGACCGGTGTTGTGTAGTTCATTTGTCTCCATGAATGTTGAAATTTTGCTTCGCAGGACTCGCTCGAAAACTTTAATGATGTGAGAGGTTAGAGCTACCGGGCGGTAGTTTTTTGGTAGTGCTTTACTCCCTCCTTTATGCAGTGGGGCAATTATTGCGTTTTTCAAGCTATCTGGTATGTCACCAGTGTCTAGACTCCTTCTCCACATTATAGCCAGGGGTTTTGAGAGGTTTTCCTTACATTATTTCATTAGGATCGAATTCCATGAGTCCGGGCCTGGTGCCGAGTGGGATGGCATGTTGGAAATGGCCTCTTCTATGTCTTTTGGACCGAAATCAATATCCAGCATCTGAGGGGTTTCCGTGGGGGAGGTTTCCATGAAAAATATATTTTGGTCTCTGATGACTTTTGTTTCATCAGGCTCACTGAATGCCATTTCATACTGCCTGCTTAAGAGTTCGCTCATTTCCTTTTTGTCCCCTGTGAAAGAGCCGTCCCCTTTGCTCAGTGGGCCGATGTTTGATGTTGTTTTAGCCTTTTGTTTGGCGTATGAAAAGAAGTATTTGGAATTTTCCTCTATACCTGCAATAGCTTTCCTCTCCTCTTCCATATGTTGTAGTTCATATGATATTCTTAGCCTTTGTTCAATTTCCACAATATCTCTATCTATTTCGACCTTTTGCCTATCCTGTAGATTTTGATGTGTGCGTCTTTGTGTGAGTAATTTTCTTCTTCTGTACAGCCTCCTCCTTTCCCGATCTTGTTTGCTTCTTCGTTTTGTTTATCTTGCAGGTATATGGTGGGTACAGATTTGGGTCATGGTTTCTGTTATTAAGACTAGACATTCTGCTGGTGTCAGGTTATCCATTAAATCTTCCCAGTCTATTTCCTCCATTTCTTGATTTACCTCTTCCCACCTAATGTTTTTGTTATTGAAGTTAAATTTACTGAAGGGGCCGGTTTTTGTTCTCATATATATATATATATATATTAGTTTAGTGATATAAAGTAAAAAAAAAAATGATAAGCAAATCATTATAAAATAGCAGCAACACAGACTAGGGTTCATGTCTACATACATAAGCTGGCCATATAAAGCCTACACTATCTTATCATCTATCACTTTATCTGTATAACCATCACTATCACCACCACTTCCTCAAATAAGCTACCGGTAACCTACCAACTTGGTTCTCATCATTATTATCTCCATTCTCCTATCTTATGTTTGACCATTATTAACATCAGCCTTAAGCTCGGTTCACACATACACGAATTAACGTCCCGTCCGGCCCCGACCTCTTAATTCGCCTGCAAACGGGCATGGACGCCGGCAAAATCGCCTATGGACGGTACAAGGATGTGTGGTGTCGCCAGCACACGGGAGGGGGGGCGGGAGGCGGCGACCATTTTATACGACAAATGATCTCCTCAACTGTACCTCAATTCCCATCCATTCATACGCAGACGACTCAACCTTACACTACTCCATTAGTTTTCAGAACGCCCCAGCCAGCAATCCCTCAATGACAAACGTAATGCAGCCATAGAACTCTTAAATTCTTATCTAAATACTATCTCCAATTGGGGCAGAGAAAACCTTGTTACCTTTAATGCTTCCAAAACCCAATTTCTCCATCTATCTACCCGTCAGGATCTCCCAGCGGACTAACCCTTATTCTTCAACAATACAAAAATCAATCCTTCATCATCTCTCAATATTCTTGGTGTCTCTTTTTCTTCTGCTCTCAGTTGGAAGGACCATATTACCAGTCTTGCTAAGGCAGCCTCCCAGAAGCTGGTTGTGCTCAACCGCCTTAGGGGGTTCTTTTCCCCTGCACAGCTTCTTGCTCTGTACAGGGGCATAGTGCGTCCTTGTATTGAGTATTGTTCACATGTGTGGGGAGGGTCCTCTCACACCGCTCTCCTAGACAAAGTTGAAAGGAAGGCCTTTCGTATCATTAACTCCCGTCCACTCACTAACTCTCTGCAATCTCTCTCTGTCCGCCGCAATGTTGCATCTCTCTCGCTATTCTATGCTACTATAATAATCAGTGTTCCTCAGAGCTTTCCCAGTGTATACCACTTCCTTTACGTAGGGCACGTGGTACCCGTCTTGCAACTCAATCCCACCCCTACTCTGTGCAACTCTCCAACCCAAGAGTGAAACGTTACGCTCAAACTTTCTTCTACTCAACAGCTGAGCTCTGGAACTCTCTCCCAGAATCAGTCTTTCCCTCTTCCTATGACTTAAATTGCTTCAAACTCCGTGTGTCCAGGCATTTTGGCTCGAACATCCCTTGACTTTGGCCCTGTCACTCTTTCAACTATGGGGGAGGCACTCCCTATAGGCAGTTCTGCCTTTTGCCTCCCTCAATCACATGGAAAAAAAAAAAAAAATGGGGGGGTCTAGACGCCGACAAATGGGATGAGAACGGCGGCAAAAAACCCGTTGGAAGGAAAGTCGTCGATGTGGCACCGTCGCGTCACGTGAGCTGGTGACACCTCACGTCCGTGTACCGACCATAGGCGATTTTGCCGGCGTCCCTGCTAGTTTGCAGGGTCAGGGACGGACGGAACGTTAATTCATGCATGTGAGAACCGAGCAAAAGGGGTCGGGGACGGACGGACAATGGGGCCTCCAGATTGATGCCGTCCTGCCTATTTTTTGGGTCGTGGCCGGACGAGACGTTAATTCGTACATGTGTGAACCGAGCTTTAGTCATCACCAATGTCATCCTCACACTACCAGTGATCATAAATAGGCTACCAATCATAATTTATCAACACTTGAGTTAAAGGGCATAGCTCACGAGGTCAGCTATGCTCATTATTATTAATATTAGTGTACAGTATACCTCCTATGTGCAGTAATTGTAGTCCGAGTTTCTTATAAATGTAAATATAAATAAATTAGTGTTTTGGATGGTGGTGAGAAGAGGCATTTCCGACCTGTCGTGACGTATAGAGAGGCATTGGGGTACCCATATAACAACACAATCGGCCAAAGAGTTTCGGGAGTCAGGTCACTGGCCACAATTTTGATTCTCAGTACGGTAGCTCTGAAGCCTCTGATAAGTACTCCATGCTGTCAAAGCAGTTACAAAGATGAACAGATATTTGAAGAGCGGTATGAGTAATTGTATGAGCAGCATAAGCTTAATAATGAAGTGTAGAAATAATGGAAAGCTATCGACTAATGCACTTTGAAACTGAAAATCAAGAGGGAATATTGTTATATGTTAGCCGTACGCTATTTACAAACAGACCTTTTTACCGTTAAGGTCGGTACCATTAGTGTTAGGATTGAGCTGCCAATACGTATTTATTTATGATTGACGAAACCAAAATACGAATAATTGTATCTATACTGTAGATACACAAGGATAGACAAGGATACACAAATACGAATAATTGTATCTATAGATACACAAAGATAGCATTTGTTTACACTTATGTGATATAAATATCAAATCCTGCCTTCACATTACTTCATCATGTACGGTACTAAATATAAGAACGTAAGATATATCAGGGTAAGTTAACTATAGGCAATATCAAAGCAGATTCAATTCTCCCGCGGTCAAGTCTCTATCACAAAAAGAGAGGCGACAGGGTTTGCCATAAAGCTTCTAAAGCTTAAAATATCTTACATGGCTTTGTTTACTATTTTTGAAAACATATATGGCAAACCAAGATTACTGTGCAGTACCAATCATGCTTTAATATGCTATAGACAGTGATAAAATGGAATGGGATTTTGTATGAGCTATGCCCTTTAAATTATACTTACTCATCACCGTTCACTATGACCAGTATCACCTTACCTACCTACAACATTACTATAACTATCGTCATCATCCATCACTATAGTACCGGTACCAGCAGCACAACCATCACTAGTTCACCACCACAATCACCAAGATCATTACCAGTTAATCATCATCAGCACACCACATCCAACAGGGTTTGACCCTAATAAACCCATTTTATGCCAATTAGAAAGGCAAATCACAACCAATAAGCCCAATGATCTTATATAGCGTTTTCATACCCTTTGTATAGCCTTGATTATTTAGTGTACAGTATACTGTATGCAACACAGTGTCTGAGTCATCTCCAGGGTACAACAACACCCTTATTTATCTTCTCAAGTACCGTAGGCATTATATAGGCTAGTGCATTGGCCTTCATTCTATACACCATCACCCCATCATTACCACCTTCATAATCATCACTACTTCTATCACGATAATGCCAATCATCACCAATATCTTCATTTCCAATATCACCATCAAGATCATCACCATCATTAGCATCATAACCACCATCCCCTTTCTCCCAAGTATTATGACCCCTCAGACTACAGAGCATAAGCTACACTATCTTAGTCCTTTCCACGACACAACACCCTTATTTATCTTCTCAAGTAGTCTAGTTCCTCAAACCCATCACTGTACACCACCACCACCATCCACCTCATCAAGATTATCAAAACACTTACATCCTCAAAACGTCAAACTGAGGTGTATATAACTCTATCCTTATATTCATCATTACCAGTACCGTACGTCAAACTGAGGTGTATATAACTCTATCCTTATATTCATCATTACCAGTACCGTACGTCAAACTGAGGTGTATATAACTCTATTATATATTCATCATTACCAGTACCGTACGTCAAACTGAGGTGTATATAACTCCATCCTTATATTCATCATTACCAGTACCGTACGCGTCAAACTGAGGTGTATATAACTCTATCCTTATATTCATCATTACCAGTACCGTACGTCAAACTGAGGTGTATATAACTCTATCCTTATATTCATCATTACCAGTACCGTACGCGTCAATGCCAGTAAGCACTATTGGAGATAGTGTTTCATCATTACCAGTACCGTACGCGTCAATGCCAGTAAGCACTATTGGAGATAGTGTTTCATCATTACCAGTGCCGTACGCGTCAATGCCAGTAAGCACTATTGGAGATAGTGTTTCATCATTACCAGTACCGTACGCGTCAATGCCAGTAAGCACTATTGGAGATAGTGTTTGATCATTACCAGTACCGTACGCGTCAATGCCAGTAAGCACTATTGGAGATAGTGTTTCATCATTACCAGTACCGTACGCGTCAATGCCAGTAAGCACTATTGGAGATAGTGTTTGATCATTACCAGTACCGTACGCGTCAATGCCAGTAAGCACTATTGGAGATAGTGTTTGATCATTACCAGTACCGTACGCGTCAATGCCAGTAAACACTATTGGAGATAGTGTTTCATCATTACCAGTAAGCACTATTGGAGATAGTGTTTCATCATTACCAGTACCGTACGCGTCAATGCCAGTAAGCACTATTGGAGATAGTGTTTGATCATTACCAGTACCGTACGCGTCAATGCCAGTAAGCACTATTGGAGATAGTGTTTGATCATTACCAGTACCGTACGCGTCAATGCCAGTAAGCACTATTGGAGATAGTGTTTGATCATTACCAGTACCGTACGCGTCAATGCCAGTAAGCACTATTGGAGTGTTTGATCATTACCAGTACCGTACGCGTCAATGCCAGTAAGCACTATTGGAGATAGTGTTTGATCATTACCAGTACCGTACGCGTCAATGCCAGTAAGCACTATTGGAGATAGTGTTTGATCATTACCAGTACCGTACGTAATGCCAGTAAGCACTATTGGAGATAGTGTTTGATCATTACCGTACGCGTCATGCCAGTAAGCACTATTGGAGATAGTGTTTGATCATTATCGTATGCGTGCACTATTGGAGATAGTGTTTGATCATTTTCCAGATTTACTTTTCCATGGGAGATTTTTCAAAACTTCCACAATCACCTCATTGCCTACATGAAGCCTACAGGGTTTTCTTATGCCCACAGGGTTGATTTCCACTGCATTTTATGTTTACGCATGAAAGAAGACGACATCCATTACCCCAAACCTCACTTTGATACATCGGGACCTGCGAGGATTAGTACCGGTACCATGGTATACTGTAATTACTATCTTGATATATATATAGTAATTTTATAGTAAGTCTACCATTATTAGTACCGTACCATAAAGTTGGGTAGCAGGCTAAGGATATTGTCACCCATTCGTCCCTATGCGTACAATCGTGAGCATTAACCCTTTCAACACTGTGACGTCATAATCACCTTCTTTTGGTTACCGGTACGGTACTATTGAGCGGTTGTCTTTACATTATAATTTCCCTATAGAAATATCTCAATAAACTACCCGAGTACGATAACAGAGGTTCTTCTCAAACTGCATAAAATCGTTTATGTTATCCGGAAGAAAAGGTAAATACAATTAAGTCTTCGTGCTGAAGGGGTTAATACACCTATTTGATTATAGGGACATTTAAAGCCAAGTTCTAAAGTATTTGGGATATATTCAAGCATAGTGTTGTCTCATTTGTATTCGATACAGATTCAAATGTGCACGTTGCATTAAAGGTCACGATTGCTTGTAGGCCTACTCTTCACAGGCATAAATGCAATTAATTATAATATAAGGTGTGGACTCAATGCCAAGAACAATAAAAATCCTGTCATACCAGCAAGTACACCTGCACATTAAGGATATATGTTATTCTTCATTTACTATACCGTTCCTGTTATTATAAGATAGAAAAGTATAATATAGGTATAGAAGATACATGAGTGTACTGATAGTGATATACCTTTACCTTTGGTTACCTTTGGTTGTGTTCGCCACTCTCCTAGCAGCACCGAGGAGCGCGTCGCTCCTCGTTGTGGGTTGTGTTTTGGTGCAGCAGGCTGTTTGAAGAGACAGCCCGCTCCCTTGCTAAGATGGGCTCGTCTGGCACTTTTTGCAGTTCAACATCGAGGGCTCTCTTGAAGTTGTCTAAAGGGACGCCCCTCATGTCTCTTACTCGCCGTGGGAGTTTGTTGAAGAGACGTGGGCCTCTGTGTGATAACCAGCCCTTTCTATCCCTACAATAAACGGGTATATTACTGCCAATATACCGGTACCTAATTGATAAAGGTATATTATAATGGACACTTTACATACCGTACCCCTATGTTATTAAAGTGTATGGTTGGTCAAAGTGTGTACAGCAGGTGTGTCACAGGAACACTTTAGCAGCAGGTGTTTGGAATCACAGTATCCCAGTAAAATAATACCTAAAATACAGTCTATTATTTGACAATGTTCTCTTTCATTATGACCGTATTTTGTATCATAGAGTTCTTGATTATCTACCTGGAGTTGTTTGGGCGAGAGCTGCCCCCCCCCCCCCCCCCCCCCCCCCCAGTATGTTTGCTGCCAGTGTTTGATGTAGCAGGCTATTCGAGGGGGCAGCTCTCACCCCCGCGAAGCATGGCTGATCAAGCACTGACTTGAGATGGTTGTCCAAGGCATTTTTGAAGACTTCCGTTGGCAAGCCCATCAGGTTTCTCACTTTCTCTGGCATTTTGTTGAAGAGGCTCGGACCCCTGTTTGTCAACCAGGAGTCCCTATAGTGTGCCCAGAGCTCCCCTACACCTTTGGAGTGGGATGTTACATAATTCCCCCCCCCCCCCCCCCCCCCCCCGGTGTCACTCCAGTTCCATGATATTGTGGTGTGAAGGTTTGGCACTAGACCCTCGATAACTTTCCATGTGTAATTATCAAGTATCTCTATCTTCGCTCCAGTGAATATACTGTAAGTTAAGAGCCTTCAGCCGATCCCAGTAGTGAAGATGTTTTACCAAGCTGATGTGGGACGTGAAGCTTCTTTGAACACTCTCTATTTCGTATTTTTCCCCGGCTTTGTGTGGAGATGTAGCACACTGCAATACTCCAGTCGTGGGATCACCAACGATTTGAAAAGCGTTATCATTGGCCGTTCTTCTTGTGTCTTGAAAATGCGCAGTATCTAACCTACAAATTTCCTCGCCGCTACTGACTTGGCCTGATTATGTTCTTTGAATATAACTTAATATAATAATAAACAGCGAAATTCCTCATAATAATTAAAGAGTTATAGCGGATTCAAGGCTTGGATACCTGTATACAGCCGATAATTATGCTCGTGTGACGCCACCTTTAAGGGGGCGATCTGGATTTGTGTTCTCTTTCTCTCCTTTTCGCTCTTTCCCTGGCTTGTATCCATTCGGTCCCATTCAGCCAACTGTTTTCAGACGTTTATCCCCATCCAGCATTGTATGGAGAAATCCGGCTTCGCCGGAGAAATTTTTCTATCGAAAAATATACAAATTTAGCTTGTTGTCAAAACAAAAATACATACAGTATATGCTGGCTCGCTACTGCTAGGAAAATATTAAATACATACAGTATATGCTGGCTCGCTACTGCTAGGAAAATATTAAATACATACAGTATATGCTGGCTCGCTACTGCTAGGAAAATATATGCTGGCTCGCTACTGCTAGGAAAATATTGACACCTGGATGGGGATAAAAGTCTTAAAACAGTAGGCTGAATGGGGCCGAATAGATACAAGCCAAAGAGAGAGGGAGAGAAAGAGAAAACAAGCGAGGTGGGGTCCCTTAAGTGAGTGTATCTTGATCTTGACTGTATCCTCTGTCATATCGGTATGGCGATTGTATTCAGCTCAAGCAGGCCCTCTCATACCCTTGACTCACCGAACAATAGAGTTATTTATGATCTCAAGTGTGTTCTGAAACATCACACCCAGACAACCAGAGTAGAGGGGAGCGAAGGAGATGAGGGTAGTGTGGTGGTGAGAACCTTAAGGGGGTGAACCTGCTTTTGTTTATCTTTCTTTCCTTTTCTCTCTTTCTCTGGCTTGTATGCATTCGGCCCCATTCAGCCAACTGTTTGAAGACGTTTATCCCCATCCAGGTGTCGATATCTTCCTGGCGATCGATAGCGAGCCAGCATTAGATGATTATATGATTATTAGATGATTATATATTATGTATTGAGAAATCCGGCTTCGTCGGAGACATTTTTCTATCGAAAAATTACAAATTTAGCTTGCTCTCAAAAAAAAAAAAAAAATATATATATATATATATATATACCGGTATATATATATATATATATATATATATATGCTGGCTCGCTACCGCTCACTAGGAAAATATTGACACCTGGATGGGGCTAAACGTCTTAATACAGTAGGCTGAATGGGGCCGAATGGATACAAGCCAAAGAGAGAGGGAGAGAAAGAGAAAAACGCGAGGTTGGCTCCCTTAACCCTTTCGTTGCGGGTGACGTTCTGGAACGTCCTGGCAAGTTACAGCAATTTCCAGGCTTTAAAAGCCTGTAAAAACCGTAAAAATCGAGTGTCAGTGGGCGGGAGCGTGAGGGGCCCACCTCCGACCCTCAGAGCACCGAGCGGCTCACTGAGGTACACTGTGTCTCGCGCGGGTCTCTCTCTGTGTCTCACAGCAGTGTAGCCAAGCGAGCGTGTGCTACCAAATAGCGGGTTTCCCGCGTTTCACTGGCACCACTGCGGGTGAACCAGACCACGTACGGGGCCCGTTCTGGTGTCATTTTGAAGCTATTTTCGTCTAGTTTTCGGCAGAATACACTTCATTTAATGCAGATGCTTGATAAATCATTCAGGAGTGCCTGAATATGCCCTAAATAGCCCAAACATAGCCGCAGCCAATGGGTTAAACACACACACACAAGAAAGCGACGGTGTATTTCTCGCAAGATCTATACCGGTATATGTTATGTTTATTCTACAAGTTAATGACGACCATACACTCGGGATACTTTGCTTTGAACAGGACGATCAGGTTAACTAACCATAACTCAATATAAGCTAACTTACCCTCATATAACATTAATAACAATAATTCAATCCAACCTGAATTAACCTAATCCCAACCCAAATTGTTCTATTATTATGCTGGCCAGCTTGCCAGAATGCGCTCGTAACTCACTAGCGCTCGCCAGGGCAGTGAAATGGGCTACAGTTATCAGAGAATGTTGTTCTTTCTTTCATAGTGTTCGTGTTGTTACAGACAGTCCCGTGGTGGTCTTTACTTTCGTCTGTGACAACGGGAAGTATTTTATATCATTAGTAGAATATAAGATGCATTGTGGAGGGAGAGAGAGAATAGCGAGAGCGTGGTGGTAATATGTGCGTGCGTAGGTATGTGTTGCCTCCCTCACTGGAGGAGTTTTCCCGCTCGCGCGCTTTCCCGCGCCCTTGATTGGCTGGTGGTTCCTGGCGCCTTCTGCAGCCCTGCTGCCTGGTAATGTAGCGGCCTGTGATTGGCTGACTACCATGCCTTTGTGTGTGATCCTAGGGGTCCCGAGGAGTTACCTTCCGCAGAGCTAGGCGGAGTGTGCTAGGTCCTACATGTCCCTTGCAATTCTGTCCCCCATATAACCCTCTATACTACTATCTCTCTCTCTGAACTTCTTCGGTTTCATACTTCTCTTTATTCAATTACTTATCCCTTCTGGTTCTGCATACGGCTTCCATAGTCGGCCAGTCGTATTACCAGCACCAGCTCTCCATATATGTATGCATTAGTTTTAGGGATTATTAGAGTCATAGTCAAATGGTACCATAGTGTTGGGGTGCTTCTAATTATTGAGCTGTTCTCTCTTATTATTTAATGCTAGACAGTGGAAGGTATCTTTGGTCGGTGTCTGAGTTATGTATGTGGCAAGTCAGAGCCTGTACAACATCGACGAAGCTAGCTAGCCTGTAACCCTTGTGCATATTTTCCTTTGCGAGTGTAGCAGTATACCGGTAAAGGGCTTTTGCCTACTCTTACCTGTATGATTGCTACCTCATTTTGTTGACCTTTGTGGAGCGCCAGGGCAAGACCAGATACTAGAGATCTGGACTTACCAAGAGAGCCTCCAAGTCACTTAACATAACATAGGGGAAATCTGTTCAAGGGGAGGCAGTAGGCTACGAGCATGCTTGCGCTCTGCCTAGTTTCTTAGTACCTTTTATGCCACTGCTAGACTTTATTAGTGAGAAAAGCATTGTGTTTATTAACTTTAATTGTGTATGCTTTAGGAATTATTCACGCCTTATTTTAGCCTGGGTTGATGCATAGTGCACAACCCAGTTTGGCTGTTACGTTGGCTAAGGAAGTACTGTTTTGAGTGGCGATTATTAGGGCTGTCACAGAGTTGTTGCACTCCCTTGTTTTATATATATGTATCCTACTTATTGGTGTATTTAAGATACATGCTTTGGTGTCCTGCCCCTGCATTATTTCTGTTCTATATTAACGAGCATCTTAGAGCATCAGACGTTTTCAGAAGATTCTTTATCTGATTGCAGTAGGACTAGACTTCCAGTGCTTTCATAGAGCATTGTAGAGGTTAGTGTTGAGTCCAGACTCACACTAAAGTTAACGTAAGCATATACTCCTTTATTTAATCTTGTTATAGTTTATTCAAGCATTGTTATTACTTAAGAGCATTTTATTAACGTAAAGTACTCCTGTTGTGAGCAGGCTTTGCCGTCATCGGTAAAGCAGGCGTCACACCATGCCGACTTGAGCCAAGACTGACCACGACCTTGAGTCGTGGTCAGGAGTGCCGACCTTCGGCGGAGAGATTAAGGATTGGGGGGGGGGGGGTGATTTTTGGACGGGACTCAGTATGGATGGCCACGCCGCCTGACGGCGACCTGACGGGGTAAAGCGGCGCCCATGCCGGACTGAATGTGAGTTTTAGGTCGCCGCTGGAGTGCCGATCTGCGGCGTAGTGCGTCGACAACGACCCGACGAACGGCGTCGACAGGAGTTAGGGCGGCGTCAATATGCATTACTGTGCCGATGAGCGGCGACCCCTTCAGTATGGACGGTGACCCCGGCCCGCATGACCCCGAACGACGGCGACCGAACTCAAGGTGGGGTATATAAAAGCTACACCAAAGGGTGGGCCTCATCAGTATACCTTCAGCCACCGTAACGGGAGGGGGTCCCCACATGGCGGCGCATAACGGGGACCCCGTTATGTTTTTACGCCGCTTGGAGGGGATGGCCGCCAACCATCGCCGCCTATGACGCCGTTTGACGGCGACCACCCCCTCGGGAGTACATAATCCAGGACCGTTAGGGCATCGTTGGGTCGCCGCAAGCCGCCACTGATCCCCGCAGGTTGTTATGGTGACGCCGCCTGACGCAGACCTCATTTATGGTGCCGTGTGCCGCCGCACTGACGCCTACCGTTTTCCGTCAAGCGTCGTCAATCGCCGCCAAGCGCCGTCACACGCCATCAGCCTCCAGTCCCCTTCCCGTCCCATTTTTTTTACCTCACTCCACGCCGACTTTATTTCAAATGTTACGCTTGTAGAAATTTTGAGGGGGTATGTGAAAACCAATCCCGACCTGTTTGTTAGGTTGGCGACGGCCCATGATGCGCGGCGACGTAGACAAAGACTGTCCACGACCCTTAGGTCACGGACAGTCTTGGCCTAAAATCGGCTAGGTGTGACGGGTGCTTAAGCCTTTGTAGAAGTGCACTAAAACCCAGTTAATTAATACCCCGCTATCCAGGAGATTAACTCTGGAGGGTTTGAGTGTTTTGTTCGCCGGCGAAATAGTTCGAGGGTTTGGAATTAGCGTACCGTTGTTGCAGATATAGCCTATCATCTAGTCCAATATTGAGTGCCCTTGTTTATTTCGTAGTGCCGGTCGTAACACTATCATCACCTAATCTAGGATAATGTAACCTACCGGTACTGTAATGGGCGTCTTCACACTATGGTCTGTTTTATTTTCCAGATGCCATGTCCTCATCTTGATTACTTATCCATTATTTTTTTATTTTTTAGATAAATATGGTGTTAATTATGAACACGTGACTTAAATACAACGCAGAGGGATAGTATTTTTGTTAGTCCGTATCGAATAATAAACTGCTAAGGGATTATATTTACCGTCATCTGAAAACAAAGAAACCTGAGCTTGTATGTTTTCAGAATAGTGTGATTACAGGCTAAAGGCACAGGGATCAATCATGACAATACAAAATCATCAAGGTCAATCACGCTGGAGGACCTTGATAAGGCCTGGTAAAGATTGGATGGCCTTGATAAGGCCTGGTAAAGATTTTAGATGGCCTCGGTGAACATATGAGTACTGGTGTGTTATCGCCATCAATAACATTACTAGAACTATGTTCTATACCGGTACTGTCAAGTCACCTATGTTCTATACCGGTACTGTCAAGTCACCTATTAGTATTATGTTTGGACAAGGTTAGTTTAGAACTGTTAGCCCGTTATACAAAGACATATTTCTCATCTACTTATGACTATCATTAATCATCTTAGGAAGAATCTGTGGGAATTAATGTTTGAAATAAGATAGTTTACATCCCTTTGATTCCTATAGGTCCTTTGTGAAACCGGGAGCTGAATAAAAACACCTATGGCCAGCCAAACTAATATGTGAAGTACGACATTGTATTGAAGGGGTAAACAGATGGAGATGGGATACGAGGCTGTTAAAACACCTATGGCCAGCCAAACTAATATGTGAAGTACGACATTGTATTGAAAGGGTAAACAGATGGAGATGGGATACGAGGCTGTTAAAACACCTATGGCCAGCCAAACTAATATGTGAAGTACGACATTGTATTGAAGGGGTAAACAGATGGAGATGGGATACCAGGCTGTTAAAACACCTATGGCCAGCCAAACTAATATGTGAAGTACGACATTGTATTGAAGGGGTAAACAGATGGAGATGGGATACCAGGCTGTTAAAACACCTATGGCCAGCCAAACTAATATGTGAAGTACGACATTGTATTGAAGGGGTAAACAGATGGAGATGGGATACCAGGCTGTTAAAACACCTATGGCCAGCCAAACTAATATGTGAAGTACGACATTGTATTGAAGGGGTAAACAGATGGAGATGGGATACCAGGCTGTTAAAACCCCCGAGAGACTTTGTAAATGTGTGGGCGGGTGACAGGTGAGGGTCAAGAAGAGGGTAGGGAGGGATCAAGAATGTGGGAGAAGATCAAAGTGCTGTAAGTTAGGAAGAACCATTGTAGGAGTTGAACAGGGACATGTAGCAAAAACGGTTATAGACTTGCTCAACTAATCGTCCAACTTTGACATTAATTTCCAAAGTTGAATAGAATCGTGAAAAGGCATAACAAATATAAGGTAACACAAATTGGCGCCATCTGAGAGTAAGGGTTAATACAAATAACACGAGAATATGAGATAAAGCCTAGACAGTGGTAATATAAATGCCCAAGGAGACTTTGTAAATTTGTGGTCAGGGTGAGAGGTGAGGGTCAAGATAAGGTCAGAGATGGATCAAGAAGGTAGGACGATGAAAGTGTTGTGAAGCAGGAAAAATAGTGTCAGGGGTTGGACAAGGACAAGATACTGGTAAAAGAAGTGAAGGGTTGTACACTACTTCAAATAACCATTTAACTATGATATGCTCTTTCTACATCAAACAAAATCATGATAGGGTTACTGTTGTAGATTTGTAGGGATTGGATAGGGACACAATACCTACCTATTGTAGGGTTCGACACTCTTCTAGTGGCACCGAGGAGTGTGCCGCCCCTCATTCTGGGTGGTAATTTGGTGCAGCAGACAGTTCGAAGGGGTAGTACGCTCCCCTGCGAAGATGGGCTCATCTGGCACCTTTTGAAGTTGGACTTAGGGGGGAAATGGTTCACTTTTTGGGCGATTTTTGCATGTATGTTATTTTCCTAGTTTCCTCCCTAGATCTCCATCAAATTAAAAAAAAAAAAAAAAAAACATCCATTAGATCCCCCTTCTAGATTAATTTGTACATTTTTCTGTAAAAAAAAATCCTGGCCGAAGGCCGATTCTTCCAACATTGCAGGCTCACTATCGTTCGCCAGGGAAAAAATCGACACCTAAATAGCACGAAAGGTCTAAATATTGACGAAGAAATGGGGCGAAAGGTCTTAAAATCGACTACCGGTAACTAATGGGGCAAACATCTTAACATCTGAAAACTAATGGGGCTAAACATGAGTGAGAAAGTGGTCCAGAAATCCGGCCCTCTTGAAATTGGCTAACGAGACGCTCCTCCTGTCTCTTATTTGCTGTGGGAGTTTGTTGAAGAGACGTGGTCCTCTACAGTGTATGTGATAACCAAGTCTCTCAAGCAAGTAGCACCTCCATTTTTCATCCTGGGAATGTTGCATTTCCAGCCTCTCCTATCACTGAACTTCATGACTATCGGGGTGTGTACATTTGGTATTATACCCTCAATATTTTTCCACGTGTATATTATTAAGGAGAGAGAGAGTGTGAAAGTGAATGTGAGTGTGTGTAACATATTATAGGTATTAGCCGAGGATGAATTAAGATAACATAAGCTTGTGGTAGAAAGAAGTGATAATGTCAAGACGGGTGATTGTGAGGGTGAGGTCAGTTGAACAATTGTGTTAGGGCGAGGTGAACATGGGGTCAAACACACAGTGAACATGAACAAGGTGGTGGTAGGTGGTGCAGGAGGACGTGCGGTCAGGGGTAAACAAAGAACAGTGGTCAACATGCACACTCACATAAAGTAGATAAGAGATCCTGTAGTCAAAGAGTGGACAGCTTTTTCTTTGGACACCATTTTGGTGCCGTAATTTTCAAACAACGGTGTGATATCTAATTGAGCTGATATTTGGTGTGTTGTTAGATATTGGCCACCGAAAGTCCTGTGCCAAGTGAAGGCCAAAACCACATACGGGATTAACCCGCGCCATGGCAGTTTGAAGGCGTAGTTGCTCTTGTTTATCAATTCCTACCTTCACATTTTACCACATTTTTGCCCACTAGATGTCGCACGTCACATTCTAGAACAACCCACGGTATTTAAAAAGTTACCTGGCAACTCCTAAATGCTTATCAGCTTTGTTTAAACAAATACTGGACTCCTAAGTGGTGTGTTTTTCTCGTAACAAGTGTATTTACACACATACATACACACACACACACACACACATATATATATACACACAAAGCATAATTTTTATAAGACAAGTTACGAGATAAATAACATCTCGAAACACTTCCGACAGCTGACTAAAACATAGTTTTGTACACAGTATACTTGTACAAATATTATAAATAATACAGATATGTTGATAAAACTATACAAAATAAATGAACTAATGTTAGCATATTTTACTAGAGATACGTCACTTAAAATGGATGGGAACACTTGGCACCTATCCAGTCTATTTCCAGTACGGTACCAGGCACACAATACAATAAACAAAACCACCTCCTCATCCAGAAATCTGCCCGAGCCAGCGGTAGCCATCCCGAATTCAGTCAGGATCAAGAGAGCTTATATGTCCAAGACACAATATAATGAGCTTTGTGTCACACTTGCGACACATAATGCATGGCTAAAGTGGATTGAAAATGTAATTATTTGTAGATTTATATCAATTACTTATACAGATAGTGCCCTATAAGCAGGCGTCACACCATGCCGACTTGAGCCAAGACTGACCACGACCTTTAGTCGTGGTCAGGAGTGCCGACCATCGGCGGAGAGCTTAAGGATTTGGGGGGTGAGTTTTGGACGGGACGCAGTATGGATGGCCACGGCGCCTGACGGCGACCTGACGGGGTAGAGCGGCGCCCATGCAGGACTGAAGGTGAGACCTAGGTCGCCGCTGGAGTGCCGATCTGCGGCGTAGCGCGTTGACAACGACCCGACGAACGGCGTCGACAGGAGGTAGGGCGGCGTCAATATGCATTACTGTGCCGATGGACGGCGACCCCTTCAGTATGGACGCTGATTATTAACTGATTATTTCAGTTAATGATTATTATTAATTTAATTATATATTGAATGTTGTTATTTTGTATTTGTTCTGTAATTAATATACCTAATCTTATATTTTGATGGTTATTGATAATATAATTATTTATTATTTAATTATTTAACCTGCTGAGTGCCAGGGACGTATATATACGTCCTAGGGTATTGTCACGCCCAGTGCCAGGGACGTATATATGTACCTTACCCTTTTGGCTACCCACCACAAAAATCCCAAATCCCTCCTCCCACCCACTCGCTGACTGTCGGTCCCGTCAGAAGGAAAAAAAAGGAAAATCTGTGGCGGCGAAACGACTGCACCAATCGGTTCCATATTTGTGTGACAAGTCCCTTACCCTTCTGCCTTCCCCCCACCACACCCCCAACCGCCTCCCACCACCCACTTCCAGTGTATCCGTACGAAGATAAGGAAAAAAAGGAAAATCCGTGGTGGCGAAACTACCTCACCAATCGGCTTCATATTTATAACATGAGTCAATTACGCTTCTACCTTCCCCCCACCATCCCCGAAACCACCGTCCCACCACCCTCCTACCCATACATTCCGATACCATAAAAGTCTCTGTAGTCTATAGTGTCTTTTCAGCTACTTTCGGGACCATCCCATCGGGGACCTGATTTCTGGCGAAAATGGACAAGGGGAGTGTTTTGTTTTACCATTATCCTTCCTTTCTCTCCCAACTTGATAGATTTAGCCAAAAAAAAAAAAAAAAACAAAAAAAAAAATCTGGCACTGGCAGAAGCACACCTCAAAATTGGCTGGCACTCAGCGCGTTAATTATGTCGTTTATTTATATATTGACTTAACCGTTAGGGCATCGTTGGGTCGCCGCAAGCCGCCGCTGATCCCCGCAGGTTGTTATGGTGACGCCGCCTGACGCAGACCTCATTTGTGGTGTAGTGTGCCGCCGCACTGACGCCTACCTTTTCCCGTCAAGCGCCGTCACACGCCATCAGCCTTCCGTCCCCTTCACGTCCCATTTTTTTTACCTCACTCCACGCCGACTTGATTTTCAAAGTTCTGCATGTTGAACTTTTGAGGGGGTATGTGAAGACCCATCCCGACCTGTTTGTTATGTTGGCGACGGCCCATGATGCGCGGCGACGTAGACCAAGACTGTCCACGACCCTTAGGTCGCGGACAGTCTTGGCCTCAAATCGGCTAGGTGTGACGCCTGCTATACCAAAATAAAATAAAGTGTCAAGACGAATAATTTGCAAGCCGAACCTGTTGACTGGCTGACTGACCCCGACATGACCTGACTGTGGCAGTGATCGTAGAGTACCATCAACGACTATTATAAACAAAGACAACAGGCCAATAAATTATCTGACTTATTGGGATATTTTGTTTTTTACCGTATATCAGCTTCAAATTCCGTGAAACCCCAGGAATTAAAAAAGGTGCCAAAAATTCACATTGGCTAAATTATTCCAAATAATAACAAGCTTAATAATAAGCTTAAATTACTGTATACTAAAAATAACTATACTTAGATTGAAACTTAAATAATAACAAGCTTAATAATAAGCTTAAATTACTGTATACTAAAAATAACTATACTTAGATTGAAACTTTCGTAACAGTCGATTCGTATTTCACCAATGGGCTAATTTATCATAATTATGACTAGTGAAAAGTACAACTAAAATTAAAATTTCTAGCTATTACGGTAATAGTGGTATATAATACATAGGCTACACATAAAGTTATAATTATGACCTACGAAAATATGCCAAGAGGGTCTCAGCCAGGTCAACAAGGAAATCAAAGTGTGAAAGTAGTCATTCTCAAGCATAGATCTGAAGACCAAGCAATATATTATGTACAGTAACGCCGAATGTTTAACTGTCTTTGTGGAGCAATGCATAAGTGTGTTGATTTTCGGTGTGAGCGTCCTGGGTTCGAATCCCCGGACTGCCACATGTGTTTATTAATTTCATTAATCGAGTTTAGGAGTAAAGTTGGTTGGTGGAGAGAACATAATAATTATGGGTATAGACAGTAAAGTTGGTTGGTGGAGAGAACATAATAATTATGGGTATAGACAGTAAAGTTGGTTGGTGGAGAGAACATAATAATTATGGGTATAGACATTAAAGTTGGTTGGTGGAGAGAACATAATAATTATGGGTATAGACAGTAAAGTTGGTTGGTGGAGAGAACATAATAATTATGGGTATAGACAGTAAAGTTGGTTGGTGGAGAGAACATAATAATTATGGGTATAGACATTAAAGTTGGTTGGTGGAGAGAACATAATAATTATGGGTATAGACAGTAAAGTTGGTTGGTGGAGAGAACATAATAATTATGGGTATAGACAGTAAAGTTGGTTGGTGGAGAGAACATAATAATTATGGGTATAGACAGTAAAGTTGGTTGGTGGAGAGAACATAATAATTATGGGTATAGACAGTAAAGTTGGTTGGTGGAGAGAACATAATAATTATGGGTATAGACAGTAAAGTTGGTTGGTGGAGAGAACATAATTATGGGTATAGACAGTAAAGTTGGTTGGTGGAGAGAACATAATAATTATGGGTATAGACAGTAAAGTTGGTTGGTGGAGAGAACATAATAATTATGGGTATAGACAGTAAAGTTGGTTGGTGGAGAGAACATAATAATTATGGGTATAGACAGTAAAGTTGGTTGGTGGAGAGAACATAATAATTATGGGTATAGACAGTAAAGTTGGTTGGTGGAGAGAACATAATAATTATGGGTATAGACAGTAAAGTTGGTTGGTGGAGAGAACATAATAATTATGGGTATAGACAGTAAAGTTGGTTGGTGGAGAGAACATAATAATTATGGGTATAGACAGTAAAGTTGGTTGGTGGAGAGAACATAATAATTATGGGTATAGACAGTAAAGTTGGTTGGTGGAGAGAACATAATAATTATGGGTATAGACAGTAAAGTTGGTTGGTGGAGAGAACATAATAATTATGGGTATAGACAGTAAAGTTGGTTGGTGGAGAGAACATAATAATTATGGGTATAGACAGTAAAGTTGGTTGGTGGAGAGAACATAATAATTATGGGTATAGACAGTAAAGTTGGTTGGTGGAGAGAACATAATAATTATGGGTATAGACAGTAAAGTTGGTTGGTGGAGAGAACATAATAATTATGGGTATAGACAGTAAAGTTGGTTGGTGGAGAGAACATAATAATTATGGGTATAGACAGTAAAGTTGGTTGGTGGAGAGAACATAATAATTATGGGTATAGACAGTAAAGTTGGTTGGTGGAGAGAACATAATAATTATGGGTATAGACATTAAAGTTGGTTGGTGGAGAGAACATAATAATTATGGGTATAGACATTAAAGTTGGTTGGTGGAGAGAACATAATAATTATGGGTATAGACATTAGCATTTGAGTGTAAAGAGAAGTTATTGACAAAATTGGCACCCATATGTTGGCCGATCTCTGATACTATAGTGTCTCTAGGGTAGAAATACAATTAGTACGCGATATCGATTAACAATTACGGTAGGCTACAAAATAATGAATAGAATTACATAAAATGATAATTTGTGGTGTTCTGTGTGTGTGAGGTTGAGTGTGTGTGTGAGTGTCAGTAAGGCAGAGTAGCCCATTCGTATGTTGTAGTCTTATTAGTACGCACAATCATTGAAAGTCTTGCACGAGTAACTCCTTTTCAGAACTACTAACTTACATTTAATTTCTCCAGTTATTCTTCCAAAACACGAAAAACAAAAACTCACAAGGAGTAGAAAGCGTTTTTATCTAGAGATGAAACACTTTTGCCACCGGCGAAAATTATAACCACATTTCGAAAGTGTTTCTTTTAAGGGATCCCACCTCGCTTTGTTTCTCTTTCTCTCCCTCTCTCTTTGGCTTTTATCCATTCGGCCCCATTCAGCCTACTGTTTTAAGACGTTTACCCCCATCCAGATGTCAATATTTTCCTGGCGAGCGGTAGCGATCCAGCATATATATATATATATATATTTTTTTTTTACAGCAAGCTAAATTTGTACATTTTTCGCTAGAAAAATATCTCCGGCGAAGCTGGATTTCTCCATACAATGATGGCTCGCTATCGCTCGCCAGGAATAAATCGACACCTGGATGGGGATAAACGTCTTAAAACAGTAGGCTGAATGGGGCCGAATGGATACAAGCCAGGGAAAGAGAGAAAAGGAGAGAAAACAAAATCGCCCCCTTAAAGCCATGTGTGTAAAAATGGTCTCCATTAAGTATTCCTGCACGAACAGCACGGTAGAATAAAGTTAGGCCTATCATCCTCAATTCAGTGTAGCTTCATATTCATATTTTATATTTGTGTTGAGTTCGCCACTGCTAGTGGCACCGAGGAGCGCGCCGCCCCTCGTTCTGGGTGGCGGTTTGGTGCAGCACTGTTCGAAGGGGCAGCACGCTCCCCTCCGAAAGATGGGCTAGTCTGGCACTTTTTGCAGTTCGACATCGAGGGCTCTCTTGAAGTTGTCTAACGAGACGCCCCTCGTGTCTCTTACTCGCCGCGGGAGTTTGTTGAAAAGACGTGGGCCTCTGTGTGATAACCAGCCCTCTCGCAGAGAAACCATATTAAGGTTCTCGTTAGCCAACTTCAAGAAGGCCGGTTTTCTGGACCACTTTCTCACTCATGTTTAGCCCCATTAGTTTTCAGATGTTAAGATGTTTGCCCCATTAGTTACCGGTAGTCGATTTTAAGACCTTTCGCCCCATTTCTTCGTCAATATTTAGACCTTTCGTGCTATTTAGGTGTCGATTTTTTCCCTGGCGAACGATAGTGAGCCTGCAATGTTGGAAGAATCGACCTTTGGCCGGGATTTTTTTTTTACAGAAAAATGTACAAATTAATCTAGAAGGGGGATCTAATGGATGTTTTTTTTTTTTTTTTATTTGATGGAGGTCTAGGGAGGAAACTAGGAAAATAACGAATACATGCAAAAATCGCCCAAAAAGCTAACCATTTCCCCCTAAGTCCAACTTCAAAAGGTGCCAGATGAGCCCATTTTCGCAGGGGAGCTTGCTACCCTTTCGAACTGTCTGCTGCACCAAATTACCACCCAGAATGAGGGACGGCACACTCCTCGGTGCCACTAGAAGAGTGCAGAGTAACCCAAGTCAAGTCACTGGATGCTATCTTGATTCCAAATAACTTCATGTCAAATACTTTAAGAACTCGGAGCATACATCTACTTGATAGATACCGGTACGTACGTTAGTATTATAGGCTATAGAGATGAATAACTAGAAACAATTCAACAACATGAGCTATAAATTGAATTGTAGAAACAATGGTGGTGTATGGGATACAACGGTAGTAGGAATCAAGATGGCGCGGACGTGTGTAGTGACTCAGAGGAACACTACTGTACTCCATCAAGTTACCTCACAGTGGCGCGGCTGGAAGACCTATAACGTCAGGAGGAAAGAGAGGGAGACAGGGATTATTCTGGTATGTTTGGTTGACTTTCTTTCTGCCTGTCTATCACCTACAAAATCGACAGGTAATGATTAACTAAAGTTTCGATTTCTGTCATTTCTGTAGTTACCGTACGCATACATTGGTTCTTGTCTGTTTGATGTTCACCATCACCATCTTCAAGTTTCTTAATGACACCATGCATTTCTTGAAGACAATGAAAACTGCTCAAAGGGTCTACAGAATAACCTACACAAGTTAAGATTCAATCTATCTAAAACCAATCTATTTTGATTGTTGTACGGTAACTAGTTAATCAGTATAGAAATATACAGAATCAATTTATCATCATGCCCAGCAGTTATCTTTCAAAAAAACTCTCACTGTCTCACTTTCTCTCTCTTTCCTTCTTTTTTATTAGGCTTTACCGGCTCCTTTTTTACTGAAGCCCTCAAAAAGCTGAGTACAATATTCCAATAACTTGCAACTTTTTTCCTATATATTTTTGGACGCTTGGAATTACCCCACTGCAGATAGTATACCCAAGTCGCCTAAGTAGGGTTCACCGAGGAGCGCACCGCCTTTTACTGTGGTTTAAAAATTGGTGCAGCAGGCTGTTCAAAGGGGCGGAGCGCTCCTCTGCGAAGATGGGCTCGTCTGGCACTTTTTGCAGTTGGACATCGAGGGCTCTCTTGAAGTTGTTTAACGAGCTTATTTGATCCAAACATCAAACTATTACTAAGTGAATATAAAGTCATAAGGAAAATCGCCAGAGCTCCCGAACATTTGTCAGTAGCTGTACACCATCCTTTTTTTCATCTTCATCCACTAGATTGTAATATGTAATTTCAGTTCATCCGGTTGTCATCTTAAAATAAACCGTTTATTATTTGTATTATTATTACCGGTATTATTAGTATTAGTAGCCTATTATTATTACATTCAGTCGCGCACACACACCGTATAAAATCTGCAATCACTCCTCAACAGGCAATCACGTGCAGAATACAAAAGAACACGTGACTAATCAAGAAGCAACACGTGATCCCCCACAAACACCAGGAAGTCCATAAATGCAGATTCCTAAAGTTTTGATCTTTTGCGCGGGCTTGCACGTGGCGCCGAATCATCGTTAAAGTTCAGTCCTTGGTGTCTGTTTCATTTCCCGGTTGTGATTGTCTGGCGCCAAGGTTAAGCTGATTAATTCTACCCCATGCAGGCGTAGAAAGAGAAATGAGGAGTCACTCTTTAGAACCGATTGGCCAACACAAAAGGAATTTAAAAGTTTCACAACGGCAGAGGCGATTCAGCGCCCATCAAGTTTTCAATCACAATGAAAAAGACCCTTTAACGGCACCGATATGTTAATTAGTTTCCGGTATACGAGTTTAATCGTGAATTGCTAACAGTTGCCACTTGGCACATATATAATTCACATCCCGTGAAAATGCGGTTTCAATAATATCGTACCAGTACGTAATACAAAAAGAGGGTGGTTTAACAATGCTGAATGCACCTATAGGGGTGCATTCAGCACGTGTAGAGGGTTTACAAAAGGTTTTAATCCCAGACACACACTTGTGTGTGTGTGTGTGGGGAGGGGGGGGGGGGGGGGGGGGGGGGCGTGGAATGTCACTTGAATAAAATAAAGCAAATTGACCTTTGGTAAAGTTTATATATCAGTAGATTTGTAATTACTTGAGGAGTGTTTAGGGCTTGTGCCTTCACTCTTGGGGTGCATGGATTGACGGTATGTGGCATTAATAAATATTGGTACCGGTACACTATACAATTTAAATTAGCCTATAGTTAGAAGTACCTTAGTTTAAAGATAGCTACAGAAAATTACCACCAGTAAGCGCACGCGCACGCACACACACACTTTAAGACAGCAATGTAAACGAGGACAAAACACGTGATGAGCAAGCACTCACAAAATTGTGATGAAATGCCACAACGATCATGTCAAACAGTGAGGTTCTCTGTTCCCAACTCACTCTCACACTCACTCTCGCACACACATACACACACACTCTCTCTCTCTCTCTCTCTCTTTTGGTAACCCCTTCAATCAGAAGACTATTTGTTTCCTGTATTAATGATACTGTCATATTTTGTTACTTAGCTTCGGAAGAACCACTAGGATGCTATATTCCGTTTATATCTTGCTTACAGACAAACAAACAGACGGGGGAAAACCCAACACCAGTTCCAACTTCGTTGGCAGAGGTAATTATAACTACTGTATGTTTAACCTTAATATGAGTACAGCCATGGCAGGAAGTTATAGCTGAAGAACTTTAGAACTAGTAGGCCTAAGCTAAAGGCTATGTTGAAACTTTTCACTAAGATATGTTTTACCTGGAACAAACTTTCGTTGTAGTGTAGTTATTTCTTCAGTTGAACATTTAATTGAAGAGTAAAGAGTATTTTGCCCAATCTGCAATGAAAGTAGTGCTCTATACAGACCATCTTTTTACAATCTACAGTATCTCCTTGCAGTGGACTGCAAGGTAATTGAGAACTAACCATTCCTTGTAACTCCACGTAACTCTCCATCACCACGCGGAGCTCTTTTGATTGTTAGCTGGTATACCGGGTATTGAAAAAAGTAGTTTGACAATAGTATTTGAGGTAATTCCATTCCCAGCCATTCCAGTCACGCGGCTTTCCTAAAACTTCTTAGTCAGCCGTTAGCACACAGGAATTCGGAAATGCTAGGAGAGAGAGATAGAGAATGAGACATAGATTCATTGGAGAGAGTACAGCGTAGAATGACAAAAATGATCCATAATATTAGAAATCTTTCGTATGAAGAAAGGTTGAAGAAATTAGGTTTACATTCGTTAGAGAGACGCAGAGTTAGAGGGGATATGATAGAGGTGTTCAAGTGGGTTAGTGGGATTAACAAAGGGGACATGACAAATGTACTAAAGTTCAGTGATAGCGAAAGAACTCGTACCAATGGTTTCAAATTAGATAAATTTCGTTTCAGAAAAGATATAGGCAAATATTGGTTTGGTAACAGAGTTGTAGATGGATGGAATGGACTACCAAGTGCTATAGTGGGATCTAAAACTGTAGGGAGCTTTAAGATAAAATTGGATAAGCATATGGACGAGAAGGGTTGGGTGTGAAGGGGGATCAGCCGGGTTGGGCCAATCAGCGCTCTGCAGACCCCCATAATCCTGCGTTAATCTCTAACCGTTTTGGTAAGATGATCCTCAGGGTATTAGAGTGTTGAGCCTATAATTGGGCTTTGTAATTGAATTGGGGTTGTGTGGGACAGGGATCTGCCTTGCTTAGGCCAATCGGCTTTCTGCAGACTCCCATTTTCTTATGTTCTTATGTTCTTATAGAGAGAGAAAAAACAAAAGAGTACAAAGGAAAGCAAACAACAACACATCTACCGTACTGACCGTTACGAGGCTACTTGTATCTCAACTACCTAAACTATAATTATGTAGTAGATAAAAGACGGCTTGCAAAGGGCAGGTTTTATCTTTTCTATGCAGAATGGAAAAAACTGACATGTTAGGCCTACTTGACAGAAAAATAACAAAAAAGTTGGAGGTTGAAGGCGAGAGGTTTGTCTAAGACATTGTTAAAGGTTTCAACAGTGATCCAGTATTATATTGCTAGGCAGGCCATTCCATAAGTTTACTACTCAGTTGAAAAATAAATGTTTTGCTTCATGGGAGTGAAAAGCCTTACAGATTATTTTACAGTCATTCCCTCTCGTGTAATTTGAAAGAATTAATGTGAATTATTTGTTTGCATCCATATTGTTGATACCTTTAATTATCTTAAATACATAAATAATATCCCATTGTAGTCTGCGCTTAGTCAAGCTGAAAAGGTTTATATCTTCTAGACGTTCTTTGTAAGGCTTATTTCTTAGCCTGAGAATCATATTTGTTATTCTTCGTTGTACTCTTTCAAATTTGTCTATATCCTTTTGGTAGTAAGGAGACCAAATCGAATGCAGTATAGGCCTACTAGATGAGGTCGAACCAATGAATGATGTAAAGGTGTGGCCACACTTGCCCTAACCATGTGTTTGGAACATGGTTCGAACCTGCCAAGTTGCCAAAAACATGGTTACACTCATATTCGAAACACTAGTGACACAGACATGTTGGTGCCTTTGTCTGACTCATGTTGGTAGCACTGGTGGGGACGAGGCTAAGAGCTGCCGACAAGAATCTAACAGACCAGTAAAACCCAGGATCCACACACTGTGGTGTGTGGATCCTGGTAAAACCAATGAAACATTAGCACCGACCATTATAGCCCATAGCATGATGTGGACCAAAGAACAGACAAACATGCTGATTGAACTATATCTATAGCATAAGGAATTGTGGGAACAGAACATAGATGATTATAAGAACAAACTGATGAAGCTAGATGCTTGGAGAAGCACATCAGATAGTTTGGAAATGGGGGACAATAAAATATTCGTCTGCTATTTTTCCCGCCTTTGGTTCGCACCAACCTAAATTTGTTGCCATCGAGTGAATTGAATTTTTTAAATCGCAGTCATCAAAATATCACTGGATTTCTATAGTCATGAATGTTACAGACATATTACTCTAACATTCTATTCAGTACATTGTCCAATATACAAAGTATTTATGATTAATAAAACATATTTGATTAGGCCCACAAAAACACATGGCAGTCATTCGAAAAATAGTCCTGTTAATATTTTAATAGATAGGTATCCATGTCCTAAAATTAAAATATGTATAAAAACTCGAGATGAACTTATAAAATAATCGTCATTAGCCACTTTACTGGATATTAGATTATACAATTATAAACTAGTTTCAGATCTGGCAAGCGCATAATAAATTGATGCCAGTGTTCGCTACACATAATAGTCATTATACGAAACTTCTCGGACAGTAAACATCTCTTCCCCACTTAACTTACTTTGTTAAATTTGACATTAGTTGTGCATCTATGTGCACATTAGCAGTAATGGTGGTAGATATTTGTTTCTCACAGATGGAAATCTTAATATAATGTGGATTATAGTGTTAATAAAGGTAAAATATTCAGTTATAGATTGTGTCGTGCGTGCGTGTGTGTGTGTGTGTATTCCAAGGTTGCCAGCGCACATCACATCTCCAAACTCGCCCAAAAGTAGCCCAATCACTTAATACCGCACAACAAACAATTTCAGCTATTTTAATCCTATCACACACATTTTCTGATATAAGAAACATAAGAACATAAGAAAATGGGAGTCTGCAAAAAGCCGATCGGCCCACACAAGGCAGATCCCTGTCACACCCAACCCCAATTACATAACGACAAAAGGTCATAAGATCGCGGGAAACTGCATTTTTTTTTTTTTTTTTTTTTTTTTTTTAGGAGACAATGAACGGAGAAAGGAAAAACACAGATAAAACAAAAAGGTCCATGTGCCTAAAGGCATCCTCCATTCATAAAATGTTTGTAACAACTGGATTTTAAACTTTTGTAGATTGTAAGTTTGTGGAAAGCAACTCGAGGGAAGTGAATTCCAAAGAGTAGTAGTTCTAGGGATAAATTAATTTTGATAAGCAGAAGTTAGGCATTGTGGAGGAGAAAGTGTAAATTCATGGGCGCTCTCAGCTGCCCTAGTTCTACGGGGAAAGATGTGG
The DNA here is from genome assembly GCA_032716605.1 of Paralithodes platypus. Classification (NCBI taxonomy): domain Eukaryota; kingdom Metazoa; phylum Arthropoda; class Malacostraca; order Decapoda; family Lithodidae; genus Paralithodes; species Paralithodes platypus. Next base: position 11,256,005 of record CM064499.1, on the reverse strand, counting down.
AGAGGCGGCACAATTGAAGCAAGTTCCTCGGAACAATTGCTGTGAAAATATCTGTAGAATAATGCAATGTTTATCTTTAACCCGTACAGCCCCAGCGACGCGTCTGACGCGTCGGCGATGTATGTAACGCACAGCCCCAGAGACGCGCCTGACGCGTCACCCTAATTGCGCCGACCGTAACCTCAGGTGTAACCACTCAAGAGGGCTCAGATTTGTATGGGAACTGTGTACGTATCCCACGCAACCGTGCCGATGGTTGAAAACTCTCAAGTCCACGTGCGTGCGCGCGAGCGTGCAATAACCTGTTTTTTGGGGATAATTGCCTTCAATTTTTTACTCTTGTAAAATCCGTTTTCGGGGGCTCTGTACGACCATTTGTTAAGCTTTTTGAGCGGTTTTTCGTGGTTTTTCCTTCATTCCTAACCCATTCGCTATTGTTTCTGGAATAAAACCATTTTTTGAAAACCGGCCGGGTTCTGGTGCGCAAACATTACAAAACTAGCCGGGGCTCCACGGGTTAACAGCTATGCATGCATGATACTATGAGTTCCCCAAATATAACTAGGCCTAGTCCCATATAGCCTACTGTATGAGTAGTGGCCTACGTGTCACATCATTTAAATATTAATGAAATACCACATACATTATTATCACAATCATGCACTCATCAAATCTGCATCAATGTCCCAATCCCCCCTCACAAACAATCACTTAATTAGGCTATTCAGTCACCACCACATAGGCTACCATACATGTATAGTACAGTCACCACCACATAGGCTACCATACATGTATAGTACAGTCACCACCACATAGGCTACCATACATGTATAGTACAGTCACCACCACATAGGCTACCATACATGTATAGTACAGTCACCACCACATAGGCTACCATACATGTATAGTACAGTCACCACCACATAGGCTACCATACATGTATAGTACAGTCACCACCACATAGGCTACCATACATGTATAGTACAGTCACCACCACATAGGCTACCATACATGTATAGTACAGTCACCACCACATAGGCTACCATACATGTATAGTACAGTCACCACCACATAGGCTACCATACATGTATAGTACAGTCACCACCACATAGGCTACCATACATGTATAGTACAGTCACCACCACATAGGCTACCATACATGTATAGTACAGTCACCACCACATAGGCTACCATACATGTATAGTACAGTCACCACCACATAGGCTACCATACATGTATAGTACAACCAACAGAAAGCCATGATGAACGTTTGTATGAAATGTAGCCTAGCTACAGGCTACTCAACACTCAACACCTCTACAACTTTAATAGTATAGGCTATAGAACCAGCCCAATTCCGCTTTCCTCAATGTTAGTTAGTTAGGATAATACTTCAGAGGCTATCCACCCCATCACACTGTAAATCAAGAATATAATATCGTTTGAAATGGAAACTCGCAAATCTACGCTTCTGAACGAATCCTAACTAGCCCAATGGTGCGAACAAAAGAAGACCTTGGCAACACTGTGTACGTATATCCCGCCGCGGTGTTGTAAAAAAATTTGTCATCTTTTTCGAATTTCCTGCATCTCCACGTATGTAATTTGCTGCCTCTGTGTTCTATGACATTCTGATTCACATTGATTGATTTCCTGTCACTGGTCTAATAAGAAATATAGCCGGTAACATACCGGTATTTAGCTGCCCGATTTGATAGTGGATTATAAATGGGTAACTTAAAAGCGCACGATAGCTTGTTTTGTAGGAAAGAAACTATAGTGCGCAGGCGCAGACATTCAACCTGCCAAATTCTACAGCTACAGAATATAATACCGTATGTTCAGCCAATTTCTACTGAAACACGTATTTGTTAGTAACTAAAAAGGAAGTAAATACAATACTTCAATGAGTATTAAAATTTCGCCCAGCCTATCACACCACATTAGATTAAATTAAATTTCTTGTTCAGTAAGCTGATATTTATGTATCAAATTATGTTAATTATTATATATTCACTGCATAAACGAGTATATAACCATCATATTATGAATCTAGTAAAAATATACTACACAACTATGTGTCATAGATAAGTGTGCAAACTGTATTAAACCTCTTAAATCACGAAAACCCTCAAACACCTCAATGGTGCATCACACACGATAGTCATTTGAATAAGACCCCCAGTGCCATCTGGATTTTTAGTACAGTTTTCCCTCATTGAAAGAGCTGAAGTTGAAAACAAATTAAGACCTTGATTGGTCAGCTGTCTTTCATCATAAAGATTTGCTAAAAGTGATGAATGTACCCAAGTTCCGCGACGAATATGTATTTTTTGTCTCTGCTGTCCACATAATATGATCGCTGCGGGGGCCGCATGTACGGCATCCTCCCTCGTCGCCATAGGCCACAGTGCTGGGTACTGTCTCACAAGTCTAGACCACACTACTACTTACAGTAGGCGAGCGTCCCCACATGATTTTCAAAATGATCGGATCATTTTAATTTTGTAAGAGGTTATAGATACCACTCGTAGGAACAACATATGCAAAATTGAAGCAAATCGGACTAATAATTTTTTCGCTACCTTGGATTCTCGCATTTTTTGCGAATTTTAAAACCGCTAAAACTGTTATTATTTTTGGACCAATTTTAATAAATAAGATATCATTGGAAAGAGGGAAGAAAATGAAATAACAAATTTGACGGATTTTTGATACACCCTTTAGTTTTGCAGTTATGTGAATAATAAATTTTGCAAATTCCGGAATTTCCAAAATGTATTATATATTCATACAACGACAAAACTAAAGGGTGTATAAAAAATCCGTCAAACAATTTATTTAATTTTTTCTCCTCTTTTCAATATCCTACTTACTAAAATTGGTCCAAAAATAACACTTAGTGAAAAAACTATTGGTCCGATTTGGTATAAAAATAAAAATGATCGGACCATTTTGAAAAACATGGCGGACGCTCCCCTTAAGCCTTCTGTGTAAAGGAAGCTGCCTGGGAAAGCCTTTGTGACCATCAGGGGAGTTTAGTTTAAGGTTTTCAGCCCCTCCAGTTATCTTTGAGTGAGCTTATTGACAGAAAAATATTTTTGGAGAGCCAATTATGAGATTAGGATCATTATATATAGGCCTATATAAACACTAAGTGGCATCTTAGGAGCCTGAAAGAGTTAATCTCCGTTTCTAACTTGTCAGTGATTAGGCTATGCCCAAAGTAATGCTCGTAACATTGCCCGTGACATGTTGCTAGCATGCTTGAGGCATGAATGTAAACAAGTCACAAGCAGTGTTTCGGGCAATGTTCTAGGGCAAGTGTGGCCACACCTTAAGGAGTAAATTAAAACAGAAGTGAATAACCTTACAGGGCTGGGAAATCGCCTGAAGGAATTTATAGAATAGTTAGAAATGGAAATTAGTGGCTTTCATACCTTCACCTTTATATATTGATTTATTTTCTATTTTTGTTTTGCTCTCTTCAACAGAGAACAGTGTTAATTTCTGCAAGGTTCTCTTGACAGCATTAATGTTCTACTCCAGACCAACTTCTCTGTGATATGAGTAACTTTTATTTTAAATGCGCAGTGAGAGAGAGAGAGAGAGAGAGAGAGAGAGAGAGAGAGGGGGGGGGGGGGGGGGGGGCAAATCCGTGAGCAGGGGTAGGAGGAGGAGATGAGTGGTCATGGAAGGTAATATAACACCAAGATGAGGGGGAAGTTGGGGGGGGGGGGGGGAGAGTTAAGAGGGAAAGAAAAGGGAGTCGGAAATGAAGATAAATAATAACACAAATATAGATAAAAAGGGATAGAAAGAGATAAACAGAAAGATGGAAGGATTGATACGAGATATAGATTGCTTGATTGATAGAAAAGAAATAACAACAATATGATCAAATTAGTTAGGAGTGGATATACAAGGATCAATAACCGGTGCTAGTTATTCTTTTTTAAACTTGTGCGAACCCGGTCAAAATTATTAGAAAAGGCTGCGTAACACAGTAAGATCAATAAAATATCAGAAAGAGCGAAATATCGGTAGCTGAAGATTCCATAACCACAATAAAAGTATACCTTTACATCAGCAAAAATCCATCTTGCATCATTGAAATAAGAGTAAAGTTTGTTCCAGGTATAAGCAAAGTTATGCAGTAGGCTACCAGCATCGTACCGGTATGTAAATCTGTATGTATACTCTACACTCAATTATAGAGTACTTGAGTAAATGTGCCTTATATCTAACGTTTTTTTTTTTTTTTTTTTCTATGTGATTGAGGGAGGCAAAAGGCATAACTGCCTATAGCGAGTGCCTCCCCCATAGTTGAAAGAGTGACAGGGCCAAAATCAAGGGACGTTCGAGCCAAAATGCCTGGACACACGGAGTTTGAAGCAATTTAAGTCATAGGAAGAGGGAAAGACTGGTTCTGGGAGAGAGTTCCAGAGCTCAGCTGTTGAGTAGAAGAAAGTTTGAGAGTAACGTTTCACTCTTGGGTTGGAGAGTTGCACAGAGTAGGGGTGGGATTGAGTTGCAAGACGGGTACCACGTGCCCTACGTAAAGGAGGTGGTATGCACTGGGATAGCTCTGAGGAACACTGATTATTATAGTAGTGATAGAATAGCGAGAGATGCAACATTGCGGCGGAGAGAGAGAGATTGCAGAGAGTTGGTGAGTGGACGGGAGTTAATGATACGAAAGGCCTTCCTTTCAACTTTGTCTAGGAGAGCGGTGTGAGAGGAACCTCCCCACACATGTGGACAATACTCAATACAAGGGCGCACTATGCCCCTGTACAGAGCAAGAAGCTGTGCAGGGGAAAAGAACCCCCTAAGGCGGTTGAGCACACCCAGCTTCTGGGAGGCTGCCTTAGCAAGACTGGTAATATGGTCCTTCCAAATGAGAGCAGAAGAAAAAGAGACACCAAGAATATTGAGAGAAGATGAAGGGTTGATTTTTGTATTGTTGAAGAATAAGGGATAGTCCGCTGGGAGATCCTGACGGGTAGATAGATGGAGAAATTGGGTTTTGGAAGCATTAAAGTTAACAAGGTTTTCTCTGCCCCAATTGGAAATAGTATTTAGATCAGAATTTAAGAGTTCTATGGCTTCATTACGTTTGTCGTTGAGGGATTGCTGGCTGGGGCGTTCTGAAAAACTAATGGAGTAGTGTAAGGTTGAGTCGTCTGCGTATGAATGGATGGGAATTAAGGCACAGTTAAGGAGATCATTTATAAAATTAGAAAGAGAATAGGAGATAGGACAGAGCCCTGAGGAACACCGGAGTTTATAGGGTGAGGAAGTGAACAATGGCCGTCCACAACCGCGGCTATGGAACGGCCGGAAAGGAAATTAGAGACAAAGGCACAGATGGAGGAATAGAAACCGAAGGAGGGTAGTTTAGAAATTAAAGATTTATGCCAGACTCTATCGAAGGCTTTCGATATGTCTAGTGCAATAGAAAAAGTCTCACCGAAGTCCCGAAAGGAGGATGACCAAGAGTTAGTAAGATATGAAAGAAGATCACCAGTAGAGCGACCCTTAAGGAAGCCATACTGGCGATCTGAGAGCAGATTATGAGAAGAGAAATGTTTAAGAAATTTGGAAGCAAGAATAGTTTCAAAAACTTTAGAAAGACAAGAGATAAGAGCAATTGGACGATAGTTGGAGGGTTGAGAGCGGTCACCCTTCTTTGGGACAGGTTGAATGTGAGCAAACTTCCAGCATGAAGGGAAGACGTTAGAGAATAGACAGAGACGAAAGAGTTTGCCTAGGTAGGGAGTCAGCACGGAAGCACAGTTTTTGAGAACAACAGGAGGAACACCATCCGGACCGTACGCCTTATTAGTGTTAAGCCCAGAGAGGGTAGAAAGTACATCTTTAGAAGAGATTAGGATATTAGGCATAAGTAAGAGAGAGGAGGGCGGAGAGGGAGGAATAGCACCGGAATCATCCAAAGCACGGATGTGCTAGTTTTTACTTAGGCAAAATACATAATTTGGCAAACTAAATAAATAGTCATACATTCAAACCTACTTAGTATTGTAAGCCTATCTAACAAAGTAATTTCACAAACTTGACTACATTGTTCGAGATGGAGTCCTCAGCAGTCTTCAATTCAATATATATAGCTAATTAATTTCGAGCCTAAATACTTTTGGTAATTGTTCCTCACCATTACTGTTACGCCCAGTGTTAAAGTAACTGCAATAGAAGCAACCCCTATAATGACAAAAACAACAGCACCACCAACAAGAGCTAGAGCATAAAAGGACAAGCATTACGGAGCATTCCTGCCAGGAGGGTTCTGGTCAAACCCCATCTTCACACCTATAATAGGTGCTCTCTCTTCAGGACCAAGAGAAAGAAAGGGAAACCATCAATGCCCTCTCTAGGAGAAGATCCCGACCTACCAGTAAGAGTCGTGACTATGGCAGGAAAAGTGAGAGAAAGACCTTCTCCTAAATGAGGCTCGACGCTCGTCCTCCAGGTCACTCAACTGGATCCAAGCCAAAATTCGTTACTAGGTCTCCCCCTAAGTCTGTTTTAATCCTATACTCGATGCTAAAAGTAACTTGTGAAACTAACCAGTGTAACCTCTCGTTCCTGAGAATCACCTCTACAGTGCCTGCTGTTAGGAGTGGTTCGAGACCTCCTTAGGATTGCGGTTATTCGTTAGATTTCCCCTTCAAGTCTAAGGATACTCTCTTCACGCAGAGAGAAGCCCGTCCGTGAAACCACCCCAACTCGCCATGATACCAGAAGTTTTGTTTCCCCGCCCTCAACACCAGGAAAATATATTGTGTTTGAGTAGGTATAAATTTGTTTCTTTTTCACAGTCCCTATTTTGCTAAGTAAATAAATCCCTTCAGGTAACACAACACATCCCCTATCCTAGCCTAATTACCATACAGTATATACTATATATGGTACACTATACCACGATCGGACCCCTTCCGTGCCGACGTTGTTGAATGCATAATATAATTAGTTAGACACCATTCCTACACCTATAAAACATACCGGTATATTTGTACTCATTATCATTATTCCTGTGAAAGAAAACTATGTCTATGAAGACAGACTAAAGCGTAGAATATAGCCAAAGTCGAGAGAAGAGGGAAAAGGTTAAAGAAGGCGAAACTAATATAAAGTGTGTATATCCAAATCGTGACATCCTCAAATAGTAGTAAATTTCTCTAATACACAAATCACCATTTTCCTTAGTACGGTAGTAATCTTTCGGAGTTAATATTCACAAAATAATTATAAGCGCATATTGAATATAAGAGTCCACGTGTTGAATTCTTTCCATAATATAGGCTCGCCATGTGTTTGAGTAAATTTATGAGGCGTAGGTGCAGACCACGTGTAGGCTCCAGATATATCTCACGACACATACAGTATATATTGTTCTGTTACTTGTCTACTATTGTGTATTAACCCTCTCCGACATATGACGTGATTTTGAGCCTATTAGGGATACTTTAAAACCTTTGTTACCATCAGGGGTAAAACGAGACAGAGATAGGGGCGAGGGAACGCGTTCGTGGTCCCGGACCCTAAGAATAGGAGCTTTGAATGTGCGTGGATGTAGTACGAATGAGAAGCGAGAGGATATTGGAAGGTTATTTGAAAGAAGGATGTATGATGTCCTTGCACTGAATGAAACAAAGATGAAAGGAGAGGGAGAAGTGGATTTTGGAAACGTGATAGGTAGAAAGTCTGGAGTAGACGAGGGAGTCGGGGGGAAAGAAGGAGTGGCTATTATTGTGAAGGAGGAGTTGAGAGAGTTTATAAAAGAGTGGAAAGAGGTGTCTTCAAGGCTAATGTGGGTGAGAATGCGGTTTAAGGGTGAAAGGTGGGTTTTTGTAAGTGCGTATGGACCAGGAAGTGAAAGAAAGTTAGACGAGGTAGAGGGTTTCTGGGAGGATTTGAGAGATTGTCTACAAGGGTTTGATGAAAATATGTTATAGTTTTAGGGGACCTAAATGCTAGGGTAGGAAATGAGCCTGTTGAGGGAGTCATCGGTAGTTTTGGTGTGGATGGTGTAAACGAGAGTGGAGAAAGACTGAAAAATGTATGTGAAGAGTGTAGATTGAGTGTAGGTAATATGTTCTTCAAAAAAAGGCGTATACACAAGTACACTTGGCATAGACTTGTGAGGGGAGAGATTGTAGAGAGGGCATTGATGGATTATGTGCTGGTGACAAGGGAAAGATTGTGTAGACTGCTGGATGTGAATGTGATGAGAGGTGAGGCGGAGGGTATGTCAGATCATTACCTGGTGGAGGGAAAGCTAAGAGTTAAGAGTTACAGGAGAATACGAGACAAGCGTGAAGTAAGAGAGGTAATAAAAGTTAGTGAGTTAGAGAAGAGTGAAAAAGAGAGGGAGTACAAGGAAAAAGACTAAATGAAAAGTGGATGGAAGTGAGAGAGATGGAAGAGAGAGAAGTAGAGGTTGAATGGCAACAGTTTAAGGAAGGTGTGAAAGCAAGTGCAGAGGTAGTATGCGGCAAAAGGAAAGTAGGAGGCAGAGGTATCAGGAAGGGAAGCGAGTGGTGGAATGATACGGTGAGAAAGGCAGTTGAGGAGAAGAGACAGTGTTTTAAGAGGGTTTTACAGGATGGTAGTGTTGAGGTATGGGAGAGAGAGGTACAAGGAGAAAAGGAGCAGTGGCGGATCCAGGGGGGGTGGGGGGGCAGGTGCGCCCCCCCCCCCCCCCTAGTGACCAAAATTGCGCCCTTACATTTTTTTTTTTTTTTTTTTTTAGAGACAATGAACGGAGGAAGGAAAAACACAGATAAAACAAAAAGGTCCATGTGCCTAAAGGCATCCTCCATTCATAAAATGTTTGTAACAACTGGATTTAAACATTTGTTGATTGTAAGTTTGTGGAAAGCAATTCGAGGGAAGTGAATTCCAAAGAGTAGTAGCTCTGGGGATAAATGAATTCTGATAAGCAAAAGTTCTGCATTGTGGAGGAGAAAGTGTAAATTCATGAGCGCTCTCAGCTGCCCTAGTTCTACGGGGAAAGATGTGGAGAGGCGGCACAATTGAAGCAAGTTCCTCGGAACAATTGCTGTGAAAATATCTGTAGAATAATGCAAGGGATGCAACGTTTCTTCGTATGGCTAATGTAGGAAGGTCCTGTGTGATTGCAGGGTTATTGATTAATCTAATAGCTTTATTTTGAATTTTGTCCAACTGCCTCAATGCAACCACTCCACTTCCACCCCACAGAGGTGAACAGTAATCCATCTGAGAGCGCACATAACTTTTATATATTACGGCCAACTGCTCGTCAGTGAAGAATTCTCGAACTCTGTACAGGAGTCCCAGTTTTTTAGAGGCATTCTTAGCAATGCTTCTAACATAATGTGTCCAGCTCAAGTTAGTAGTTAATGTTACACCGAGAATGTCAATACTAGGGGAAGTGGGAATATTTACATCATTAAAAAATATATGGGAGTCAGTGAGATTCTGTCGGTTAGAAAATTGAATGTACTTGGTTTTCTGTGCATTAAAGGAAACTAGATTCTCTTGTCCCCATTCATTAATTCTAGAAAGGTCCTGGTTCAGAGAAATTGCAGTGTTTATTTTTGAATTTATAAGATCGGGTTGGGTGAAAGAATTGGTAAATGTGAAGGAACTGTGGAGTGTTGAGTCATCTGCGTAGGAATGTATTGGATTATGAGTGGTAGATATGAGATCATTGATATGAATGAGGAACAGAGTTGGGGCCAAAACTGATCCCTGGGGAACACCAGCATTTATTGAGTGAAATTGAGAATAAAGGCCATCTACCATTACACGTATTTTTCTGATATATACTGCATTTTATCTGAAATACAATACATATTAAGTTATGGCGCCCCTCATGTATATTATCAGCCCCCCCCTTAAGCCTGAGCTGGATCCGCTCCTGAAAAGGAGAGAGGCAAAACGGAAAATTAGAGAAGCGAAAAAAGATGCAAACGAAAGGTGGGGTCAAAGGCTGAGTGAGAATTTTGAAGAACGAAAGAAGATGTTCTGGAAGGAGGTAAATAAAGTAAGGAAAGGAGGACAAAAGAGGGAAGAGTCAGTGAAAGATGAAAATGGAGAATTACTAGTGGAACCAGTTGAAGTGAGGAAAAGATATGCCGAGTATTTTGAATCTTTGTTAAATACAAGAGATGGAAGAGAAGCAGTGATTGAAGCAGAGGTGGATGGAGATAGGTTACCCAGGCCACCCAGGTGGCAGGGAAAGAATGAAAGGATTGAGGAAAATTAGGTGAAAGAAGCAGTGAAACAAATGAGAGCGGGAAAAGCAGAAGGTTTGGATGGTATTGCTGTGGAGTGTATAAAGAAGGGTGGAGATGTGATAATAGATTGGTTGGTGAGACTTTTCAATGTGTGCTTTGCTGTGTCAATGGTACCAATAGACTGGAAGAGTGCATGTATTGTGCCGTTGTACAAGGGGAAGGGAGATCGGCAGGAGTGTTCAAGTTATAGAGGTATTAGTTTATTGTCAGTGGTTGGAAAGCTGTATGGCAGGGTGTTGATAGAGAGGAAAATAGAGTGTACGGAAGTTGCAATTGGAGAAGAACAGTGCGGTTTTAGGAGGGGAAGAGGGTGAGTGGATCAGATGTTTGCAGTAAGACAGTTATGCAAAAAGTATTTAGAGAAGCATAAGGAGATATTTTGGGCTTTTATGAACTTGGAAAAAGCGTATGATCGTGTGGACCGTGAAGCAATGTGGAAGGTGTTAAGGATTTATGAAATAGGAGGAAATTTGTTAGAAGCAGTTAAGAGTTTTTATGAAGGGAGCAGAGCATGTGTGAGAGTAGGAAATGGTGAGTTGAGTGAATGGTTTGAGGTAAAGGTAGGTTTGCGACAGGGTTGTGTAATGTCACCATGGCTGTTTAATATGTTTATGGATGGTGTGGTGAGGGAGGTGAAAAGGAGAACTATGGGAAGAGGATTGGGTTTAGTAGGAAAGAATGGTAGAGATTAGGAGTTGAATCAGTTGCTGTTCGCTGATGACACAGCATTGGTGGTGGATTCTGATGAGAAACTGCAGCGGGTAGTCAAAGAGTTTGGTGTGGTTTGTGGAAGGAGGAAACTGAAGGTGAACGTCAATAAAAGCAAAGTAATGGTGTGTAATAGGGGAGAGCATAGGGTGAATCTAGATGTGAGGCTGGATGGGGAAATATTGGAACAAGTAGAGTGTTTTAAATATCTAGGAGGAACGATAAGCAGGAGTGGAGGTAAAACAGAGAGTGTGTGAAGGAAGGAAGGTTTTCGGAGCAATGGGAAGTATGTGGAAGACGAGAAATCTCGGAGTGAAAGTAAAAAGTACACTGTATCAAGGAATTGTTGTGCCAACAGTGATGTATGGGGCTGAGACATGGGCTCTGAAGAAAAAGGAGAAAAGAGGGCTGGATGTGATGGAGATGAGCTGCTTGAGGAGTATGTGTGGAGTTACTCGTAGAGACAGATTGAGGAATGAAGAGATACGTAGGAGAGTGGGGCAGCAGGAACATTTGTCAGCCAGAGTGGACAGAAGGGTGCTGAGCTGGTATGGTCATGTTGAACGAATGGGAGATGAAAGGCTTACAAAGAGAATATGTGAGTCAGGTACAAGGGGAGATAGAAGGGCAGGAAGACCCCCATTGAGATGGAGAGACTGTGTAAGAGAGGCTTTGGATGATAGAGGAATGACTATAGATCAGGCAGGGGAAGTCGTGGTGGACAGGAGTGAATGGAGAATGCTTGTGAATAGTTGAGTGAACATGTGGTCATTTGGAGTAAGGAGTCGGGCGCAAGTTGGACTAGATAATAGTCCATCAGGCGCCTGGCCCGGGGAGACGATTAATATGAAGGGTGCGCCTGGAAGTGTGGTGGGAGGGCTTGTGGCTTTGGCTCCGCTGCATGTCTGCCTGCCGAGATCGGAACCTCTCCGGGTGGTCGGGGGCCGGGGGAGTGCTGGAGCGACCTTGGTGACCCTGGTCTCTGGGTCTTCTCCTGGGTGACCTGGATGTGTGTGAGTTTGTGCTTTTTATCTGTATTTATTTGTTGTTTTATGTTGTATTTGTGTTTTCCCTGTTCTTGCTCTGTCTTGAGTCGGCTACCCCCAAAATGGGGATTGGGCCTGAGCATATAGGTAGATAGACCATCAGGGGTATTTAGAAATCTTTAGTTTAGTTACTTCAACCTCTGCAGTTGTCTTTGAGTTAGCTGTGGGCAGAAAACTAATTTTGGAGAGGTAATTATAAGAGTGAGAGAACTCTATTTCTTATTGCTAATCTGGCAACCTCTGCGTCATATGAGTCTGAAGGGGTTAATGCTGCATGTGTTTTTCCTGTGTTATTCCCTACTGTTAATAAAATACTGATTAGTACTACTGGTATAACTTGAATCCCTGTGTTTTATCGTAGTCTTCTACCACTTACCAGTAGTTCTTCCTGTTGAGTGAGACCCATAAAGACCAGATTTATCCTAGCATAATAATTATTTATTGCAGACAATCAGAAAAAAAAACTACTTCACAATGATAGAAGTGAAAATAGCAGAGCACTATACAGTGTTAGGAATAATTCCTTATTCTTAAACTAGGCTATACTACTACGGTAGTATTATAGCCAAAATACGGTAACCTAAATTCTTGGACATTTCCTCAAATTGGTCTAGCCTAATTGTTTTGCAAACATTTTTCACTGACAATGGTTTTGCTTTTTTTTTTCTTCTGTGTATGAGGGAGAAATAGGGTGGTAAGTATGGAAGTGAAGAAGTCCTTGCATGACAGTGTGGTAATCCCGACACTGACTTTCGGAAGCGAAGCATGGACGTTGGTGGAGAGACTCAGACCAAGAGTGAGAGCGGTGGAAATGAGTTACTTGAGAAGTGCGTGCGGAGTTACATGGAGGGATAGACAGACGAATGAGGAAGTAAGAAGGTGTGGTGTGGAGGTAGATGTCCTGGAAAGTGTGAAAAGGAACACCTTGAGATGGTTCGGCCATATGGAACGTATGGGAAGCGAGAGAATAACTAACAGGGTGTACGAGAGCGAGATGGAAGGACGGAGAGGGAGAGGTAAACCGAAAGAGAGGTGGAAGGATGGAGTGAGGAAGTATATGGATGAAGGCGGTGCTGGTTAGGAGGAGGGGCGTCGACTGACTGGGGACATAGGTGCATGGGGGCGGTTCGTTCGTGGCCACCCCTTCAGGGATCACGGCGTCAGGCAATAGATAGATAGATAGATGAGGGAGACAAAAGGCAAAACTGCCTGTGACGAGTGCCTCCCCCAGAGTTGAAAGAGTGACAGGGCCAAAATTAAGGAACGTTAGAGCTAAAATGCCCTGAAACACAGAGTTTGAAGCAATTTAAGTCACATGATGAGGGAAAGATGGATTCAGGGAGAGTTCCAGATCTCATCTGATGAATAAAATAAAGATTGGGAATATCGTTTCACTCTTGGATTGGAGAGTTGCACAGAGTAGGGTGGGATTGTGTTGCAAGACGGAGTGTTATGTACTCTACGTAGAGAAGGTGGTATACACTGAGAGAGCTCTGAGGAACATTGATTATTGTAATAGAGATAGAATAGCGAGAGAGATGCAACATTGTGGCGAAGAGAGAGAGATTGCAGAGTCTGTGAGTGGACGTGAGTTAATGAGACGAAAGGCTTTCATTTCTACTTTGTCAAGAAGTACTGTGTGAGAGGATCTTTCCCACACATGAGAATAATACTCAATACATAGACGCACTGTGCCCCTGTACAAAGCAACTGGAAGCTCCGGGATAGTTGCTGAAGTGCTTAAGGCAGCTGGAGATATTGGTGCAAGACTGGTCATGGAGCTGATTAATGCTATCATACAGGAGGAAAAAATTCCTGATGCGTGGCAGAAAAGTGTGATAGTAAATAATTATGTATAAAGGCAAGGGTGATTCCTTAGATAGGGGAAACTATAAGGGCCTGAAAATGTTTGACCAAGTCATGAAAATTTGCAAAAGAGTCTATAAAATTTGAATGCATGATCAGGAAAAGCGTTGCCATTAGTGACATGCAGTTTCAGATAAAGGCCCGGTCGGGGCACTACCGATATTATCTTCATTCTTAGGCAACTGCAGAAGAGGTTCTTAGAGAAAAACAGGGAGCTACACCTAGTCTTTGTAGGTCTGGAGAAGGCTCAGAGAGGTTATGCAGTGGGCCATGAGAAAACTTGAAGTAGAGGAATGGTTGGTGCTTGTGATAATGAAAATGTATGAGGGGTCGCAGGCAGAAGTTAAGAGTAAATGGGGGCTTGAGGGAAGAATTCCCAGTGACAGTCGGTGTTCATCAAGGCTCGGTGCTGAGCCCGCTGCTGTTTGTCTTGGTGCTGGAGGACCTGTCAAGGGACTTTAGAACAGGACTCCCACGAGAGTTGTTTTATGCAGATGACCTAGTCCTTATCGCAGATAGTGTACTGGAAGCAGAGGTAAAGTTATATATATGAAGGAAGGGTATGGCAAACTAGGGATTAAGAGTTAATACAAATAAAACAAAGGTCATTATTAGTGGAGTAGGGTACAGAACTACGGAAAAAAGTGGAGACTTCATGTGCAGTTTGTGGGTATGGGGTGGGAAGTAACTCTATTAAATGTTCTGTCTGTAATAACTGGGTGCACAAGAGGTGTAGTGGGGCGAGAGGACCTTTGACGAGGAGCACAGACTTTGTATGTGCAGTTTGCAAGGGAGAACTTGTGCTTAATGACTCACCTGATATTATCGATTAGGAGTGTAATGACATGCCTCGTAAACGTGGTCGGTTAAAGTGGAAGAAATTTATAGAATGGAACGGAATGATAAAGAGAATGGGGAGATGGATATGTGGAGTAAACACCTTGGATGGGGTATCAAGTGAGGAACTAAGAAGATGTCTGGGTATTAAAAGTATCTGTGAGGTGTTGTGTAAGAGTAGGCTAGGTTGGATTGGTTTGGACATGCGGAGAGAATGGTTGATCAAAACGGGTGAAGAAATGCCGAACTATGAACGTGGGGGGGGGGGGGGGAGCTGCGTGTAGGAGTAGACCTAGAAAGACATGGGATTAAGTATTATGGTCCAATCTCATCATAAGGGCAGTGAGAGGGCAGGGGAGGAAATCTGCTGCTACTGCTGCTACTGCTACTTCTGCTACAGGCCGGCAACAGAAAAAAGCTAAGTCTGTTTTCATTGTCGGTGATTCAATGGTTAAATACCTTGGCAGGGCTACTAACACACATGTTGGTAAAGTTGTCTGCCTGCCTGGAGCCAGAGTCGAGAGGGTGGCAGAGAAGATAGATGGTGTCCTGGAAGTGAGTGGGGAGGACCCCATCATCTTCCTCAACGCAGGGAGCAACGACATATGGAAATGTAGGACTGAGGAGTTGTTCACCAAGTACCAGGAAATGTTGGAGAGGATCAAGAAGAAGGGTGGAATTCCTGTGGTACACAGTATCCTACCAAAAAGAGGGGTAAGGAAGGAATGGTCCTCCAGGGCTATTGGTGTAAATAGCCGACTGGAAAAGTATTGCAAGGCAAATACTATTCCATTCCTGGATAATTGGACCCACTTCTATGGTAAGGATGAACTGTATGCCCAGGATGGAGTACATCTCTCTCGACTAGGAGTTTCAACCTTAGACAGCTCACTCGACAAGATTGTTGCGGGGTTTTGTTAATAAACCATAGGTGTGTAAGTCAAATAGAATCCCAGCCACATGTAATTGATAGTAATGACGAGAATTCTGATAGAGTAGATTTTCCGTCTAGGTCTAGTAGTTCAACAGGTAATAATAAACTACGGTAGTTAAAAACAATAGAAAATTAGTTACAAATAACAGTAATAGGTTGAGGGTATATTATACAAATTGTAGGAGTTTATGTAACAAAATGAACGAACTTAGAGCACTTGTTAACAAAGAAAATATAGACATAATAGCGCTAACTGAAACATGAATTAATACAGAAACCTGGCATTTTTTAGCAGAATTTGATATACCGGGATATAGTTTGTTTAAATATGACCGAACAAGTAAGAGGGGTGGCGGTATAGCAGTGTTTGTCAGTACATTAAAAAGCTGTAGGCCTATTAAATCAGGTATTAAACTAAATAATGAAAATTAAAGTGTTTGGGTAGAGGTTAACGAAGGTAGTGAGACCATAGTTATTGGAGGGTATAGACCCTCACCTCCTTGATATACTCTTACTACAACTTGTTTTTAAACATATTCCTGCTTACATTAAACATAATATAGATTTATTAAACAAAATTCCTTCCCAGCTTGGTAATTCTGAAATATTTGTGACCCTGGACGAATCTTTATAGCAATATACAGTACACCATGGGTTGGGGTATGAAGCAGTCAATTATTGGCTAGAGAATCATTATGAACCATCAAACCGCTTACCTCCAACCTAATATTGGAAGGATGTAAATTAATTCTTGCAAACAACTCTTTTGAATTCAAAGGAACAAACTATTTACAATTATCTGGAACAGCAATGGGCACGAAATTCGCCCCGAACTACGCAAATCTTGTTTTAGGATATTTAGAGAATAATTTGTAATATACAGTACCGGGGTATTCTCATTATTTGGCGATCACAATGATATGAGAAAATGTATATGAGATTATATGGATGATGTTTTCATGATATGCGATGAAAGGGAAGGGAGTTTACTGACCATCATAGACATAATGAACGATTTAGATAAAAACAACTCAACTTACCTGTGATAAAAGTGGAGAAATGGTAACCTTCCTAGATATAAAACTTGTGAAGCAAAATAATGTAATAATAACCGATATCCATTATAAAACTACGGACACAAAACAGTATCTAGAATATAGCTCAAAGCACCCATGGCACATAAAACATAACATCACACAACTGTTTCAGAGACTTTGCTCAGAGAGAAAAGATTAAGTGAATTACGAAGTTTTCTTCTAGAACGTAAATACACTAAAAGCATAATACAAAATGGTGGCCTATAAATTGCGAAAAACAAATATCTATAGGCATACTACGTACACCCGGATACCACAGAAACAAATATCTATAGGCATACTACGTACACCCGGATACCACAGAAACAAATATCTATAGGCATACTACGTACACCCGGATACCACAGAAACAAATATCTATAGGCATACTACGTACACCCGGATACCACAGAAACAAATATCTATAGGCATACTACGTACACCCGGATACCACAGAAACAAATATCTATAGGCATACTACATACACCCGGATACCACAGAAACAAATATCTATAGGCATACTACATACACCCGGATACCACAGAAACAAATATCTATAGGCATACTACATACACCCGGATACCACAGAAACAAATATCTATAGGCATACTACGTACACCCGGATACCACAGAAACAAATATCTATAGGCATACTACGTACACCCGGATACCACAGAAACAAATATCTATAGGCATACTACATACACCCGGATACCACAGAAACAAATATCTATAGGCATACTACATACACCCGGATACCACAGAAACAAATATCTATAGGCATACTACATACACCCGGATACCACAGAAACAAATATCTATAGGCATACTACATACACCCGGATACCACAGAAACAAATATCTATAGGCATACTACGTACACCCGGATACCACAGAAACAAATATCTATAGGCATACTACGTACACCCGGATACCACAGAAACAAATATCTATAGGCATACTACGTACACCCGGATACCACAGAAACAAATATCTATAGGCATACTACGTACACCCGGATACCACAGAAACAAATATCTATAGGCATACTACGTACACCCGGATACCACAGAAACAAATATCTATAGGCATACTACGTACACCCGGATACCACAGAAACAAATATCTATAGGCATACTACATACACCCGGATACCACAGAAACAAATATCTATAGGCATACTACGTACACCCGGATACCACAGAAACTAGCCCAGGTAGTTGTGAACCGGAGATTTGCTGCGGATCCTTTCTGGACGGCAGCCCTCTCTAACTAACTAACTAACTAACTAGGCCTAACTAACTAACTAACACACACATACACACACACACACGTTTCGAACCAATAGTGACGACTGTCAGGGTCATATATAATAATTATCGTGCTCTTATTATGCAACGCACTCAAATATTGATAGTATAAATAAGATACTTGCATTGTTTTTAGGTATGTTTTTGCATTTTAATTCCTACATACTGTATATCTACGGACATGAAAATATTGCCCCATAGATTTTAAGAAATTAAGATTCAGACGAAACACTACCAAACCACCCAATGAATACAATGGTTTTCGGTGTGTGTGTGTGTGTGTGTTAGAAGTCATCTGTAGTCGTTACGATTACATACATAATTATTGATATACCGTTCACCTACTGTATGTCCGTCTGAGCATAATAGCCGAAAATGATGCTTCTCCACGTCACAAAAGGCCGATGTTATAGTATTAAATTATTTGTAATCATCTAAGTATATAAACATACGCATGGACTGTCCTGGCCTGTATAATTTGAACCCAGGTTAAATCGCGCTTGTAGAATATATATGCTAGTGTTAGACAAATACACGCCGTAATGTTAGAAAAATGACACACACACATATCTGAAACCTTATGCAATAACTGGGTGATTCGGAAGAGTCTCGGTTGATTCTTAATTTCATAAAACGTATGGGGTACTCATTGGTGTCCCTGTTGAATGTAAATGTTGGAGGAAATACAATTCAATAAACAATACATATTGTCATTAATACTTTTAATGATTACGTAACATTAAAAGAGCAAGAACATTAGCATGCATGATACGCTGAGAGTCAAGCCGCTTTGGTTCGAAACATATGTTCGTGCGTGTGTGTGACCCCATGATAGAGTGGGCTGCCGTCCAGAAAGGATCCACTACAAATCTTCGGCTCATACCGGCACCCACCTGCACTAGTTTCTGTGGTATCCGGGTGTACCAGCGATAAAACATTCGGTGTCTCAAAACTCATTACCATACATACCGGTAACTACATACAATCCCAATTACGATGATAATTTTTGTTATACCAGGTTTTTTACTGGGGTTGATTGGATAAAGGTAGGTTCTTACTTGACTGGAGAAACTAGTCAGACTACACATGCACAAAAGTCGTAAAGGATAAATATAATACAGAGTACACACGAGTTATTTTATTAAGAATCACTTGATACGAAGATAGAAATACACTCAAGATATATAATACACTGTTTAAAAGAAAAAAATACACAATAAAATAACGCCAAGCACGGACGAGGATCCACGACGAACTTATAGAACCCACTAGCACTTCTATTCTAATACTGGATAGTCTTGAAGTAACACTAATACTCTTGATCTAGTTGTTTGTCGCTAAGTCCTTTCTTCTGTCTTCATCGAGCCGCTTAGGTGGTCCTGCCGTCTGGTCAATGGAGTGGGGGTTACAGATGGACTATTTGGTTTGGGGCCTTTAATAGTAGTTCCTTATGTCATGACACAGGGGGCGTAGGCTACTATCTGATTAACGCGAGCATGAGTGAGGAAATGTCCCGCACTATGATTGCTCGACTATCCTGACCGTTATAATAGTCGGTGATGAAGTTCTGCTTCGGTAGGCCTACTCTTGGATGTGGGGTCTTTAATGAACAGTCACTCAAGTCATGACAGAGTAATTATTCATCAGGAGAACATGGGGAAGAAGTGTGACCATGGCTGTACTATCTTTCACAACTACCTTTGACCTTTATAAGTGTTCAAAGAACCCTGATGATTAGATTTTTAGGCCTGTTTACAAGCTTATGTCCTCAACCATGGCTTTGGCACATATGAGGTAAGGACTTTATATGCAGAGTGCCGTTTAAGTGACGGTGTCTCGCAAAACCCTGACTATTGCAGCAGTCTTGCCATAGCAAAGACTTCTCCAAGAGTGTTGAATTGATATTAACCCGTACAGCCCCAGCGACGCGCCTGACGCGTCGGCGATGTATGTAACGCACAGCCCCAGAGACGCGCCTGGCGCGTCACCCTAATTGCGCCGACCGTAACCTCAGGTGTAGCCACTCAAGAGGGCTCAGATTTGTATGGGAACTGTGTACGTATCCCACGCAACCGTGCCGATGGTTGAAAACTCTCAAAGTCCACGTGCGTGCACGTGAGCGCGCAATAACCTGTTTTTTTGGGGTAATTGCCTTCAATTTTTTACTCTTGTAAAATACGTTTTCGGGGGCTCTGAAGCTTTTTGAGCGGTTTTTCGTGGTTTTTCCTTCATTCCTAACCCATTCGCTATTGTTTCTGGAATAAAACCATTTTTTGAAAACCGGCCGGGTTCTGGTGAACAAACATTACAAAACTAGCCGGGGCTGGACGGGTTAAGAGTGTTTTAGGGACATGTCCTTATTTCCACTTTTAATGTCAAAACTGCAAGCCTAGAAAAGATCCTAATGTACCGTACCTCGAGCACTATGATGTGAGAGACAATAGTTCTTCTATCTATCTATCTATTGCCTGACGCCGTGATCCCCGAAGGGGTGGCTACGAACGAACCGCCCCCATGCACCTCTGTCCCCATTCAATCGATGCCCCTCCTCCCAACCAGCACCACCTTCATCCATATATTTCCTCAGTCCATCCTTCCACCTCTCGTTCAGTCTACCTCTCCCTCTCTGTCCTTCCACCTCGCTTTCGTACATCCTCTTAGTCATTCTCTCGCTTTCCATACGTTCCATATGGCCGAACCATCTCAAGTTGTTCCTTTTCACACTTTCCAGCACATCTACCTCCACACCACACCTCCTTCTTACTTCCTCATTCGTCTGTCTATCCCTCCATGTAACTCCGCATGCACTTCTTAAGTAACTCATTTCCACCGCTCTCACTCTTGGTCCGAGTCTCTTCTCGAACGTCCATGCTTCGCTTTCGTAAGTCAGTGTCGGGATTACAACACTGTCATGCAAGGACTTCTTCACTTCCATACTGACCACCCTAATTCTTGTTACTGCTTTCAACGTTCTTACAACCCTCTTCCTCTGTTGCACCTTCTCCCGCACTTCTTCATCCATAGTCCCTTCTTTACTCAACACACTGCCCAAATACTTAAATGAGCTGACAATCTTCATGGCCTGACCGTTCAACTTCACCTCACACTCTGTGGCTTCACCCCTCTCGAAGACCATAACCTTGCTCTTCCCAGCATTTACCTTCAGATTCCGTTTTCGCACACTGTTCCAAACACATTTACCAGACCCTGCAACTCCCATTCATTATCGCTCATCAGAACTGTATCATCAGCAAACAGCAGTACAGGTAGCTTCCACTTATTTCCCTCCCTTATCAGCGATACACCAACATCCACTTCTCTTCCCTGTATCTCCTTCATGACTCCATCCATATATACAGTAAACAACCACGGAGACATCACACACCCCTGTTTCAACCTAACATTCAGGTCAAAGAACTCGCTCTGTTCATTCTCCACACGTACTGCCGCCTTTGCACCCTCATACATGCTCTTCACTGCTTTCAGCAACTTGCCATCTACTCCGTATATTCTAAGTACCCGGTACTTTCCACATACCTTCTCTATCCACTCTGTCATAGGCCTTCTCCAAGTCCATAAAGGCAACATACACCTTTTGTTGTTTCTCCAGATATTTTTCCACAACACAATTCAGTGTAAACATCTGATCTACACATCCTCTTCCCTTCCTAAAACCGCCCTGCTCGTCACCTATCCATTTCTTTGTTCTCGCTCTCACTCTCTCAATCACTACCCTACTACGCTTAGAAGACATATTCCTCGGTGGTTACCACACACTCCTCTTTCCCCTTTACCCTAATAGGGAAAAGAACTCTCAGACAATTTGGTCTACAGCCATGGCATGTACACTCAGGGGAAAGAGAGGGTAATTCTTGGACTAAAGCCTTGCATGCAAGTCTACTCGAGCCCTTAGGATTGCTGACTCAACCCTGGGCAAGTCGGGATGGTCATGACTTGTGCTGCGATGTCCCAGGTACGGTGGTTGAGGGTCAGGTCACAGGTACGGGGGGACGGATTAGGGGGGTTTGAGGTAGTAGACCTCTCAGAAGTTTCCGCCATGATCTGGGAGGAGCTGCGCGGAAGAGTGGCACATCTGGAGAAGAGATATCTGGGGCCTTTTATGTTTTGGGAAGTATTCCTGCTCTGCCTTCCTTTTGCGAGACACGGAATTGGTGATGGTGACACGTATATTTTTCCCGGGTGTGGGCGTCAGAGTGGCCGTGATGGCGGCGACTCGAGCATATCGGTTCATGAGTTGATGTTTAGTGAGAGTGGTGGGGAGGAGGCCATGTTGTTGGGTCTCCTCCTTCTTTCTTTTGTTCTTTGGGTTGATCCTGTTTTCTTTCTTTCCCCGGGACTTGTTCTGGTTCTCCTCCTTCTTTCTTTCATTCTTTGTGTTGGTCCTATCTTCTTTCTTTCTCCGGGACTTGTTCTGGTTCTTCTTTTCTACTTTCTTCTTATTTGTTGTTGGTTTGTCCTCCGTTGTGGTTTTCCTTTTCGTTTCCATTTTCTTCTTCTGTCCCTTACTTCCCCGACTCGGTAACTTGTTTATGTTTAACTCTGCTACTTTAATTTTAACCCATTGGCTGCAGATATGTTTGGGCTATTTAGGGCATATTCAGGCACTCCTGAATGATAAATCAAGCATCTGCATTAAATTAACTGTATTCTGCCGAAAACTAGGCGAAAATAGCTTCAAAATGAGACCAGAACGGGCCCCGTACGTGGTCTGGTTCACCCGCAGCGGTGCCAGTGAAACGCGGGAAACCCGCTATTTGGTAGCACTCGCTCGCTTGGCTATACTGTTGTGAGAGAGACCCGCGCAAGAGACAGTCTACCTCAGTGAGCCGCTCGCTGCTCTGAGGGACGAAGGTGGGCCCCTCGTGCTCCCGCCCACTGACACTCGATTTTTACGGTTTTTACAGGCTTTTAAAGCCTGGAAATTGCTGTAACTTGCCAGGACATTCCAGAACATCATCCGAAGCAAAAGGGTTAAAGAGGTAACAGCAGAATTTAGTCTATTATATACCTCACAAGAAACGAAAAGTAGTTTAAAGATGTTTCATTAATAAATGGGAAAAGACAACCCTAAACTTACTAACCAAAGCAAGATTTAATACAGTAGAGTATACGGGAGTCACTAAATGTGGTAACCCAAGATGCAAATTATGCACTGAAATAATAGAAGGTACCGTAATTAATATATATTTATAGATACTACTTATAAGTTCAAAATCAATCATAATATGAATTGCTCCACACTTAATTGCATCTATGTGGTTCGTTGTAATGGCTACAATGAAATCTACATTGGTGAAACTTCGAATCTTCGACTTAATACAAACCTTCAACGAGACCACATAAGATATAATACAGGGTTATATGCTAACACTGACATACCAAAATGTGCACAAAAGAAGTCTCCTAATTTCAATATCATGCCATTTTACAAAGTTAAGAAAGACAAGGTAAAACAAGGAGAGGCATTTTATTACTAAATTCAAACCTCGATTGAATAAAGAATGATAACATCTGAAACTTGGGACAGCTGATCGAAACAGTATTTTATAATATTTTACGATAACTTCGAAACCAACCAAACGTAAAACCAAGAATACATTAAAAGGTCCGTGTCTGGCGTTCCACGTTAGAGTCCAGGACGAAACTAGCAGACCTCACAAGGGACTGGAGTTCTCAAAAAGGGGCTTCAGTCCTGACAATTTTGTTGAATTACAGTGTGCTGGCTTAATAATCCAACAGGGTTGATAGCCTTTGAAGTCCTATTTTAACTAACTAACCCAGACCTAGGAACCAGTCACTCAATGTTAAGGGGTTAGTGATTATTTTTGGTATAATTATTAATATATACTGTATATATTTATTTATAGTAACCTCGCTAGACCTCCATCAAACTTTAAAAAAACAGCCCCTAGACCCCCCTTCAACATTGATTTGTAAATTTTTTGGGTACACAAATGTCCCGGCCGGTTCCTCCTTGAATTACAGGCTCACCAGGAAATAATCGACACCTAAATGGCATGAAAGGTTATATTGGCAAAGAAACGGAGCGAAAGGTCTTATAATCGCCAAACTAATGGAACGAAAAAATTTAGATCTCAAAGCTAAGGGGACTAAACACGAGGGAGAAAAAGCAACTACCTACCCCTTAAAGCACAGGAGATCTACTAAAGTAGGCTAGATATATGCATTTACACCTTATTTTGACATTAAACTTTTAAACATATGGAATATATTTTTTTTAAATAAGTCAAACATATGGAATATATATTTTTTTAAACTAAGTCAAACCATCTAAATGATACTCGAACGTAATTTTACCCTTTTAATTTAGTTTTTCAATATTATTAGATGCATGTTTAATATTGCAATAATATAACTTTCATGTACCTGGTACATAGATATTTCCAAGCAACTGTAGCCTAGGCCTACAGTGAACCAAACTTGTTCTGTACATTTTGTGTAGAATACTATATACTATGTATACCAGCATATATTACCGGTATATATATATATATATACCGGGTATTTATATCGAAATAGTTACGGTGACAGTAAAACAAATATTATTAGCTACCGGTACTATTATTAATATAGCCTACGTGATTACAGCATGAGGTTAAAACAACTAATGACGAACAAACATCTAACCCCACAACAAAGGAAAGTAGGGTGCGTCTGTAGTAGGGTCTGTTTTTGCCTTAATTGTTAAATCAATTATACCGGTAGCAAACAATGATGGTGTCTAAAGTATATTGATTGGTGTGCTGCCTCCTCCCTCGCCGAGCAGCTGCTGCTGCTGGTGTGTGTGTGTGTGTGTGTGCGTGCGTGCGCGCAAAGAAACAACGCCAATGTATAAATATATTACAACAACGGTGAAACGGAAAAGTGGTGGAACGCGGAGACAATTATAAAAGGTAAGGTTAAATACGAAATCAACCGAGTTAAAAAAAAATAGAGTAAAACTAAAATGGGAAAACATAAACAGCCGAAGAGAGCCAAGCCAGCCAATGAGGTTTGGCGCCAAAAACTTTGGTGTAGGCGCGGGTCATGGTCAGAGTTCCCAGGTTCTCTCTAGGCTCTCTCTCTCACTCGTCCCAATCATCCAACCTATAACCCCAAATCCCCCTTTTCTACTAAACCAAGCATGGTATAATATGTAAACCTCTTGGTGTATAAACCTCAAGGTTATGTAATTATCAAAAGCATAAGCTTCAGTATTGGTTGAATGGTTAAACCTGCAAAGGGAGAATTTGTTGATAGTCAGTTGTAGTCACAGCCAAAGCCGGGCATCCAAACGCCATTCATTGTGTAGCAGGAGTTGCGGAATAATGAGCAGTATGGATGGAAATGCTAGGGGTGATAATGGCTTACCTTGCGAGGGTTACTGCAGTGAATGTCCTGGATACGCACGTGTCCTACCCTACCTCCTGTCTGTCTGCCTTCCTTCACACACACATACACACATTTTATCAAAATCATAGTTACGCAGATAAACCATAGGTCGTGTGCTGTGAAGCGTGTTGGTATTAAACATGATGATAGTTAGACATCAACCACCAAAGAATCCAAAGAACTACGACACAAAATGGAACACCATGGGTCCATCCATGGCATAACATGCAGTACCCATAGTATTATGTTTTAATATAAAAACTAGTACTACACATTAAATTATGATTAATCTTATTCGAGTTAACCCTTTCAATACTATGACGCCATTATTATTCTGCATGAAATTTGGAGATTGCACATACTGTAGTACTGGTAGTTAGATGGTAGGGTAGACAAAGAACTAACCAATTTGAACGTGGTGGTCCAATTAGTACGTGATACTGATAACAAATCATACCCACACGAGATCATTATACTTAGAAACATACATTTACGATGTGAAAACGTAGGTCTATCTTAACAAACGCATACCGGTACTTTAATAGGCTGAAAATATCTATATAACTACTTGCACTGGTACTATAGTTTGTGGATATAGTACTTAGATCGACTCGCATACCGTACTAATTGGACCGCTGTGTACGTCAACCCTATATGATTAGCTTACCCAGGCCAATTGACCTTGATAACAAAAGGTGAAGATGGTGATCTAAATTATAGAACCTTTGTAATGATAACATGATCAATCAATAGCTACTGCTAGGAAGGGCAGTGATGAAGTTCAGTCAGTGACAGGAGGAGGTTGTGTTAATTTGAGTTCCTGCCCGGACCACCTGCTCGTGACCCAGTGACCATACGCACCTACCGTGTTTGGAGGCAGTGCACTCGTGTATATATAAGTGTTTTAGCTCAGTTTTTAGCTGTTAGTTGACTTATTTGTTTTTGTTTTCTGTACTTAGTTGTTTGCTCCTCGCTAAGCTTTTTGGGATCATGTCAGGGTATGGAGTGCGAGTCCTTTACTGAACTGCATCATCTTATTCTCCAGGTAAGGGAAGAGATGGTTGTGGTGAAGGAAGAGGTCTTGGCTCTAAGGGAGGTTAATGTTAAACTTCAGAGGGAAGTGGATTTGATTAAAGACGAAAATCTAGCTTTCAAGCTTAGCCAAGAGGAAATAAAGTCGAGTGAGGGGAAAAGGGAGGAAGTTGATGAAAAATTGTATTCATGGCAGGTTGTTAAAAATACGGGTGGGAAAGTCACACTCAAGAAGCAGGATAGTAGAATAGGTATGAGTGTGACAAATACATTCTCTCCTTTGCGAGACGAATGTGAGGGAGAAGATAGTCAGGATAAGGGAGGGTTAGACGAAGTGCCTGCCGCCGACTCGGCTCCAACCTCTGACGCTGTGCTACCTACCACCACCGCTACCTACCACCGCTACCTACCACCACCACCACCACCACCAAGGGAGCTTCTGCCACCACCGGGGGTTCTCCAACTGCAGCTGCTGGATCCTCCCGAGGGAAAGGTAAGTCTGTGTCCCGAGAAGGTAAGTCTGTGTCGATTGTGGGCGACTCCATGCTAAGACATTTAGTTAGGGCTACCCGCACTAAACTTAGGAAGGTTGTGTGTCTGCCTGGCCATGGAGTTGGGAGGGTTTTAGAGAAGATGGACCACATCTTGGAAGATAGTGGAGATAACCCCATTATCTGTCTCAGTGCCGGGAGTAACGATGTTGGTAAGGGTAGAAGTGAAGAACTTCTGCAGCAGTATCGGGATGTGTTAGATAAGGTTAGGATGAAGGGAGGGATCCCTGTAGTACATTGTATCCTACCCAGAAGAGGAGTTCCCAAGGAATGGACATCCAGGGCGATTGGTGCCAATTGCCGTTTGGAGAAATATTGCAAAGAAAAAGCAATACCATTCATTGATAACTGGGATAGTTTCTATGGGAGAGATGGGATGTACGCAAGGGATGGGGTTCATCTTTCACGGTTAGGGGTTTCTACATTAGCTAGTTCTTTAGATAGGGTGGTTGTGGGGTTTTGAACAGAAATATTGAGAGTGTAAATGAGAGGTTAAATGGAACAATTTTAGCGTCAGGCGAAAGCGATAAGGATATTCAGTCTCATGCTAAAAATGATGACTATATTGCAAATGATAGTAGTGATGGTGCAACGGAAGACGGAAATGTCGTTAGAAATAAAGGTAAATTAGGTATAAAGAAAAGAAGTAAATTGAGAGTATATTACACAAACTGTAGGAGTCTATGTAACAAAATGAACGAACTTAGAGCACTTGTTAGCAATAGACATAATAGCGCTAACTGAAACGTGGATTAATACAGAAACCAGGCATTTTTTAGCAGAATTTGATATACCAGGATATAGTTTGTTTAAATATGACCGAACAAGTAAGAGGGGTGGCGGTATAGCAGTGTTTGTCAGGAGTACATTAAAAAGCTGTATTAAATCAGGTATTAGACTAAATAACGATAATGAAAGTGTTTGGGTAGAGGTTAACGAAGGTAGTGAGACCATAGTTATTGGAGTTATGTATAGACCGCCAAATATGAGTAGAAATGACGGAACGTCATTATGGGAGGAAATTAAAATGGCATCAAGGTTTAGCAATGTGTGCATTATGGGGGATTTTAATTTTCCGAATATAGATTGGCAGCATCAAATAGGCGACTCTGATTCTGAGGAGTTTATAGAGGTACCGGTAGTACAAGATAGTTTATAGAGGTACCGGTAGTACAAGATAGTTTATAGAGGTACCGGTAGTACAAGATAGTTTATAGAGGTACCGGTAGTACAAGATAGTTTTTTATTTCAATTCATAGATACGCCGACTATACTCCGTTCAACATAAAGAGTCCGTTGGTAGGGCAGAACTTGACAACACTGCTTTACCCTCGCTATCAGCTGATAAGTTGATAATGGGGGCGAGAAACCATTTGCTCTCTCTCTCTCTCTCTCTCTCTCTCTCTCTCTCTCTCTCTCTCTCTCTGGGAGATGAAATTGTACTAACTTAATTATTAACGTGATTTTTATATACCCTAAATCTATATACTGTATATATAATGTCTTAAATGATAAAATAAATTGTCAAAATATTGGTCAAGATATACAGATATACATACAGACAAACAGGCATATATACAGACAGACATACAGACAAACAGGCATATATACAGACAGACATACAGGCAGATATACACACAAACAGACAGATATACAGATATACATACAGACAAACAGACATATACAGACAAACAGACAGATATACACACAGACAGACAGATATTCAGACAGATATACAGATAGACAGACAGACAGACACAGAGACAGATAAACAAACAGATACACAGACATAGACAGACAGACAGATATACAGATAGACAGACAGACAGAAATATATAGATATAGACAAACATACAGAGAGGCAGATAGATATATATATATACAAACATACAGACAGGCAGATAGACAGACAGACAGACACATACACAGATAGACAAACAGACATACAGACAGTTAGATATACAGATAGACACACCGACATATTTGCAGACAGACAGGTATACTGATAGACAAACAGACAGACAAACAGACATATAGATATACACATATACAAACAGTCAGATATAAAGTACATACCATGCAGACAAACAGATATACAGATAAGCAAACATAGATATACAGACAGACAGACAAACAGGGAGCTATACAGACAAACAAAGATACAGTCAGATGTACAGACAGAGAGACAGATAGACAAACAGACCTATATACAAGCAGACAGAGAGAAATACAGACAGACAGACAGTCACGGTAGCCAAGCGCGTAGACGGAGAGAAATCCAGACAGACAGACGGTCACGGTAGCCAAGCGCGTAGACGGAGAGAAATCCAGACAGACAGACAGACAGACCGTCACGGTAGCCAAGCACGTTTAGTCTCTGTACTGAAGCGAGTACCGTACTGCTAAACTCCTGTAGTACTGTACAGGATTAATACATCCTGATGATACATTCTAATGATTTATAAATTGGTTCATTTGATCCCACAGGTTTAACACCTTAACCTTTCCACCCATGACTCGACTATTGTATATGTATTCA
This sequence comes from Paralithodes platypus, assembly GCA_032716605.1. Lineage (NCBI taxonomy): Eukaryota > Metazoa > Arthropoda > Malacostraca > Decapoda > Lithodidae > Paralithodes > Paralithodes platypus. The sequence continues at coordinate 11,226,389 of CM064499.1, read as the reverse complement.
TATACAGTACATACCGGTACTGGGGAAACCTCTATCAAAATAAACGCACCTAGACTTTTACCTCAATGGTGGTGTGGACAAAGTCATAACATCAGAAACACTGGATAATTTTCTACTATAGAGAAGTATCCCATTCATTATGATTACAGAAAACCGCACAATAAAAGCAAACACTTTAAAGTCTGCCACACAGAATATTTTGACCAATAGTTTATTTTATCATTTAAGACATTATATATATAGATTTAGGGTATATAAAAATCACGTTAATAATTAAGTTATAAAAAAAATATATATAGTACAATTTCATCTCCCAGAGAGAGAGAGAGAGAGAGAGAGAGAGAGAGAGAGAGAGAGAGAGAGAAAGAGAGAGAGAGAGAGAGAGAGAGAGAGAGAGAGAGAGAGAGAGAGAGAGAGAGAGAGAGAGAGAGAGAGAGAGAGAGAGAGAGAGAGAGGGCAAATGATTTCTCGCCCCCATTATCAACTTATCAGCTGATAGCGAGGGTAAAGCAGTGTTGTCAAGTTCTGCCCTACCAACGGACTCTTTATGTTGAACGGAGTAGAGGTAATAATATTATGTTGAACGGAGTATAGAGGTAATAATATTATGTTGAACGGAGTATAGAGGTAATAATATTATGTTGAACGGAGTATAGAGGTAATATTATGTTGAACGAGTAGAGGTAATAATATTATGAGTATAGGTAATTTGTTGAACGGAGTAAGAGGTAATAATATTATGTTGAACGGAGTATAGAGGTAAAAATATTATGTTGAACGGAGTATAGAGGTAATAATATTATGTTGAACGGAGTATAGAGGTAATAATATTATGTTGAACGGAGTATAGAGGTAATAATATTATGTTGAACGGAGTATAGAGGTAATAATATTATGTTGAACGGAGTATAGAGGTAATAATATTATGTTGAACGGAGCAGAGTATAGACGGAGTATAGAGGTAATAATATTATGTTGAACGGAGTATAGAGGTAATAATATTATGTTGAACGGAGTATAGAGGTAATATTATGACGGAGTATAGTTATGTTGAACGGAGTAGAGGTAATAATATTATGTTGAACGGAGTATAGAGGTACATATTAGTTGAACGGAGTATAGAGGTAATAATATTATGTTGAACGGAGTATAGAGGTAATAATATTCTCGATTTAGTTTTCAGTAACAATGAACATATGGTAAATAATGTAGAGATAGGGGACCACCTAGGAAATAGTGACCACAATTCTGTGTATTTTAATATACAATGTAAAGGTAATACCAGAGAGAATACAACATTAATACCGGACTTCAGAAAAGCCAATTATGGTGGGTTAAGAAGAGCCCTATTAGCGGACCCTATGGTCAAAAAATTAAGTCGATCCAGGTGTCCAAATGAGTGTACCCCTTCTCAGGCACCAAGTCAGGAAGAGACGTTAACCTTGGTAGATACATACGATAATTTTATAGAGTCAGTATTCAATGTACAAAATAAATACATCCCCAAAAGAAAATTTAGATCAACACAGAACCAACCCAAATGGATGAATAATAGACTATTAGATCTTCTAGGACAAAAGAGAGGAATATATAGAAAAATTAGGAAAGGCGAATTTCACCTACTTGCTTACTATCAGAATCTATCAAGACAGGTAAAAAAGGATATTAGGAAAGAAAAAAGAAATTATGAAATTAAGGTTGCCAATGACTCAAAAAATAATCCTAAAGCTTTTTACCAACTATATAAATCCAAGGTTAGAGATGTAATTGGTCCCCTTAAAACTTCGATAGGAGAAAATTAATGACAAAATTATTTAGAAATGTGCAGTACATTAAATAGTCAATTTCTTTCCGTTTTCACTAATGAAAATTTGGCACAGTTTCCAGAAGTCCGTAAGGTATATAGCGATAGTATAGAAAATAGGTTAAGTACGGTTACTATAAGTAGAAATCATGTGCTTAAGGAAATTGACAGACTGAAACCTCATAAATCGCCTGGTCCTGATGAGGTATATGCTAGAGTATTAAAAGAATGTAGGGATGAGTTAAGTTATCCATTAACATTTTTATTTAACAAGTCATTGGAGACAGGTATAGTTCCAGAAGCTTGGAAGCTTGCAAACGTAGTTCCGATCTTCAAAAAAGGTGACAAATCAATAGCATCCAATTACCGTCCCATTAGTCTTACATCAATCATAGGAAAGCTACTAGAGTCAATTATTGCTAGTAAAATTAGAAACCACTTAGATACATTTAATTTAATACATTCTTCTCAGCATGGATTCACTCAGGGACGTTCTTGCCTTACTAATTTGCTTAGTTTTTTCTCAGAGGTATATGAAGCAGTATATAATGACAAGTCATATGATATAATATATTTAGATTTCAGTAAAGCTTTCGACAGAGTCCCCCATGAGAGATTGATGAGAAAGGTTGAGGCGCATGGAATAGGTGGGGCGTTGTTGGGATGGATTAGGTCATGGCTAATTGGTAGGAAGCAAGAGTCAGCATAAATGGTACGAAGTCAGAATGGGGAGCAGTCAAAAGTGGTGTCCCCCAGGGATCTGTATTAGGTCCTCTGTTGTTTGTTATATACATAAATGACCTTGATTTAGGTATAACTAGTAGGATAAGTAAATTTGCAGACGATACCAAAATGGGGAGAACAATTGATTCAGATAGATATAGAGTGCCTCCAAAGGGATCTAGATACCTTACACGAATGGTCAGTAAATTGGCAGATGAAGTTTAACATTGACAAATGCAAGGTATTAAAGATAGGGAAGATGCATACAAATGTTAAATATAAACTAGCAAATATGGAATTAGAAAACTCGAATTCTGAGAAAGATCTAGGTGTGTTTGTTAGCAATGATTTGAAGCCTAGACAACAGTGTATAAGCGTTCGAAACAAGGCAAATAGGATTCTCGGGTTCATCTCTAGGAGTATGAGTAACAGAACTGCTGATGTTATCTTAAAACTTTACTTGTCATTAGTGAGACCCCATATGGATTATGCTGTTCAATTTTGGTGTCCTTATTACAGAATGGACATAGATTCATTGGAGAGAGTACAACGTAGAATGACAAAAATGATCCATAATATTAGAAATCTTCCGTATAAAGAAAGGTTGAAGAAATTAGGCTTACATTCGTTAGAGAGACGCAGAGTTAGAGGGGATTATGATAGAGGTACCTCGTTCAAGTGGGTTAGTGGGATTAACAAAGGGGACATGACAAATGTACTAAAGCTCAGTGATAGCGAAAGAACTCTTACCAATGGTTTCAAATTAGATAAATTTCGTTTCAGAAAAGATATAGGCAAATATTGGTTTGGTAACAGTTGTAGATGGGTGGAATGGACTACCAAGTGTTATAGTGGGATTAAAAACGATAGGGAGCTTTAAGATAAAATTGGATAAGCATATGGACGAGAAGGGTTGGGTGTGAAGGGGGATCAGCAGGGTTGGGCCAATCAGCGCTCTGCAGACCCCCGTAATCCTGCGTTAATCTCTAACCGTTTTGGTAAGATGATCCTCAGGGTATTAGAGTGTTGAGCCTGTAATTGGGGTTGTGTGGGACAGGGATCTGCCTTACTTAGGCCAATCGGCTTTCTGCAGACTCTCATTTTCTTATGTTATGTTCTTATACCTTACCTTTGGATACCTTTGGATGTGTTCGCCGCTCCTCTAGCGTATATGACAAGTTGTGGAGATAGGAAAACATACGCTGGTGGTGATTAATAAAATTGTGATAACTCATACCGGTACTGGTTGGATAGCCTGGTTATAAGAACATAAGAACATAAGAAAATGGGAGTCTGCAGAAAGCCGATTGGCCTAAGCAAGGCAGATCCCTGTCCCACACAACCCCAATTCATTACAAAGCCCAATTATAGGCTTCACACTCTAATACCCTGAGGATCATCTTACCAAAACGGTTAGAGATTAACGCAGGATTATGGAGGTCTGCAGAGCGCTGATTGGCCCAACCCGGCTGATCCCCCTTCACACCCAACCCTTCTCGTCCATATGCTTATCCAATTTTATCTTAAAGCTCCCTACAGTTTTAGATCCCACTATAGCACTTGGTAGTCCATTCCACCCGTCTACAACTCTGTTACCAAACCAATACTTGCCTATATCTTTTCTGAAACGAAATTTATCTAATTTGAAACCATTGGTACGAGTTCTTTCGCTATCACTGAGCTTTAGTACATTTGCCATGTCCCCTTTGTTAATCCCACTAACCCACTTGAACACCTCTATCATATCCCCTCTAACTCTGCGTCTCTCTAACGAATGTAAACCTAATTTCTTCAACCTTTCTTCATATGAAAGATTTCTAATATTATGGATAATTTTTGTCATTCTACGCTGTACTCTCTCCAATGAATCTATGTCCATTCTGTAATAAGGACACCAAAATTGGACAGCATAATCCATATGGGGTCTCACTAATGACAAGTAAAGTTTTAAGATAACATCAGCAGTTCTGTTACTCACACTCCTAGAGATGAACCCGAGAATCCTGTTTGCCTTATTACGAACGCTTATACACTGTTTTCTAGGCTTCAAATCATTGCTAACAAACACACCTAGATCTTTCTCGCAGTCTGAATTTTCTAATTCTAAATTAGCTAGTTTATATTTAACATTTGTTTGCATCTTCCCTATCTTTAATACCTTGCATTTGTCAATGTTAAACTTCATCTGCCAATTTACTGACCATTCATGTAAGGTATCTAGATCCCTTTGGAGGCACTCTATATCGCTATCTGAATCAATTGATCTCCCTATTTTAGTATCGTCTGCGAATTTACTTATCCTACTAGTTATACCTAAATCTAGGTCATTTATGTATATAAGAAACAACAGGGGACCTAATACCGATCCCTGGGGGACACCACTTTTGACTGCTCCCCATTCTGACTTGGTACCATTTATGCTGACTCTCTGCTTCCTACCAATTAGCCATGACCTAATCCATCCTAACAACGCCCCACCTATTCCATGTGCCTCAACCTTTCTCATCAATCTCTCATGAGGGACTCTGTCGAAAGCTTTACTGAAATCTAAATATATAATATCATATGACTTGTCATTATCTACTGCTTCATATACCTCTGAGAAAAAACTAAGCAAATTAGTAAGGCAAGACCGTCCCTGAGTGAATCCATGCTGAGAAGAATTGATTAAGTTAAATGTTTCTAAGTGGTTTCTCATTTTCCTAGCAATAATTGACTCTAGTAGTTTTCCTATGATTGAAGTGAGACTAATGGGACGGTAATTGGATGCTATTGATTTATCACCTTTTTTGAAGATCGGAACTACATTTGCAAGCTTCCAAGCTTCTGGAACTATACCTGTTTCTAATGACTTGTTAAATAGAAATGTTAATGGATAACTTAACTCATCTCTGCATTCTTTTAATACTCTAGCATATACCTCATCAGGACCAGGCGATTTATGAGGTTTCAGTCTGTCAATTTCCTTAACCACATCATTTCTACTTATAGTAACCGTACTTAACCTATTTTCTATACTATCGCTGTATACCTTACGGACTTCTGGAAACTGTGCCAAATTTTCATTAGTGAAAACGGAAAGAAATTGACTATTTAATGTACTGCACATTTCTAAATCACTTTCTGTCAATTTTCCTATCGAAGTTTTAAGGGGACCAATTACATCTCTAACCTTGGATTTATATAGTTGGTAAAAAGCTTTAGGATTATTTTTTGAATCATTGGCAACCTTAATTTCATAATTTCTTTTTTCTTTACTAATATCCTTTGAATCATTGGCAAATTTTTTGAATCATTGGCAACAATGTGATGATAGGTGATGATAGTGATGATAGGGATGATGGAGGCATGGAAGGGAGTGAAACGATCCAATGTTTTCCTCAGGGATGAAGCCTTAGGTATGTTGAGTTACTGGAGTACCACCCCTTCCCCTACCACTCCACCACAACTCCACACAAACACGCCGCATCATACCAGCATACCGGTACCATACAAACACTGCCACAAACCAACACATTACACATTCCAAATTATATATATATACCGGTATATATATATATATATATATATATATATATATATATATATATATATATATATATATGTGTGTGTGTGTGTGTGTGTGTGTGTGTGTGTGTGTGTCCTGGATGCAAAAACATCAACCGACCAGTAGTAGTACGGTAGTAGCCTATCATCAACGTATGAAACCATCAAGGACCCCAATGGAAATACGCCTAACGGCCTTATTGGGCTATCCTTAGTTGGAATTATGCAATGCTGGTACATGTCATATTTGTAACATACTATGTGGTACCAACTCTGTAAATTGCTAACTGAATAAATATTATTAGTATTATTATTATTATTATCCCATTCATAGGCTACCATTATAGAACACATGCCGACAAACATTTACCGTACTAAATATCTATGACACCATTCCGAACACCACCTATTTGTACGGCCGCAGCACACCATACCCACCCACCAGTCCCTATTATTACAGTACGGTACCAGTAACCCAATTCTAACTTGTTTCGTAAATAACACATGTTATTTTTTGTTCGGTAGGTTATTCTCCCTTCATTCATTTAGGCTAATTAGGTTTGTAAGGCAATGTTTGTGTGATAATAAGCAGCACGATTAGCCTACATTTAGGTTACGGCTTTCTTCGTTCGATTTGTGATAGGATACGGTAAATCCATAACAAATCATATGTTAACCTGACACCAGTACAGTATTAACTGTATGGGCCATACCAAATACATAAATTAACGGTATTTACATATTATAATTCCTAAATATAGCACGGTAGTTATGAATTATATCAAATAAATAAACTGTGTCGAGTGTGAATAGCCCAATTTTATGATAGAAGCATATCCATTTGGATTAGATAAAGACCCAAGCACAATAAAGCTATTTAAACTAACGTTATCAACTTATCACTAGTTGTGATTGTGGGTCGGTAACTTGTATTAGGTAACCTATCATTTAGCCACACCACATTATCAGTATCACATTTAACACAGGCAGACCAGTCCCACGTTTAACACAGGCAGACCAGTCCCACGTTTAACACAGGCAGACCAGTCCCACGTTTAACACAGGCAGACCAGTCCCACGTTTAATTTGACAGGATCACAAAATATACCGTACCTGCAAAACATTTTACTGGTTTGGTACAGGTAAAGCTAGAGCTAACATACCTTACCGGTATACTAGTCCTACCTCCATACTGTAATACTAAACGACGAATCCAATACCACTCTCATATTCACTGCCAGACATAATTTGTAAACCTACACTACCATACCACGCTCCAAACACTTACTATAGTCTTTTCGCTGTAAGTAGGCGATACATCATGACCTCTATCCTCTGTAACTCAAAAAGGGCTAGAGCAAATTGGCTGCAAATTTCCACATCTATTCCTTGACTTACTCTTCCCAACTGGTAGACATATGAACTCGATTACTTTAGTCGTTACTTTACTTTACTTTAGAGTTACAGAGGTTAGAGATCATGACTTCTCACGAATCTCACCTACTTACAGCGAATAGACTATAGTACCGGTACCACACAACCTGACATCATCTCAACCATAAGCTACTACCATGGCTACTATCATATATATTAACCAGATGCACCTCAAGTTTTCAATCACACTATCAATTTAAGTTTACACATTTCAACAACCTGCAATACAGTCAACGACATACTTCAACAACACCTGCATACAGTACTACCGGTACCACACATATCAATGTCACCCCCCACACATTTCAACCACATTCTCACACACTGTACAACCACGGACGAACTAGGCTACACAATAATCCTACCCAAAGGACTGTTATTATGTCCTTGTCTCCAGGGCTCCACCACGCACATTATTCTTTCATACTGGTTCCTTTAGTGGTGGTCAAAACTAAATTACTGTAGCCGGGAAGCTAGGCTATACAGGTGCTGCTACGATAATTACAAATCTGACCAAGAATGTATGGTACCGTTAAGGGGGCCCCGTCACACATTCACGATTTGGAGCGGACCACGACATGACATGAATTGAATTTTGTGGCAATGTCTGTGAATTACATCACGAACTAGCCCTCTCACGAGACCTTCTCGTACTGATTATGATCATATACGTACGCAAACCGAAAATACCTCTTAGGATATACGAGTCATCCTGATTATCACAGGATTAGGGGGCGATTAGAGTCCGAACCACATAAAAGTCACATCTACTTACAACGTACCGGTACCCAGTAGCCTACATGTTGTGATCGATACGTGCAGATACCATACAGGTCTCGTGACAAGACCGCGCCCTTAAGCCACACAGCATAAACATTATATTTTTGGTTACCGTACCATTGGACAATTTTCTTTAGCTCTGGGACTTATAGGTGTAAATACGATTTAATTTAAAACTCAGAATGAAGTAAGTCCTTCTTAAAATGCATACAATTGTCTAACTTCATCCATAGAACTTCATCCTCTCTCTTACTTATGCCTAATATCCTAATCTCTTCTAAAGATGTACTTTCTACCCTCTCTGAGCTTAACACTAATAAGGCGTACGGTCCGGACGGTGTTCCTCCTATTGTTCTCAAAAACTGTGCTTCCGTGCTGACTCCCTGCCTAGGCAAACTCTTTCGTCTCTGTCTATCCTCTAACGTCTTCCCTTCATGCTGGAAGTTTGCTCACATTCAACCTGTCCCAAAGAAGGGTGACCGCTCTCAACCCTCCAACTATCGTCCAATTGCTCTCATCTCTTGTCTTTCTAAAGTTTTTGAAACTATTCTTGCTTCCAAATTTCTTAAGCATTTCTCTTCTCATAATCTGCTCTCAGATCGCCAGTATGGCTTCCTTAAGGGTCGCTCTACTGGTGATCTTCTTTCATATCTTACTAACTCTTGGTCATCCTCCTTTCGGGACTTCGGTGAGACTTTTTCTATTGCACTAGACATATCGAAAGCCTTCGATAGAGTCTGGAATAAATCTTTAATTTCTAAACTACCCTCCTTCGGTTTCTATTCCTCCATCTGTGCCTTTGTCTCTAATTTCCTTTCCGGCCGTTCCATAGCCGCGGTTGTGGACGGACATCGTTCACTTCCTCACCCTATAAACTCCAGTGTTCCTCAGGGCTCTGTCCTATCTCCTATTCTCTTTCTAATATTTATAAATGATCTCCTTAACCCGTCCAGCCCCGGCTAGTTTTGTAATGTTTGTTCACCAGAACCCGGCCGGTTTTTCAAAAAATGGTTTTATTCCAGAAACAATAGCGAATGGGTTAGGAATGAAGGCAAAACCACGAAAAACCGCTCAAAAAGCTTAAAGAATGGTCCTACAGAGCCCCCGAAAACGTATTTTACAAGAGTAAAAAATTGAAGGCAATTACCCCAAAAAACCAGGTTATTGCGCGCTCACGTGCACGCACGTGGACTTTGAGAGTTTTCAACCATCGGCACGGTTGCGTGGGATACGTACACAGTTCCCATACAAATCTGAGCCCTCTTGAGTGGCTACACCTGAGGTTACGGTCGGCGCAATTAGGGTGACGCGCCAGGCGCGTCTCTGGGGCTGTGCGTTACATACATCGCCGACGCGTCAGGCGCGTCGCTGGGGCTGTACGGGTTAACTGTACCTTAATGCCCATCCATTCATACGCAGACGACTCAACCTTACACTACCGGTACTCCATTAGTTTTTCAGAACGCCCCAGCCAGCAATCCCTCAACGATAAACGTAATGAAGCCATAGAACTCTTAAATTCTGATCTAAATACTATTTCCAATTGGGGCAGAAAAAACCTTGTTAACTTTAATGCTTCCAAAACCCAATTTCTCCATCTATCTACCCGTCAGGATCTCCCAGTGGACTATCCCTTATTCTTCAACAATACAAAAATCAACCCTTCATCTTCTCTCAATATTCTTGGTGTCTCTTTTTCTTCTGCTCTCATTTGGAAGGACCATATTACCAGTCTTGCTAAGGCAGCCTCCCAGAAGCTGGGTGTGCTCAACCGCCTTAGGGGGTTCTTTTCCCCTGCACAGCTTCTTGGTCTGTACAGGGGCATAGTGCGCCCTTGTATTGAGTATTGTTCACATGTGTGGGGAGGTTCCTCTCACACCGCTCTCCTAGACAAAGTTGAAAGGAAGGCCTTTCGTATCATTAACTCCCGTCCACTCACCAACTCTCTGCAATCTCTCTCTCTCTTCGCCGCAATGTTGCATCTCTCTCACTATTCTATCGCTACTACAATAATCAGTGTTCCTCGGAGCTTTCCCAGTGTATACCACCTCCTCTGTGTAGGGTACGTAGTACCCGCCTTGCAACAAAATCCCAGCCCTACTCTGTGCAACTCTCCCAAGAGTGAAATGTTACTCTCAAACTTTCTTCTACTCAACAGCTGAGCTCTGGAACTCTCTCCCAGAATCAGTCTTTCCCTCTTCCTATGACTTAAATTGCTTCAAACTCCGTGTGTCCAGGCATTTTGGTTCGAACGTCCCTTGATTTTGGCCCTGTCACTCTTTCAACTATGGGGGAGGCACTCGCTATAGGAAGTTCTGCCTTTTGCCTCCCTCAATCACATAGAAAAAAATAAAATAATAATAATAATAAAAGGTGTGTGTGTGTGTGTGTGTGATGTCCTGCTGCTGAAGGGGTTAAACTAGCTATATAAGATTATATGTGTGTGTGTGTGTGTGTGTGTGTGTGTGTATGTGTGTGTGTGTGTGTGTGTGTGTGTGTGTGTGTGTGTGTGTGTGTGTGTGTGTGTGTGTGTGATGTCCTGCTGCTGAAGGGGTTAAACTAGCTATATAAGATTATATGTGTGTGTGTGTGTGTGTGTGTGTGTATGTGTGTGTGTGTGTGTGTGTATGTGTGTGTGTGTGTGTGTGTGTGTGTGTGTGTGTGTGTGTGTGTGTGTGTGTGTGTGTGTGTGTGTGTGTGTGTGTGTGATGTCCTGCTGCTGAAGGGGTTAAACTAGCTATATAAGATTATATGTGTGTGTGTGTGTGTGTGTGTGTGTGTGTGTGTGTGTGTGTATGTGTGTGTGTGTGTGATGTCCTGCTGCTGAAGGGGTTAAACTAGCTATATAAAATTATATGTGTGTGTGTGTGTGTGTGTGCATCTGTCTCTCCTGCTTAAGGGGCGGGAGCTAGAAATCCTCCTCCCATTGTAAAATTTACCTACTAGACAAGACAGAGAGAAGGGCAAGGGAACGCGAAAGTGGTTCCGAACCCTAAGAATTGAAACTTTAAATGTTGTCTGCATTATAGCTGACTGGCCCACACACGGCAGATCCCTTTCACCCCCAACCCATCTCGTCCATATGCCTATTTAAATTTATCTTAAATCTCTCTAATCGTTTTTCTATGCCGCTATCGGCCCAACATTCTTGACTTATTTCAAACCTCTAATCCTTCTACTTGTGGCATTTTTGCGCTACCGGTACCGATTGGGAGGCTCTTAGGCAGTAGGCCTACTTCTTTGATTTCCTTGGAATTATTTTTGCTTCCGTGACTGGAGACATTTAGTGTGATGAATGCATTACCGAGATGATCATCTAGGCATTCTAGGGCATGGAGGCATACATTTAATTTGTTTTCTCTAAATCTAATGCAAAAAAATATTGGTTTACTCACACTTGTTTTACTGCTGTCCGCAATAAGCAGAAAGTATTAGAACAGTACAATCACCTTCAAACTCAAGAATCATATGTGCCTTATGTTTCTGCCCGGAATCAAGCCAAATCTGTTCTTTGAATTACCAAAAATTCTATTACCAATAGCAAATTTAATTATTTTTCCGACTCTCCAAATCCGTTCTTTGACTTCACAAAAACTCTATTATCAATAACAAATGTAATGATGTTTCCAACTCGAGCTCTTCCCAAGCTTTCTGGCATCTAGCCAAAAACATATTCAACAATCTTACTTCCTCGCCTTTCCCTCAACTTTTTTACTCGGATGGCACCACTGTCGCTTCTTCCTCTGACATACGGTAGTTAATTTCTTCCCTTAAACTTTCACTAAAAACCTCTACCTTGGATGATTCCGGTACTATTCCTCCCTCTCTCTTACTTAGCCTAATATCTTAATATCTTTTAAGGATGTAGCCTACTACTAAGAAGGTGTACAGACCAGATGGTGTTCCTACTGTTGTACCATACTCAAAAACTGTTCTTCTGTGCTGACTCCCTGCCTAGGCAAACTCTTTTGTCTCTGTGTTTCCTCCATCTTCCCTTCTTGCTGGAAGTTTGCTCGCATTCAATCTGTCCCAAAGGGCAATTGCTCTTAACCCTCCAACTATCGTCCTATTGCTCTCTTATTTAACAATTTTAAAATATTTATAATCTATTCTTAATTCGACTTAAGCATTTATCTTACCATAATCTACTTTTAGATCACCAGTATGGCTTCCTTTACTGATGATCTCCTATCTTATCTAACTAACTATTGATCATCATCCTTTTGGGACTTCGGTGAGACTTTTTCTATTGTGTTACATGTATCAAAAGCCTTCGATAGAGTCTGACACAGATCTCTTATTTCCAAATTACCATCCTTCAGTTTCTATCCCTCTATCTGCGCCTTTATCTCCAATTACCTTTCGGACCATTTAACCCATTGGCTGCGAGAGATGTTCCCGAACGCCATGGCAATTTACAGCAATTTACAGGCTTTTAACCCTCTCCGACATATGACGCGATTTTGAGCCTATTAGGGATACTTTAAAGCCTTTGTTACCATCAGGGGTATTTAGAAACCTTTAGTTTAGTTACTTCAACCTCTGCAGTTGTCTTTGAGTTAGCTGTGGGCAGAAAACTAATTTTGGAGATAATTATAAGAGTGAGAGAACTCTATTTCTTATTGCTAATCTGGCAACCTCTGCGTCATAAATGTGTGAAAGGGTTAAAGCCTCCAAAAGCCTGTAAAATCGAGTGCAAGGAAGCAGGAGCACGACAGGCCACACGTCCGTCTCCCAGCCAAGCGGCCGTGGCACTGAAGGCTTTGAGTCAGAGTCTCGCGAGATATACAATGCTGCCAAAGGCAAATGTAGCGAGACATTAGCAAGAACAGCTCATTTTAGCGAATGTCTATGGTAGCGCTGCGGGTGAACACCGCAAGCTTGTTTTGGTGTCATTTTGAAGCTATTTTCTTCTAGTTTTTGGCTGAATACATTTCATTTCATTCAGACACTTGCCTAATCAATCAGGTGTGCCTGAATGAGCCCTAATATGGCGGAAATAGGCCCGCACCGTAAGTGTTAACAGCTGCCGTTGTGGACGGCCATCACTCATTTCCGGTGTTCCTCAAGGTCCTGTCCTATCTCCAGTTCTATATATCATATTTATTAATGATCTCAACTGTACCTTTAGTCCTATCCACTCCTATGCCAATGACTCTACCTTACACTATTTAAGTAGATTTACACAACGACCCACCATGTAGTTACTTCAAAACTCAAGTGAAGAGGCCATAGCACATCTATCTTCTGATTTACCGACTATATCCAATTGGGGCAGAAAAAAAATTGTTGCTTTCAATGCTTCCAAAACCTATTTTTCCCATCTATCTACCTGTCAAAATCTTATACACGACTATCTCTTACTATTCAACAATACACAAATCAACCCTTCATCTTTTCTCAATATTTTTGGTTTCTTATTCTTCTGACCTTTCTTTAAAAATTCATATTTCCACTCCGCATGTGTGGGGAGGTTTCATCCATACCGCACTTTTCAAAAGGGTAGAGTAAAAATCATTTCATCTCCTAAACTAGCCCCCTCTTACAATCTCTCTCTACATGCCGCAAGGTTGAACCTCTCTCACTCTTCTACCACTATTACAATAATCAGTGTTTCTCAGTGCATACCGGCGCTGGTACCCTTTCCTTTGCGGATGGCACCAGCCTTTCAACACATTCCCATCCCTATTTTGTCCAACTTTATAACCAGAGTGAACCGATTTTCCCAGTCATTCTTCCACTCAAGTAAATTCTATAACTCTCTCCCTCATCCTATGGCTTAGACACCTTCAAGCTACATGTATCCAGGCATTTTTACTCTAACGTGAATTCGGCTCTCTATCACTTTTTTTTTTCTTGGGGGGGGGGGGAAGGCACTTGTTGCAGCAAGCCTTTTCTTTTGTATTCTTCATACACAAAAGTAAAATGCAAGCATGAGACAACACTTTAATCTGAGAATGACCTTTTCATTACATGTATCATATGACAATTTTATCCAGATTTTAAACAACATATTTTACGGTCAAAAGGTACCGTAGTCAATATCAATACCGGTACCCTACAATCCTACATGGTTCACTCTATACCCAGTGCTTGCGAACTTTAAGAAATCATGATTCCTTAATTGCATTGGTATTGGAAACTGGACTGAAGATACAAGTACAGTATATTGTTTAACCCTTCCTGCCCGGGTGTCATTTTAAAATGACACCCCTTGCGAAGGGCAGGAGCCCGGGTGTCCTTTTAAACTCCGTAAGCTTGAAAACCTATTAAGCGTGGTTTGAAAGCTGTGCGGCGAAACGTTTGTAAACAAAGCCGGTCGGAGCGACGCGCAGCTTCAAAAACAAGAAGAAGTCGGACCATTGTTGTTGTTGTTTGGTAGAACAAAAATTACTGTTTGTAAATGTACGATATTGCTAAAACCGCATCAAAACTCTCTCCACGGAAATCGTCATCACAACTGAACCAGTTGACCTAGATGCCAGTCAACAGATACAAAACAGGGCTACATTTTGAGATTTGTGTGAATTCTCTAAGTTAAAATAACAAAAATAGGCCTAGACCTATTATGACGTTTTTTGGCCAGATCGGCCGGATCGGAGTGCTGTCATTTAGAAGGCCAGCCCGGGGGGGGGGGGGGGGGAGGTTAAGATGCCAGCATTTTAATTGTCTATACGGTTTCCGCCGGAGGTGGCGCTGAAGCTATGAAGCGATGACCTATGCCTCGGAGACGTGGCCGGTTAAAACAGAAGGATATCAATATAATGGAACGGAATGAGAAGAAAATGGTGAGATGGATGTGTGGGGTTAATCTTAGGGACAGGGTATCGAGCGAGGAATTGAGAAGGCGCCTGGGCATTAGGAGTGTCAGTGAAGTGATGCGCACGAGCCGACTTGGTTGGTTTGGACATGAGAAGAGAATGGATGATCAGAACTGGGTGAAGAAATTCCGGAATGCGAATGTGGGGGGAGCTGCGCATAGGGGTGGACATAGAATGACGTGGGCTCGGGTACTCTGGTCAAATCTCAAAATAAACAACTTATCAACAGAGTCAGCCCTTGACAGGGCCACCTGGAAAGCTGCCATGTAGGATGTGAGACTATAACTACATTCTGTGGACAAAACGGCCTTTAAACTTGTATGTACTGTATGTATGGTGATTTTGGGTTAGTTTTCACCCAATTGCGCCTTCTTTTGTTGTTGTTGTTGTTCCCTAAGCTGCCTGGCCGAACAGCCCCGACTCCCTGAGGAAGGCCATGGCCACGATCGGGCTTTCCCACAGAGCTCTCATTGAGTGTAGATTGTGTTGTTGGCGTAAGTGGTTGTGTGAAATGCAGTCTTCTATGATGTGTTTAATGGTATGGGGTGCTGTGTTACATCCCGGGCAGGCATCGACAACGGAGTCATCCAGTCTCTTCTGATAGCTCAGGAGAGCTGGATGGTGTCCGCATCTCAGCCTGGCCAGGTGGACTCTGTCCTCGCGAGGAAGGGAGGATTCGGAAGGATGGATTTCGGGAGGTCGTGCATGCAGCTGCGTGTTGTCTGTGAGTGAGTGGATGGATCGGTGAGAGATATGAGTATGGATGTGCTTCTGGAAGTTGGTTCGGGGTGGGCAGGGAGGGAGAGAGGACAATAATTGTGTGTGATACCGTGTGCTGGGTGTTGTTTTGATATTTCTTGGTGTCTGTGGGTGTGTTGCCATGTAGTTTAGTGGGTGGTCTTGGTTCGTGGAGGCTGCTGCCAGGAATTGAGTGCCTCTCATGTCCAGATGGTCTTTGACTTTGAGGATTTTGGTTTCTTGATGTAGGTGATCTGTGGGTGTAGTAGCTGTGCAGCCTGTAATGATCTTCAGGGCTTTGTTTTGAATAGTCTGTAAGGTCTTATGATGTGTTTCAGCTAGGTTAGAAGCCCAGGCTGGGCTTGCGTATTCCATCACTGATCTTATGTATTGTTTATATACTGTGGTGGTAGTTTCTTTGGTGTGTCCAAATTTTGTGTGAGCAAGTGACCTGAGGGCGTTAAGTCTGGGTGTCAGTTTCTTTTTAATGTTTGTGGTGTGCTGTTTGAATGTCATATGAGTATCATATGTTACTCCTAGGATTTTGGGTGTGTGTATGTGTTAGGGGTGTGTTGTTTATGGTGAGTTGAGGGATGTATTCGTGTTCTCCTGTCCAACTTGTGAGCAGGGTTGCGGTGGATTTGGCTGGGGCTAGATTAAGTCTGTTTGTAGTGCACCAGCCATGTAGTGTGTTGAGATAGGGTTGAAGGAGATCTGTTGCTCTTTTTGGGTCATGGTGTGTGCATGTGAGTGTTATGTCATCTGCATAGGAGGCTAAGTTTATTTGGGGCGTATTGGGTGTAGTTATATCGTGCATGTACAGATTAAAGAGTGCGGGCGATAGGACGGATCCTTGTGGGACTCCGTTTGGAAAGTTTCTGATTTTAGATGACTGACCGGCAAAAGATACGTGTGCACATCTGCCTGCTAGGAAGTTGGCCAGCCACCTTTTTGTGTTGTTGTGCATGTTTGTGTTGTAGATTTTGTTTGTTAGGTTGTGGCGGGGGATGGCATCGAAGGCTTTACTAATGTCGAGTGTGGCTAATAGTGATCTGTGTGGTGGTCTAGCTGAGTTGATGCCGTCGAGAGCTCTTTGTGTAAGGTCTGTGAGAAGTGTTTGTGGAGTGCAGTGGCCTAAAGCCATGTTGTGTTGGAGCTAGGGGTAGGTCAGGTGTAATTAGTTGTAATACTAGGCGTTCCATGACTTTGGAGGGGGAGCAAAGGAGTGTGATGGGGCGGTGCGAGGAGGGTAGCGTGGGGTCTTTGTTGGGTTTGGGGAATGTGATGATGATACCATGCTTCCAAATGTCTGGTATTGTGTTGTGTGAATAGCTGTAGTTTGATATGTTAGTGAGTGCTTGTATGCCTTGTGGTCCCAGGTGTCTGAGGTGTATGTTGCTTATGTTGTCTAGGCCACAGGCGGGTGAGTGCTTGAGATTGTTGATGATATGCTTTGTCTGGTGAAGGGTGTATAGTCAGGGTCTGTGGGGAATTGTCTCTTACGTCGGATGACACGTCGGTCGTCTTTGTGAGGTTTTAGGTGGCTGACATGTGAGAAGTGATTGATGAGAGTGTTTGCTTGTTGTTTACATGAAGGAGTAGAGTCTGTTGTTGTGATTGCAGCATGTGATTGTGTTGTGTTGCTGTTGGAAAGTGTGATGCTGTTTAGTGTTTTGTAGAGTTTTTTGGGGTTTGTTTTGTGATCAAGTGTTTGTAGGAAGTTATTCCAATTTAGTTTTTGTTGTTCTTGTATTTTGCTGTTAGTTTGGGTGTTGAGTGCTTGAATTTGTTGTGTGATGTCTTGTGTGTGGGGTGCTGGGGAGTGTTTCAGTATGTCGCGTTGTCTGATGAGGTTTTGAATTTCTGGTGTGAAGTTGGGGTTGTGTCTTTTTCTGTTACCTCTTGGAATGTGTTTCTTGTCAGCGTTTTGGATAGTTTTATTGAGTATGTGTACAGCATTGTTGATGTTAGTGATGGGTGTACTGTTTAGAGTTGTGAAGTGTTGTTGTCCTGTCTCATTTGTGAATGCTTCCCAGTTAGCTCTTTTATAATTGGTGTATGTGTGTTTGTGGCTAGCTGGGGTGAGTCTGGTTATGGTGGTGATAATGATCGGGAGGTGGTCAGAGCCTAAGGTTCTGACCACCCTCCAGGATGTTGTGGGGGCGAGTTCTGGGGAGCAAAAGGTGATGTCTGGAGATGATGGGTTATAGAGGGCTTGGTGAGGAATATGGGTATGTTGATGGATGTCGTTAAGTATGATGAGGTTATCGGTTTGGTTTTGTAGTACCAGCCCTCTGTCTGTGACAACCCAGGCCGACGTCTTGGCGTTGAAGTCACCACCCAGGATGATGTGTGGGGTGTGTGGGGTGTTTGTGATGTGTTGTAAGTGTGGTCTGTATTCATTTGGTACTGTAGGGGATGTTTGGGGAGGGATGTATGTGTTTATGATGGTTATGTTGGAGTTGTTGCCAGTGCGTATTTTAATTGCCTGTATTTCTGTTGTGTTATCATTTGGGGGGAGGAGGGATTTGGTTTGTACACTGGTTACTATGTATGATATTTCTTTATGTACCAGGCTGATGAGTCCACCGCCCCCGCCGACAGCCCGGTCTTGTCTGATGGTGGTGAAATTATGAAATGTGGGTGTTTTTTGTGTTGTGCGGAGTTTAGTTTCTTGTAAGATGGCAATGTGTATGTTGTGTTGTTTGATGAAGTGTGGGAGTTCGTGTTTCTTTGTGTTGATGCCATCTATGTTCAGTTGAAGAATGTTAATGTTATGTGCGCGATGTATGTTGGGTGCTGCTGCACGAGGATGGGGTGAGGGGGGGGGGGGGGTGAGGGGGGGGCTGGGGGTTGGGATGGGTAAGGTGGGGGTGGGGATTGGGGAGCAGGAGATGGGGTGTGGTGTGTTGAGTTGAGGATGTGGATGGTATGGGAAGGTTAGGTGGGTTAGGGAGGAGAGGTGGACGGGTTTTAGGGGGGGGAGTGGATGATATGGGAAGGTTAGGTGGGTTGGGGAGGAGAGGTGGACGGGTTTTAGGTGAGGGATTTGACTGGGAGAGGGAGGGGCATGAGGAACAGGTCCAGGTGTTTGTGTAGTGTTTCTTGGAGGCAAGTGTTGTGCAGGTGAAGTGGGTCCAGTTCCCGCATGAATTGCAGAGAACTGAACCCTTAGTATGGCGACTCGAAGTGATGGGTTTTGAGCAAGTTGGACATATGTATGTGTACGTGGGTCCTGGGTTGCTCTCAATGTCTCCGGCTAGAAGAAGTCTTCGAGAAATGACAGCCGAGAGTCATTTCTCGGTGTAGGAAAAACTGTGTGATGTGTGTGTGTGGTGTGGAAATTCCCGGCGCGACCGAAGCCGCTCCAAGGACCCGTGCCCCCAGGGAGGGGGCAGGGGATGGTTGTAACGGTTTGGCTCCCGAAACTGCTCCCCGCGGTCGGCATCCGGTTTTCCTCCACTGGTCGTTGATTTTGTCTTCGGCCGTGGAGGGTCGGCAGCCATCCGCGGTTGGCAGCCTCGGGAGGTGGCCCCACGGCGTAGACGCCGCCACATCAGGACCGCCCATCTTTTTTATATTCTTTTGTTATATCAGATTATCACACGTTTCTTGAAAACGTGACATAACAATCACACCAGGAATGTTAAGTACCGTACCGTAATGCATTTCTCATAGGCCTATGCTGACTACAGTATTTAGTTAGACGATTTTTTTTTTTTTTTCAGTTTGGGTAGAATTTGTGTGTTCCTTTGATACGAAGCCAAATTGCGTAATATGTGCCAAGTTATTCATAACAAAATATAAAGTCGATATGGTAGTGAAGCAGTTAGAGAGCAGGAATATTTTCTTTATATGTATGCATACCCGCGGAGAAAAATATATATATACTGTATATAGGCTATATATATATATAAACAATATTCTCCGGTTGTGAAGTGGCTGGAAGTATCTTAATGTGGTGTTGAGACGTTACTGCCACCACCGACAAGTGAAGGTAGTGGCTGTGGAAGTAACATCTGTGGTGGTGAAGATGTGGGTCACACTCAACAGACCACATCCTTCACAGCCACTGGTCATAATGTAAGCCTCTACCTCACAGCATTGCAATACTCATGCAATACTTATAGGTACCGGTATCAATACTGCCTACTGGTAGCATAACCAGCTTACAAGACTCTGTACGGTATAGGCTATAGAATGGTACCAATAAGTACCTGTATATTATTATCCATGTAGCCTAAGCAATAGTACCGTCACTGTCGAAACAAATGCTGTACACTATATATATATATATATATATATATATATATATATATATAATTATAATGAATACAAAACAAATATACAGGCCTGTATATTAAATTAATATAACAGATAAATAAATATAATTGAAATAATTCCTTATCATCTTTACTTTGAAACCATAGTGCTTGCCGGTACATCAATCTAGTGGGGTATAGTTAATTCAAGTGTTCAAACCGTTATTAAATTTGCTTTTGACTTCACTCAGAGGAAACCTGGCAAGGAACTTTGAACGCACTGTGTTTGAACGTACCATAGCCTACAGTCAGACAAAAATCGTGTCGTAAATATTGGTAAAGACATTGGTAAAGTCAGGGTCCAGAGAATATATTATCTATATACGCATGCGAACGATACTCGTTACATGGGCTCACTGTGCAGCCTCTATACAGAGCAAGAAGCTATGCGGGGGTGAAGAACCCACAAAGATAGTTAAGTACCGGTACCGGTACACCTAACTTCTAGGAAGCTGTTTTAGCAAGAGGGGTACGGTAATATGATCTTTCCAAGAAAGGTCAAGAGAAAAAGAAACACCAAGAATACTGAGAGAAGATGAAGGGTTGATTTGTGTATTGTTGAACAATAAGGGAAAGATGTGTTGAAGATTGTGACAGATAGATAGGAGAAATAGTGTTATGGAAATTTGAAAGTACCGGTAACAACATTTTCTCTGCCACAGTCGGAGATGATTGATAAATCAGAAGATAGGTGTGTTATGGCCTCATGATCACGTCAGGTTTGGAATTATTGCATGTTGGGTAGTTGTGGAAAACTAGTTGAATAGTGTAAGGTAGAGTCATCAGCATAGGCTATGAGTGGATAGGACTAAAGATACAGTTGAGATCATTAATGAATATTAGAAAGAGAACTGGAGACAGGACAGGAATTAAATTGGACGCAAAATCAGCAAGTTACAGGAGAACCCCGGGAAACCCTTTGGTTTAAGTAACGACTAGGGATGGCCATCCTCAGGGTCCTGCCGTCCTGGGCAATGCCACCAGTGTCAAGAGCTCAGTATGCCACCACGTGAGGCCCAGGGAGTCGGGGTGTACCGGTATTCCTTATCTTTCAACGCTAGGGTTTTAATATTTACTATTTGTATTGTATTTGTTGTTTGAAGTACATGAATATAAGATGTGTCGGATGGTTGAAAACCACTGTTTGGGGCTAGCAACACTTATTATAAAAAGCATGTACCGGTATCCATCATAATAACTTACCGGTACTTTTTCTTACCTCACTTACTTAACCTTACAAATTACCTAAATTATAACAGGCTTTTCACAATACGTAGATGGAGGTCCTAAAAAAAAAAAAAAAAAAAAAAAAAAAAAAAAAAAAAAAAAAAGAGTACCTTGTTTTAATCATCATTATTATATGTACGGTAAAGACTTAAATGTATGCTCCAGTTAACATTAGTGATTTAATGGCCAAAACAAATCAATTTCATACATTGTCCTGTATTCCCTCACACTCATTTCGGTCTGAAACAACGTTGCCCTGCGTTGCCACACTAGAGCTTGCATCTGATACCACGCTAGGAGTTACTTTATTATTGTCAAAACATACTAAAGATGAAGGCTTTTGTTCAACGAATGTTACTTCCATTTTGACGGTATTTTAAAGATCGTAGCTTAAGATCAAGAACACACTTTGAAGCATATAGGTCTACGGTAGCTATAAATTACTCGAAATTTATAAAATAAGACTTATTAAATACCGTACAGGTAATTGCAGGTATCAGATTCCTTACCTTGTGATGTGTTCGCCACACTTCTAGCGGCACTGAGGAGCGCGCCACCCCTCGTTCTCATTTGGATATGTAGGCTACACATTTTCCGCAACAGGTGCCCGTGTGACACCCCACTTTACACCGGTATCTAATTTGGCAACTTTTGATCGGTTCCAATTCAAATGTTATTCAACCTAACTGATAAATATGAAACTATTCACAAACATTACTAAAGTTCCGAAATTAGTAGCAAATTACCTCAATAGAAAAGTGCCCGAAAAATCGGTGACTCCGCAGCCTTCAAAAACCCCGCTTGATTAATAATAAAACCCGTCGTGGCATACCAGTACTGGTACTCAAAAGTCACAGGTATTGGTTTAAGTATGATGGCGCCTAGTCTCATTGTATTTTGTCTAGCTTACCATAAGTCGATTATATTTAACCAAGGAGTTCGAACAGTCTGCTGCACCAATTTTCAAACAACAACGAAGGGCGCACCGCCCTTCGTTGCTCCTCGGTGCCACTAGCAGAGTGGCAAACTCAACATAGGTAGACATAGTTAGGTAGAGTTAAGTGTTTACACGCATTGATTCCGTCCTTCATAAACTTATTTAAATGTAATGTAAAGTAAACGAATAAATGGCGCCATCGTATTGCAAAGCTTAAAGTCGACGATGCTAATAGCCCTTCAATAGGAAAAGCTAAATGCTAAAGCTTATGCTTATTGCACAGCTGTCGCATCACAAAGTTACTGTACAATACAAACTACCGTAGCTATATATATATATATATATATATATATATATATATATATATATATATATATATATATATATATATATATATATATATATATATATATATATATATATATATATATATATATATCTCTGAAGTCCTAGGCTTTGAGAAGTGAGAAGTATAAAGTATATTTACCGGTACCGTTTGTCTATTAGCCGAACTTCAGTTCAATATTCTAACTCTAACTTAAGACATAGGATAGGCTACCAGAGGCTTTCTACAGCCTGTAAAATTCATAATTGAACACAATGTAGTTGCACTGGTCTTATTCCAAATGATGAGCGAGACGAGTTTTGCGACCAAGGTGAAGGTATTGAGGGATAAGCCTTTGCAACCAATGGCACCTATAGCCTATTCGCTGTAAGTAGGCGATAAATCATGACCTCTAACCTCTGTAACTCAAAGACGACTTAAGTAATCGAGCTAATATTTCTACCATTTGGGAAGTCAGTCAAGGAATAGACGTAGAAATGTACAGCCAATTTGCTCCAGCCCTTTTTGAGTTACAGAGGATAGAGGTCATGATTTTTTGCCTACGTACAGCGAATAGACTAGGCTATAGTACCGGTATCGGTATCTACTTTTCGAAGTGTTGAAAGGAGAAGGGGTGTTAGAGAGAGGAAGCTGAGAGCCTGGAAAATTGGAGTGGCTTTGTTATATGTTATTAGTCTGCAGTCTATACGTCGTTAAGGTGTCCCCCAACTGGGTGAAACCAAGACCAATACTACTTAGTAGTATTGGTCTTGGGACTATGACGTACTACCACACCCACTAAATGTGTCCGCCTTGGCTGGGATCTAACAGATTCACATGGGAATGTGCCATACATGGTGTAAAGACTAATATTAGTCTTTATACCATGGCGCCATCCACTTGGGTGCCGCGGCTCTGAGTCATGGCTTCCAAACGCGCCAAACTGATTCCCCCTGGCTTGTTGCAGTCCGGCTTTTTAAAACTTCATCTCCACTGTCTTGTTGTGGTTACTGTTCCCTAGGCTGCCTGGCCGGACAGCCCGGAGTCCCTTATAGACCAGTCAAAGTAGGGCTGGACTTAGAACAAATTGCAATAGAAGGTTTTTTGGCTTTAACTTGTTTATTAGGTCCCTCTGATGAACATATAAAAAGTCTCCAACTTTTGGACACCGGGAAAGTGGTTAATTTGCATAAATTCAAGATGGCCGCCGTCCAAAGCTTCAATTTACAGATAACTTTTTTCTGGTTGCTCCTAGACCCTATAAATGTATTACAAACAACGTTTTTTGGCTTTAACTTGTTTATTAGGTCCCTCTGATGAACATATAAAAAGTCTCCAACTTTTGGACACCTGGAAAGTGGTTAATTTACAGCCAAAAAACCTTACAGCCAAAAAACCTTCTATTGCAATTTGTTGTAGGTCAAGCCCTACCTTTACTGCACATTATTGTCTATTACATTTTGCCTAGGCCTATACTAATCCCATCATCTTGTTTCTTGTTTCAACAGATTGGTGCGACATCTACCGAAGCCATGGAAGAAGAGGTGGTGCATAATCCCTGCGGCATTTGCTCAAACACGTTAGACGAAGGAGAAACAGTCAAGCTGAGGGCGAAGGGAGCAGATACTATCAACAAGGCCAGTACTGAACGTGGAACGCCATCAATTACCGTGTCCGAGGGCCAAACGGTGCACATTGATTGCCGAAAGAAGCATGTCAATACGAAGCCAAATAGAATTCCTGGGAAGCAGAAGAAACGTCCTGAAAAACCTGCTCTTCGTTCTCAGACACCAGACTTTTGTTTTACAGAGAACTGCTTTTTTTGTGGTACAAAAATCTATTTGGACACAAAGCATGATTCAGAAGAAGTGTATCCAGTACGCACCTTCAACTTTCAAAGGACAATACTTTCTGCATGTGATGCCAGGGCTGATGAGTGGGCTGACACTGTTAGAGGCCGAATTAACTTTGCACGCGATCTTCCAGCAGCTGACGCAATATATCACAAGCAGTGCAGCTCAAATTTCCAGACACATAGGCAGATCCCCTCCAAATATCGTGATTCCGCAGACAGTGAACCTCCTCGCAAGGGTCGCAAAGTAGATGCCTCACGAGAGGAAGCATTTCTACTCGCAATCGAGGACCTAGTCAGTGGCAATGATGATGAACAGACTACAGTGGTTGATCTCGTTGATAGAATGTCCCAGTTGTGCCCTGATGTTGAAGCGTATAGTGTAAAATACATGAAACAGAAACTTATTTCATATTTTGGGGATGAACTGGTTATTAGTAACGTGCATGGACGCAGCGATGTTGTAACTGTCAAAGAAAGTGCTGCAAAGATTTTGCAACAATTCAAAGACTCACCACAGACTGATGATGAGGAAGCAGAACAAAGAAAGATAGTCAGGGCTGCGGCACGGTTGATCAAAGCAGATATAAAGAACATTGATACTTGTAGAGATTTCTATCCAGATCCTTCTGAACTCCGGTCGCTGGAAAAGAATGTGGCGTACGTTCCGCAGTCCCTTCGTATATTGCTGCAAGAGACGTTCAGTGGCAAGTCATGTGATCTTGAAGTTGCATCAATTGGACAAAGTATCGTGCAACTTACCAGACCAAGGGCCATTGTAGCACCCATTCAGTATGGATTGGCGGTTCAAATGCACCAGCACTTTGGTTCCCGCTTTCTTGTGGACAGTTTACACAGCCACGGCTTCTGTCTGCCTTACGCAGAAGTTTTGAGGTTTTCGAAGTGTGCTGCCAATTTCAGGGGCACCAACATATCCACTGCAGGCAGGTTTGGACAGTTCGTTGCAGACAATGTTGATCACAACTTGCGTACGCTTGATGGGCGAGGAACATACCATGGTATGGGTATAATTGTTGCTGTCACCCCTGAAGTAAGAGACACAACATCAATACCAAGATTGCAGTCACCTGAAGACAACTTCACGGCAGCTCAAATTGAAATCAAATACTACCGCAGTGTTCGCAAGAAGGATGGGCCTCTCGAATTTAGAAAGCTTGACCCCATTTCAGCATCTGACAAGCTTGAAAATCTGGACATACTGTGGAAAACGTCATGGTTGCTTCGACCAAAACGACCAGGCTGGTCCGGCTTAATGCAGAGTGTGTGCCATGGACCACACCCAGGGAAATCATCCGTCCATTTCTTGCCCATGATTGACATGGACCCTACGGACATGAGTTGTATTTACTCAACACTTCACTTCGTTGCTGCGGAAAGCCATCGCCAGGGAACGACGCCAATGCTGACATTCGACCAACCGCTTTATTGGAAAGCGAAGACGATCATTGTTCATGAGAAGGAAGGAAGCGAACTGAAACCCATTGTTTTGAACCTTGGTGGCTTTCACTCTGTGATGAGCTTTTTGGGATGCATG
Organism: Paralithodes platypus; assembly: GCA_032716605.1. Classification (NCBI taxonomy): domain Eukaryota; kingdom Metazoa; phylum Arthropoda; class Malacostraca; order Decapoda; family Lithodidae; genus Paralithodes; species Paralithodes platypus. The sequence continues at coordinate 11,200,325 of CM064499.1, read as the reverse complement.
GGCCATGTTATGGAAGCATCTGGGCTTAAGGAGGTTTTGGAACTTATATACGCTGAAAATGCTGTGACCCAAATGCTGAGTGGGATAGCCTATGCACGAGCAATCAGAGGCCACTTCTTGGTTGACACAGCCTTGAGTTCGATTGTGTTAGGCAGGGCATACGGTGTCAACCTCTCAATGGTAGATGAGGAAAGTGACGCATGCAAGGACTTCCAGGAGGCTGCAGATCTTTTGGATAAGCTGTTGCGTGAAGACGTTTCACCGGATGAAGTCTGCAGTAAAGACGTTTTCAACAGAATTTCTGAAAAACTTAAAGCTGAGAAGAGCTCCTTAGCAGAGCATAAGATGGGAAAGCTATGGATTCAATACATGGACATGATTGACCTGCTGCGTCGCTTCCTGAGGGCACTGAGAATGGGCGATTTCCTACTGTACCTCGGAACACTCCAGGAGATGTTGCCGTACTTTGCAGCGTGTGGTCATAACAATTATGCCAAGTCAGCCCATGTGTACATTCAAGACATGATTGAACTTGAGCAGCTCAACCCAGACATGTTCTGTCAATTGAACTCCGGTCTATTTGTGATCCGCCGAAGTGATCGGCTGTGGGCAGGACTGCCAAGCGACTTGGTTATAGAGCAGGTTTTGATGCGCTCTTTGAAAATGAATGGTGGATTGACACGTGGTAGGGGCATGGAGGAAACGCAACGCCTGCGCTGGTTACTTGCTATGCCAGCCTGCGCTGAGGTGAGTGAAGTTATGCAAGAACTGACAGGGAAGCATTTCCACACCTCTGAGCAGCACAAAGAAATGACTGAAGCAAGGCGTGAACGAGATAGGAAGGACACAGAGAAGGTTCTCGCATTCTTCAAGGATTATGATCCATTTCAAGAATCAAATGAACTCAGGAATATTGCCAACGGTGTGACAGGACCAGCCTCGGCCAATCCTCATTTACTGTATGAGGTTGGTATGAACATTGTGCAGAAGATGGAAGGTAGCAATGCTTTTGACTTTTCATTTAGGAAGAAAGATCAAGTTGAGTCGTTGGGTGCAAAGGTTACAATCAGTGCTGAAAAAGTACCAATCGACCCACAGCTCCTTTTCCAGAGGCTCCTCATCTTTGCTAATAACAGGGACTTAGGTGTTGAAGAGGTCTTTGCGTATGAGTTGTCTAGCTACCCTACTGCTCTGTTCGATAAGTGGGGGAGGCTCAGGGAAGCCAATAAACCACAGCTAGGAGATGAGATAGCTGCTGTTGTTCCCAAGTCGTCATTGGAATCATTTGAGGAAGAAAGGACTGTGACCCATGTTCTGGATGGTGGTTCCTTATTGCAAAGGATTCCATGGAAGAAGGGTGACACATTTGAGGACATTGCAAGCATGTACATGAAGCATGTTTCCAAAAACTTTCTCAACCCGGTGGTTGTATTCGACGGTTATAAATCAGGACCTACTACCAAGGACATGACACACAATCGACGATCAAAAGGAGTCTTTGGTCAAAAGGTGATGTTCACTCCAACCATGCCCCTTCGGTCAAAAAAGGAAAACTTCTTGTCAAACTCGGACAATAAGCAAAACTTCATTGACTTATTGTGTGAAACATTCAAGGCAAATGGAATTGACTGTGTCAATGCGCCAGCAGATGCAGATGTCATGATTGCGAAGAAGGGAATTGAGCATGCAAGGGAAACCGTGACATATGTGATAGGTGAGGACACAGACTTGTTGGTGCTGTTGTGTCATTATGCGGAACGAGGGATGAATGATTTGTACTTCAAGTCGAGCAAGGAAGGTGGGAAATGTTGGCATATTAACTCAGTAGCAGAAGCTCTCGGTGAAAGCATCTGTCGTGTCCTGCCAGTTGTCCATGCACTCTGTGGATGTGACACAACCTCACGACTGTATGGTATTGGTAAAGGGGCTGCCTTGAGGAAAGTGAGGGAAGACAACGGTTTCTTGAAATGTATAGAAGCATTCTGTTGCCAAAGTGGAAGTAAAGACGCGATATCATCAGCTGGTGAAAAGGCCTTGGTTTATTTGTACGGGGGAAAAGGAAATGACACCCTTGACGGACTGCGAAAGACAAAGTTTTGCAACAAGGTGGCAAAAAGTTCAACTACCGTTGAAGTTCACAGCCTTCCCCCAACAACCGATGCAGCCAAATACCACTCGTTCCGAGTTTATTGTCAGGTCCAGGAATGGATGGGGAACTGTGTGGACCCCAAGAAATGGGGCTGGTGTCTGCGGAAGGGACAGCTTGAACCGAAGACGATGGATTCGCCAGTGGCTCCTGATTCACTACTGAAATTGGTCAGATGTCAGTGTAAGGGCAACTGTGACACTCAACGCTGTAGTTGCAAACGGAATGAGCTTGAATGTTCCAGTGCATGTGGTCAATGTAAAGGACTCTGTCAAAATAGCAACTTTGATGCAAGCACCGATGATCCAAGTGAATACGAACTCCTATCATGAATTACATAATTGGCTCTGAATGACGTCATACTACGTCATGGTTTTTTTTTTTTTTTTTTTATAAAAAAGAGGGACAACAGGTCAAAAAACCCATACAAGCACAAAGTGCCTGTGTCACCCCTTGTGAAAGAGACAGTTCAGCCTGTCTGTAAGGTTTTTCGGCTGTAAATTAACCACTTTCCAGGTGTCCAAAAGTTGGAGACTTTTTATATGTTCATCAGAGGGACCTAATAAACAAGTTAAAGCCAAAAAACGTTGTTTGTAATACATTTATAGGGTCTAGGAGCAACCAGAAAAAAGTTATCTGTAAATTGAAGCTTTGGATGGCGGCCATCTTGAATTTATGCAAATTAACCACTTTCCCAGTGTCCAAAAGTTGGAGACTTTTTATATGTTCATCAGAGGGACCTAATAAACAAGTTAAAGCCAAAAAACCTTCTATTGCAATTTGTTCTAGGTCCAGTTAAATGATTGCTAGATTTACTGGACTATTAGGAAGGTCATGTAGGCCAGTGTCGGACTGCACACTCTCCCACGCCACATATTTAGCTTCTCACTCATAAGATGCTGTTTGATACTATTTTCTCCACTGCATAATATGAATACTACTAGCCTACTAATGTTATGTATTGGAAACAACAAATGTGTTTGTTATGGCACGCCAGTGAGGCACATCGGGATCTGAAGTTGAAACTAGGGATTCTAGGGTTGTTTACCAGCTTATTCCACCTAACCTACCCTTACAACAAACGATTGGTTACCGTACAGCAAGTAAATATTATTTGATGGTAGCTAAAATATAATATACCTGGCTGGTATGGCTGTTAAAACGAGTCCTTGAATAGATTATACACAGAAGACTCACTCTCTCAATTCTCATCGGTGAAGTGAATGGAAAACTCGGTTAGATCAACCTGCGCAGCCTTGGATCTTGTTGTGACAGCGTTCCGTCATACTGTACTGAACACCAGACATCCCAACACACACCTCACACAATAGCTACAGAAAGGCTTTATCGGTACGGTACTCAGTTTCGTTGCAGTATAATCTCGGTTGGGAACCAACTCAAAACTTATTTCCGCTCGCTTAACTCTTGTTGATCTAGATCAGCCATAAGATTTTTGTATTTTGTTTTTATTTTTTAGAGATAGAGAGGGGAGGGTCTGTACGCAGCCGGATACCTTACCCTCTACGCATGCGCGAAAATGTAAGCCTCCCTTGGCCCACCCACTGCCGAAAATGTACAAATATTATATATTATATTAACCTAAACTAACCTAACCTAACCTAACCTAACCATAATATAATATAATATAATATAATATAATATAATATAATATAACACAAATAACAAAATAAAAATATACTAAACTTCGAGTGGGATCGAACACTGGGAATGCTAGACTACTCGGCCCACGGGACAGCTCGGCCAGGACAGCTCGGCCCAGTAAAAACGAGACAGCTCGGCCCCGTGTTAATTACGAGACAACTCTTAATTAACCTAACCTAACCTACACATGAATCGAGAGAACTAGCCTATGACATAATTATACAATAAACGAACATTTCGCCCACATTACACACACGCCATAAACGGGAGGCCATGTATGCAGCACCAAATCCTGTCCTCTGCGCATGCGTGAGAATCTTAGGCCCCTTGGCACGATTTTGTTTTCCTTTATACTATTATATTATCTTAACCTAACCTAACTTAAATTAACCTAACAGTTGAGCCTAAATAACATAATAATAATATTAGGGAAAAGGCCGCGCATACGCAGAGGACAGGATTTGGTGCTGTATACATGGCCTCACCCATAAACCCTCCACTTAGCTCTCCCTATCCTAATCCTGACTGGTCTCGTCAAATTGCCCCATAGCAAAACATGGGGCTGAGCTGTCTCAAATAATGGGCCGAGTTGTCTCGCCGTCGTGGCCGAGTTGTACAAAAGTGGGCCGAGCTGTCCGAGCCGAGTTGTCCCATGGGCTGAGTCGTCCAGTCACCGAACACTGGATATCTGAATGCCAGGCGGGAGCTCTAGTGACTACTACAGAGCGAGCTGGCAGGAACGGTTTGAAGGGTTTTTAAACACGAGGGGCGGGGCCAAGGGAGGCTTACATTTTCGCGCATGCGTAGAGGGTAAGGTATCCGGCTGCGTACAGACGCTCCCGATAGGGAGCAACCAGGGAAGTGTGATGGAGAAGGGCTGGGTGGTTTGCAGAGTTCGACGTAGACCTTAGATGCTTTGCAACGCTGATTTTATAAAAGAAAGGTTGCACGCATTTTACGACCAGAGCTATTTGCGTTGGCTCGATAAATTGTAGTATTAACGTGCTTCTCCAGTATATGTAGGCTACACTATATTTCATCAACGGCATATTATAGGCCTACTAAATTACAGTTCACTACACAGTAGCTATATACAGTATATATATATATATATATATATATATATATATATATATATATATATATATATATATATACCGTATATATATATATATATATATATATATATATATATATATATATATATATATATATATATATAGGCCTATATATATACCGTATATATACTGTATATATGCAAAAGTGCCAGACGAGCCCATCTTCGCAAGGGAGCGTGCTGTCTCTTCAAACAGTCTGCTGCACCCAAACACAACCCACAATGAGGGGCGACGCGCTCCTCGGTGCTGCTAGGAGAGTGGCGAACACAACCTTAGGTGACCTTAGGTATATATATATATATATATATATATATATATATATATATATATATATATATATATATATATATATATATATATATATATACCGGTTTATATATATACAGGGTGTTCCAGTAATGCTTTTCATAAATTATATGGTGGACTCATTAGACAAAAATGAGAATAAGTTACTCTATGAACATGAGGTTGAGTATTTATAATAACGGAGTTATTACACGATTTACCCCGTACAGCCCCAGCGACGCGCCTGACGCGTCGGCGATGTATGTAACGCACAGCCCCAGAGACGCGCCTGGCGCGTCACCCTAATTGCGCCGACCGTAACCTCAGGTGTAGCCACTCAAGAGGGCTCAGATTTGTATGGGAACTGTGTACGTATCCCACGCAACCGTGCCGATGGTTGAAAACTCTCAAAGTCCACGTGCGTGCGCGTGAGCATGCAATAACCTGGTTTTTTGGGGTAATTGCCTTCAATTTTTTACTCTTGTAAAATACGTTTTCGGGGGCTCTGTAGGACCATTCTTTAAGCTTTTTGAGCGGTTTTTCGTGGTTTTTCCTTCATTCCTAACCCATTCGCTATTGTTTCTGGAATAAAACCATTTTTTGAAAACCGGCCGGGTTCTGGTGAACAAACATTACAAAACTAGCCGGGGCTGGACGGGTTAAGATAACGATAGATACAATGCCATTCAATCCAAGGGGTAATGTTGCCATTTTAGTGGATTATACCCATTTTGCCTTCGCTATCGCTTGCTAGCCTCAAGATAGTGAGCAGTAGCGATCTGACTTTTCGGTAGAAAAATATGTCCGGCTTCGCCGGATTTGATTTTCCTACCGAAAACATCAGCTCGCTACCGCTCGCTAGCCTGAAGAGAGAACGCCGATAGGATATCTTGAGGATAGCAAGCGATAGCGAAGGTCAAATGGATATAATCCACTAAAATGGCAACATTACCCCTTGGACTGAATGGCATATCTATCGTTAACTTAAATCGTGTAATAACTCCGTTATTATAAATACTCAACCTCATGTTCATAGAGTAATGTATTCTTATTTTTGTCTGATGAGTCCACCATATAATTTATGAAAAGCATTACTGGAACACCCTGTATATATATATATATATATATATATATATATATATACGGTATATATATATATATATAGAGAGAGAGAGATAAACAGATAAATAGATAGCCTAGAGATTACATGGATACCGGTAAAAAGTGGCGATTTAGACAAATGTGTATCTTACACGTTTGTTTGTTAAATATTTAAGACATACATTAACAGTTTTACAAGGCTCAGATTGCGATTCCATAGTCACGCATACGGTACTGATAAAGAACATGGTAACGTTACTCAAAAATAATGTTGCAGTGTAACGTACTCTACACTGGACAGCTAATACCGGTACCGGTAGCCTACCGTATCATAAACTTTGTAGTCATTCACTATTCAGTCACATTAAAATTAATGTACCAGTACCGTACTCTACTAAATCCGCTAAATGACGGCAATAATAATAATAATAATAATAATAATAATAATAATAATAATAATAATAATTTACAGTATGGTACCGGTACTTAATTTAACCATTAAGTGGCTAGTTGTACTCAAATTATTAAATATTTTGTTCGTAATAATATATACCGGTACTACCGGTAGCATACTGCATTAATCTACTTAATTAATTTCACTCTCAACACCAAATACCTCCAAATGAAATTAATGAAAGCATGTGATCATCCCGGTCACAGTAATAATCTAATATCATTTCACTCCCAACACCAAATACTTCCCAATGAAATAAATGAAACAATGTGATCCTACCGGGATTCGAACCACATACAGATCTTAAACACTTTAAGCATTACACCGTCGAGACAGTTAAAGGTTCCAGAGACCAGATGGCTGGAATAAAGTAGGAAATAAGAGCAATTGGACAGAGGAAGAACAAGCTGAGAAGTGAGAAGTACAGTAGAAGACTGAAAGTTCTTGGGCTCAACCAAGTTGCTTCATTGTATAAAGGTTAAGTACATGAATACCGGTACTGTACTGAATATCAATCTAATCATGTACCGGTACGGTACCGTACTCAAACCCAACTGCACACTGGATAGCCTAATGCTTAACCCTTTCTATACCGGAGACGTCTTTGTAACATATTCTGGCTACTATTAGACGATTTTATTCAGTTGTAAAAGGGCCTCCAGCAATAAACAGGCTTCAAACTATCTCACTTAACCCTGTTTACTACCACAGATCCTTCTTAAACTGCATGAAATCGTCTAAATATAGCCATAATACAATGAATAAGATGTCGCCGGTACAGAAGGGGTTAAGTGAAAGGAAAGGAAATTTAATGGGGCACAGATCTCTAAGGACCGACCTCGCTATGAAATGTTCATGAACCTATAATAATAATTAATATAACACCCAACACCAAACACTTCCCAATTATATTAATGAAAGCATGTGATCCTACCGGGATTCGAACCTGGGTTACCACTTACAGATCTTAAACACTCCAAGCATTACACCATCAAGAAAGTTAAAGGTTAAGTACGGTGTACCGTACAATCGTACATGACTACGATTTTATATCCATTTATCGAATACTGGATATCAATCTAATCATGTACTCAAAACCAACTGCACACTGCATAGCCTAATGCTTATATTAATTCGAATGCTGAGAAAATTTGATTTTAAGTCTGGAAGGAACATGATTAAGACATACAGCGAAATCTACCACCACAATGTCTATCCACCTTACTTCCAGGAATGACCCTTCACAATATAGACCGGCTCCCAGGGCCAGGCGCCTGACAGACTATTATCTAGTCCAACTGGCACCCGACCCCCTCTTTACGGCCGCGTTATCACCAATCTATACACAAGGGGAGGTGTGGCAGAGTGGTCTTGCCACTGGACTGGTAATCCAATGGACCCGGTTCGAATCCCAATATGTCAATGGGAAGATATTATTGGGATGGAATTTGTGCTGTACCTAGTTTCAGTGCATTACCACAGCACACTGAAATGCCAAAATAAAAATACCCTCATTGTTCCCTGATTAAATAGCACTGTATGAATATTCCCATATTCAAAATATGCTACAGGGGGGGCAATGCCTAGTGAGTTAATTGCTCAATAGGTGGCGTCCTGAGAGTGAGGGTCCGAGCCTGGGGAGTGAGACTGTGAAGCACAGAGGCAAAGCAGCTTCAGAGATGGAGTTGGGTTCGAGCCGTGAATAGGTGCTTCGCATGTTTCACTCCCTAGACTGGAACAAGACCTCACAGGCCTCACCGTGTTCAGCGGTAGAGTGTAAAGGCTATCAGCCTATGCCCGAGAGGAAGTAGTTGGAATATAGAAAAAAAAAAAAACATTCTCCATTCATTCCTATTCATTACCAATTCTCTTGCCTGTTCTTCAGTCATCTCTCTACCTTCCAACGCTTGTATTACCGTACACCATCTCTCGATCTCATCCGAGGTCCTCCTCTCCCTCCATTTCCCTTGTTTCTGACTCATATATTCTTTTTGTAAGCCATTTATCTCCCATTCGTTCAACTTGTCCATTCCAGCATAGCACCTTTCTGCCCATTATGGACAATAAGGGTTACTGTTTTCCCACTCTCCTATGTAGGCTACTTTTTCATTCCTCAATCTGTCTCTACGCGTTACCGGTACTCCACACATAGGCTACTCCTCAAGCAGCTCATCTCCATCACATTCAACTTTATTTTATCTTGTGCCTTCAAAGCCCATGTCTCAGCCCCATACATCACTGTTGGTACAACTATCCCTTGATACATTGTACTTTTAGCTTTCATTCCGAGATTTTTCACCTTCCACATAGTTCTCATTGCTCCGAAAAATGTCCTTCCTTCACATAGCCTACGCTCTGTCTTAATCATACCTCCATTTCCACACCTGCATCCATGCTTATCATTGCTCCTTGATATTTAAAATACCGGTATTCCACTTGTTCCAGCATTACCCCATCCAGTCATACATTTAGATTTACCCTATGAGCATCTCTATTACACACCATCACATAACTTTTATTGAAATTCACCTTCAGCTTCCTCCTCCCACATACCACACCAAACTCTTTTACTACTCGCTGCAGCTTCTCAGAATCCGCCACCAATGCTGCGTCATCAGCAAACAGTAACTGATTCAACCCCCAATCTCCACCATGCTTTCCTACTAAACCCATTCCTCTACCCTTAGTTCTAATTTTTACCTCCCTCACCACATCATCCATATATACATTAAACAACTATGGTGACATTACACAACCCTGTCGCAGACCTACATTTACCTCAAACTATTCACTCACTTCCTACTCTAACCCACACTCTGCTCTCTTCATAAAAACATTACTGCTCTTAACAAATTTCCTCCAATTTCTTGAATCCTTCGCACCTTCCACATTGTTTCTTGATCCACACGATCATAAATTTTTTCCAAATACCGGTACATGAAAGCCCAAAATATCTCCTACGGTACTTATTCTCTAAATACTTCTCGTATAGCTGTCTTACTGCAAAAATCTGATCCACAACACCTCTTCCCCTCCTAAAACCGCATTGCTCTTCTCCTATTGCAACTTCTGTACCGGTACCGGTACCCTTTATTATTCTCTCTATCAACACCCTGCCATATACTGTACTGTAGCTTTCCAACAACTGACAATAAACTAACACCGTACCTCTATAACTTGAACATACCTGCCAGTCTCCCTTCCCCTTGTAGGCCTAGGCTACCAAGGCACAATACATGCACTCCTCCAGGCTAATGGTACCATTGAAACACATAGGCCAAGGGACTGCGGTTCTCGCAGAGGCTCCAGTCCTGACAATATTCTAGACCGACAGTGTGCTGGCTTAACAATTCAATAGGGTTGACAGCCTCTGAAGTCCTATTTAAACTAAACATTGACACAACAAAGCAAACATTTAATAGTCTCACCAGCCAATCTATCATCACATCTCCACCCATCTTAATACACTCCACAGCAATGCCATCCATACCTTCTGTTTTACCTGCTTTGATTGATTTAACTGCTTTTTTCACCTCATTCTTCCCAATCCGTCCATTCATTCCCTGCCTCTCTTCCATCTCTTACATTTAGAAAAAAATAAAAATACTCAAACATATCTTTTGCTCACTTGCACACCTTCCACTAATAACTCGCCATTTGCATCTTTCACCAAGCCTTCCCTCTTTTGATCTCTTGTCCTTACTCTATTTAGTTACCGGTACCTACTACCTCTCGTTCCTCAAAATGCTCACTCAATCTTCGACCCCACCTTTTATTTGCACCACCCTTCATAGGCCTCTCTCTCTCTCTCTCTCTCTTATATATATATCCTATACCGGTATAGCCTATACAGTATATAGGTATATACAAGGTCTATATAGAGATATATATATACAGTACTAGCTGAGGTACCCGGCGGCATATTTCCGAAGTCGAGACTAGTATAATTATATCATAGGGGAAATTAGGACCAATCCAAGTGGCAGTGACGTCACCCACAAGGGGAGGAGCCAGTCTGTCTGTCTCTGTCTCTCTCTCTCTCTCTCTGGGTGAGGAGCCTGCCTGCTTCTCGTTTGTTTATCTCTCTCTCTCTCTGGTAAATAGAAGTAATAGCGCATTTTTCAAAGACACTGTGGACCATAGAGATTTTATGTTTTGAAAAACTGGCAAGTTGCTCATGGCAGACCTATAATTGTTAAATATATATAATAAAAAAGCATAATTCAGAGACAAAAGTGTTAATTAAACAATAATATTACTTCCTAACTCTATAGGAATGCAAAGGACTCTAATTCATTCGAAATAATAATTTTAAGTATATGAAGGACATAATATTTACAACACTCACCCCTGTCAGTTGTCTAACATTTGAATCATGCCTTGTAACGAAGGCTGTGAGTGGCTGAAACTGTCACAAGAGTCCTGCCTCCCGGCTGATGGCCACACCCCCAGAGTCCGTTAATCTTTGGTCTTGGCCGAGCTGACCAAAGACAACCAGACAATCTCGGGAGGCTGTCTGCTTCTGTCTGGTAATCTATGGTAATCTATGCCTCTTTGTGCCTTTGAAAAATTTGCTATAAGTCACCTAGTATAACAAGTTATCAATATTTATTCGCATAGTATCTGTCTAGATTAAATAAGCATCCAGAGTACAATATGTTATTCCCATTAATTATGGTTTTCCTTGAAAAGCAATGAGTAAACAATGAAAATTTTGCGATTCTGGCATCTTTCGTCCCAAGATTTGAGGAGGGTGTTGCCAGTTCTCCTTACAGTTAAATTGTTTCAAATAGTTCCTGTTTTATTTATCATTATAATTTTAATTTACATTCATGCACAACGTAAATAAACTATAAATGGTCACTTTTCACTCTCTCTCTCTCCGTATATAAGAACATAAGAACATAAGAAAATGGGAGTCTGCAGAAAGCCGATTGGCCTAAGCAAGGCAGATCCCTGTCCCACACAACCCCAATTACAAAGCCCAATTATAGGCTCAACACTCTAATACCCTGAGGATCATCTTACCAAACCGGTTAGAGATTAACGCAGGATTACGGGGTCTGCAGAGCGCTGATTGGCCCAACCCGGCTGATCCCCCTTCACACCCAACCCTTCTCGTCCATATGCTTATCCAATTTTTTCCTAAAGCTCCCTATCGTTCTTGATCCCACTATATCACTTGGTAGCCTATTCCACCCATCTACAACTCTGTTACCAAACCAATATTTGCCTATATCTTTTCTGAAACGAAATTTATCTAATTTGAAACCATTGGTACGAGTTCTTTCGCTATCACTGAGCTTTAGTACATTTGTCATGTCCCCTTTGTTAATCCCACTAACCCACTTGAACACCTCTATCATATCCCCTCTAACTCTGCGTCTCTCTAACGAATGTAAACCTAATTTCTTCAACCTTTCTTCATACGGAAAATTTCTAATATTATGGATAATTTTTGTCATTCTACGCTGAATTCTCTCCAATGAATCTATGTCCATTCTGTAATAAGGACACCAAAATTGGACAGCATAATCCATATGGGGTCTCACTAATGACAAGTAAAGTTTTAAGATAACATCAGCAGTTCTGTTGTAATGATCTCATTCCATAATATTATGTACGTAGGCCTACAGATGTATGTCTGTATGTATGGATGTATGTACAGTATGTATGTATACACTCAGGCACATACCCTATAGCTGGGGGTGGCTGAATCGAGACATAGACTAAGGGAATAAGTAAAGATCAATGATAGGAGAGAAAGTGATAGATTGATATGAAGGGAATAACAAAATTCACAATTATATCTCATCGTACATCTGGAATCACAGTCCAACCTTACAGGTGAGTGTAACCTTTATGCCAAATGTCTCACTTCATATCGTATGGTTTCTTTATGTTCAGCGCCTTTCACGATAAAAATCGTTAAATTAATATTAGAGAACAGGATGATTGAACTCATTGTTTTTTTGCTTAAAATCATTATTTGTTGTTCCCAGTGTCTTGATCAGGATTATTTGTAACATTGTGCTTTATTTTAAAATGACATATTATATTGGCTTATTACCGAGGGCGGTACAATATTGTACCGCCCTGGATATAATGGGGTTAAGAGGTGTTCAAGTAGCCCTAACCACTACTGTACTTATATAAATATTCATTAACATTGTCACATCATAATATATCGACTACAATAAAAGTTATATTTAGCAAAATATAGAAATAGCTGTCATACATAAGAATAAAAGAAAATGGGAGTCTACAGAAAGTCGATTGGCTCACACAAGGCAGATCCCCTTCACACCCAACCCTAATTATAAGGCCTAAGTAGCCTATAGGCCTAGGCCCAATTCACCAACACGTATCGTATAATTATATAGCCTACTAATTAGCCTTTGGCTCTACCTTATGCACTTAAACCATTAACTATTTCATAACATTTGATGCTTAATATATTTTGTACTATCTGATAATGTTAATGTGTTAATGACATTTAAAATAAAGTAATGTATAGGCTATGTATATACTGTATATATAACCCTTTAGATATAGGAGTGACTTAAGTTCCTTCTTGAAATTATCAGCACAGGTTAACTGCTTAAGTGTCACAGGAATCAATATAGTTCGCCAGTGAAATAATATTGTGCCTTCTAAAATTGTCAAGGAATTTGTGTCCATGGCTGTGCAATACGCGTAATACGGTAGGCTACTCTTATTTACTCATAACCATAACATAGCACAATCATAATGTATCCTTAATGTAGTTAATATTTGAAATAACTTGTTATACTAGGTGACTTACTTCTATTTACCAGAGAGAGAGAAACCAAAGAGAGGCAGGCAGCCTCCTCACCCAGAGAGAGAGAGAGAGAGAGAGAGTGACAGACAGACTGGCTCCTCCCCTTGTGGGTGACGTCACTTCCACTGCGGCCTCTGATTGGTCCTAATTTCCCCTATGATATATACTAGTCTCGACTTCGGAACCCGGCGCTGCCCGGGGGAAAAAGCAAAGTATGGGCTGTCTATCAGGGGGGGAGGGGGGGAAGAGAAGGCCCCCCCCCCGGGGGGGGGGGTGAGGGGACAAACAAAAACTAGCTTAAAACCTATTCTGGCACCCCCTTAGTATGAATGCCAACTATGGGCTCTCCATCTTGAAAACTGAGGGAGTAGTAAGTCCGTGAACAAAAAATCACAGAAAGTGCCCTTTATATATACCGTACCGGTACGGTATATGTGTGTGTGTATATATATATATATATATATATATATATATATATATATAATATATATATATATATATATATATATATATATATATATATATATATATATATATATATATATATATATATATATATATATATACCGGTAGGCCTCTATATATACTTATATATACTGGTATATACAGTATATATATATATATATATATATACAGTATATATCCTGACATAGGCCTATGCTACAGTGCTTCAGGGAGCTTAAAAAAACATGTTTCCATGGAACTATTTCAATAAGTGGTACGGTACGCAACCGTAATATTATTAAAAGTTCTGTAGGCGAACCAGCATAGACTGTAGACCTAAGCCAGTGATTTACCATCGTTTAGTCAGCAAACATTCCAGCTGGACCAGGGCTTCTTTTATATACCGGTATGTGCCTGAATATATACGGTACTACATAGAGTACCGGTACCGGTACCAGTAATGGCAAACGGAATATAGACTTAACCTAACCACTAGTTTATTCATTTCCGTCTTTTGCATTACTCATTTAGACCTTGAAACCAGTAGGCCTATACAAATTAGCCAATATATACTGGTACACTGTAGGCCTAACTATAAATAGACTTATCGTTGCTGTCAAGATTCGAAACCAAAAAAACACTGCATTATCTATACATTACAGGTACCGGTACCAGTAGGCCTATAAAACACAATTAACCCCTTGTGATAGCCCAAAAGGACCTACAGTACCATTGCCTAATATAGCCTATGTAGGCTAGGGAAAAGATAAGGTTAAATTATTACAGATTAGTACGGTATATAACATATATAGTACCGTACGGTACCGGGTATATTATTTATTTTATGAATATAGAATAGTATCCATACGTCAGTCTACATACATAACCGGTAGTTATATTTGCATACCGGTACCGGTAATATGTAAAATATAGAGATCCCTGTATGTCTATGAGCGACTGACTGGACATCAACCAGGATTATATTTTCGGAGGAACTAATAATTCTTAATGAATGGGACTACCGGTAACAAAAATAATGGAAGTTGTGACATTAGTATGATTATTTTAGCATTGACATTAGATTAGTTAGTAATATGATACAGACGCTAATATGGAATTGGGGAATATGGAAAGAGCACCTAGAAAAATAGTGAGACTTGGAAAAAGTTGATGATACCAGATCATGAAGTTCGACTCTGCCTTTACAAAATTAAACAGCATTCTTCATCCTTTTAGCATAGCTTATGTTTGTTAATGTAGAAGTAAAGAAAATATTTTATGTGCCTAAGCGGCTAGGCCTAAAGTAATTGATGAATGCCGTAATATAATTTTGTATCTATCAAAAACGACTGCAAGGAGAAGCATGGTGTTAAAGCTAAGTTAAACCCTTCGACAAGACAACGATTTTTTCAGTTTGTTAATGCTACTACCACTCTACCCGATAATTTTACTAAGCTTAGTAAGAATTTCAAGGAAAATAGAAATATAGTTAGACATCAATATTTTAACTAACATAACCTTCCTAAGCTGAATATAATCAGCAAGAGGGAGGAAGAATATAACACACACTGGCGTCATTTGATTGAAGGGCTACCGTAACAAAATGCCAGATATATAGTACACTGTATATCTTGCCTAAATGTAGATCACTAAACGTGGAGGCGAGGTAGGTGAGACAGCGCGGCAGACCCACTGCTAGTGCCGCCACTGTCAAAGGCCCGCCGCCGTTGAAGTCGCCATGGCTTGCTTTACATGATCCTGAAGGGCCGGAGATAAAATCCAATTATCCAAGCAAATGGACAGGCTGCAGTTGGAACATTAGCGTGGAAAAGTGAAGTTGGCTTGGAGTTGTGACCGATGGTAACGTGAGCGTGTCCATGACTGTTCTACTTCGGCACTAGCTTGGAATATTTGAAATTATGGTAAAATTCTCCTACTCACGAGACAGAATGGGGCGAGGAAACGCGAAAGTGGCCCCGGAACTTGGAACTTTAAAGGTTTCTGTTCGGGCTCTGTCTCCTTACCTTACCTTACGAAACCTTACGGTGATACTGGACGCAGGTCTTACTAGTCCACTATGTCCAGATGATGAAAATAATAATTCAGGGTGTCAATCCACAAAATATGAATTGTGTTATCATTATGGTTTATTATTTTGTTATCATTATAGCGCGACGGAGCGGCGAAGGCGCGAGCTCTAGGGGGGTCCGGGGACATTCCCCCCGTGATTTTTTTGAGAATTTAGGTGTCTAAAACAGTATTTCCTGCAATCTAAAAGCAATCAAGATGGAAAATATAGAGACCAAAATTATGTCAATTTACCTTTTTTGTTTCCTAAAAAAAAAAAAAAAAAGTTGGGAGAGTTTCTGTTATCATTATACAAAAAGTTCATTTGCGTTATCACTTTAAAAAACAGTGTCGTTTGACACCCAGATCTTCATCTTCCTCAAAACTTAGACTAACGTGGTGGCCTCGAGTCGGTCACCCCCAGCAATCATAGCAATGTGCTTAGCAGCCTAAGTATATACATACAGTACATACATGGTAAGCTACAAGGAGACCATGTGGAAAGAATTGTACCACTGAAGATTCCTTTCGCGGCTATATTGGAAACAATTTATGGGAACCGTGGAACGTATGGACTCGCCTTAACTTTCTGTTTAATATGCATAGAGCTTGCGTGGAATCAACGCCTTTAAATATTAAAACCCTGGATATCACTGAAGACAGTCCCGCACGCTGCCGAAAATAAACACTGCCAAGTCTCCCTTGCCCCCGCGAAGGCTAAGTTAGGTTATGATAATGGTTCCGGTAATCCTTATAGCCTACCATGAATCCATGATGGTGATGACTAAACATGCCAGTTAGCCTAGGTTAATAGCCGTGCAACCCTAACTTTAGACACTACGGTATGTTAGGTAAGTTAAAGTAAGATAATTAAAAACTCTCCATTTGACCAATCATAACATGATAAACAATGAAACACAATTTACCTTGAAAATGAAAAAAACGGTTAATGTGACTGCGAAAGGAATCTTCAGTGATAGACATTTTAACTTCCACCGTTGATCCGTCTATTTTTCACCAAGGTAGCCTATATAATATCTATAAACCTTGCTTTTCCCTATTCTAGCTCCCACTTCCCTTCGGCGTCAGTGAGAACTCGTAAGGTAACTAGGCTATATAGGCTACCCTAGATTAGAGTGTACGGTACCGGTAATAAAGTTGTCACATAACATAAACTTTGATTATAGGCTATGCCTAGGCTATATTTTTAAAATTCCATGTCCATTGTGTTTAATAGTGTAGCCTATTCTGTAATTAGCCTACTACTACCTGTGTACTAAAAGATTTAGGCTTAGCCTATTCTTATAGGCCTATGGAAAATAAATATTAAAATTGATTATAAACCTTTTGTATCTTACTGTAGCAAACATATATTTGTATCCGCATGGATCTAATGGTCAATAAACTAATTCAATTCTACCAAACTAGCCAGGGTGTCCATAACACTGATGCCAGATTAGGCACCGACATACTGAGTAACCCCTTTAGGCTAGTACGATGGCGTCATATTTTTCTTGTATTCTGGTGACACTAGCCGATCATATTCAGCTACATGTAAAGGAGTCTCTCAAATACAAGGTACCCAAAGTAGGCTAACTACTTGCTAATTGTATCGTCAAATTAGGCTTAGCCTAGATGATCTCTCCAAGCTAAGGATATAAAGGAGGATCATAGGATAGTGAAGGAGTAATAGAGGAAAGGATAGTTTTATTGTTACCTTAGCGGTGGCCTTCTTGTAGCGTGTTGTGGCCTTGTGTATGAGCTCCCTGACCAGGATGTCTCCCTCGCCACACGGTACAACCACCCGTACCGCCCCGAAGCACACCGTCACCTTCATCTCTCCTGTCCTGCTGCCTGCCACCTCCTGGACCTCCAGCCTCACTCCTTCACCATTATACTTCATCGAGGCCGACCAGGCGAGCTTCAGGTCTCGTACTAAGAAGGTCCGCAGGTAAACTACCTGGGTCCGCCATGTTTACTCTCCCCACTGGGATATCCTCACCTAACTAACCACCTGCCCATGTTCGGGCTTTTCTAACACTGTGGCAGATTATTACTTATCTTTGTTTTCTCGGTATTCTTCTCGTTAAATCACAGCACACTACACTTCCTGCGAGGATCGTAAATGAGCTCCACCAAGTCACTTCCCTTCATAATTTGCGGGAGAAGACAGCGCACCTCCACCCCACAGCGGCGTTGTGACAACTGAAGTGAAGTCGCGTCACCGCGTGCGTCATCTGGCGGCAGCCACAACCACCACCACCATTGAGGCAGCTCACTCCACCACCTCACTCCACCACCTATCTACCTAAACATACTACTCCACCAATACCTCTTCAACTCCATCACCTTACATACTCCAACATAGATTGCTCCCAGTACCTCTAACTCCACCACCCTATTCACCTCCATATGATACTTCACTACCGCCACCATCCTATCCACCTCTACACGCTTCTTCACCACCCTATCCTCCGCCAAACTCTACTCTTCCACCCTATCCACCTCCACATGCTACTCAACCACCTCACTCCATCACCCTCCACCACCCTATCTACTTTCTACGCTACTCCACCACCACCTGTATAGACAGGTGGGATGCTTGCCAGCGGCGACCAAAAAGACCCGGGCCTATGCCAAGCGCTTGTTCAATGTCATTTTAACTATTCTGTGTCATCCTGGTACTCTGCATCATCTAAATCATCAAAGCACAAACTTCAGGTCACTCAAAATAAAATGGTTAGGTTCATGCTGAACCTAGGACCCAGATCGCATGTTGGCCAGGAAAAACCTCAGTCACTTGGTATGCTCAATGTCTCTGATAGGGCCAAACAAATCAGACTCACTAATGCCGTCAATATATTTTATGATAGGGCTCCAGAGTATTTAAAGATTAATTGTGTTAATGCAAATGAAAGGATGGACACAATACAAGGAATAGGATGTCTAATTTTACGGTCCTGAGAATCCAAGGACAGGGTAAGCTAACATTCTTCTTCACTGCCATCGAAGACTGAAACAACCTACCCCAGTCAGTCCGTGAAAAGAGAACATTGTATTCCTTCAGACTTAGCTTGAAGGAGCACCTGAAATTCTGAACATGCCTGAACCGAACAGCTGCGAGAAGGGAGCACCAAGCTTATGTCTACTACTAAATATGGCATAAGAGATAGGCAAAACAAACTGAAATGATTACTGAAATATTTTGACCAGTCCAATTATAGAATGTAAGGTATCTTAATATAACCCCCTAGAAATACTTTCTCTAAAATATCTAAAACAATTATTCTCCCCTTTTTCCCCAGCTAACCTAATCCCACAAGGACCCCAATGGAAATACGCCTAACGGCCTTATTGGGCTATCCTTAGTTGGAATTATGCAAAGCTGGTACATGTCATATTTGTAACATATTATGTGGTACCAACATTGTAAAAATCCTAACTGAATAAATATATTATTATTAATATTATTATTATTATTATTATTATTACACTACACCACCACCCATGCCCACCGCATTCCCTTCACTCTAACGTCAACAATAATGCCAGTCACAGCCAATATATATGGACCTTGGTCACAGCATTAAAGTCACCACTAGTCCTAAAATTCAGCACGAAAACCACCATAGCCAGCACTAATGTTCGAATATTACTATAGACATGAAATATAATTGTATATACCTGGATATTAAAAAGGTGTACCGGGGATTTATAGACAAGGTGTAGATATTAAAGCAATTTTTTTTTTTTTTTTTTTTTCTATGTGATTGAGGGAGGCAAAAGGCATAACTGCCTATAGCGAGTGCCTCCCCCATAGTTGAAAGAGTGACAGGGCCAAAATCAAGGGACGTTCGAGCCAAAATGCCTGGACACACGGAGTTTGAAGCAATTTAAGTCATAGGAAGAGGGAAAGACTGATTCTGGGAGAGAGTTCCAGAGCTCAGATGTTGAGTAGAAGAAAGTTTGAGAGTAACATTTCACTCTTGGGTTGGAGAGTTGCACAGAGTAGGGGTGGGATTGAG
The DNA here is from genome assembly GCA_032716605.1 of Paralithodes platypus. Lineage (NCBI taxonomy): Eukaryota > Metazoa > Arthropoda > Malacostraca > Decapoda > Lithodidae > Paralithodes > Paralithodes platypus. The sequence continues at coordinate 11,180,221 of CM064499.1, read as the reverse complement.
ATGCAAGACGGGTACCACGTGCCCTACGTAAAGGAGGTGGTATGCACTGGGATAGCTCTGAGGAACACTGATTATTATAGTAGCGATAGAATAGCGAGAGAGATGCAACATTGCGGCGGAGAGAGAGAGAGATTGCAGAGAGTTGGTGAGTGGACGGGAGTTAATGATACGAAAGGCCTTCCTTTCAACCTTGTCTAGGAGAGCGGTGTGAGAGGAACCTCCCCACACATGTGAACAATACTCAATACAAGGGCGCACTATGCCCCTGTACAGAGCAAGAAGCTGTGCAGGGGAAAAGAACCCCCTAAGGCGGTTGAGCACACCCAGCTTCTGGGAGGCTGCCTTAGCAAGACTGGTAATATGGTCCTTCCAAATGAGAGCAGAAGAAAAAGAGACACCAAGAATATTGAGAGAAGATGAAGGGTTGATTTTTGTATTGTTGAAGAATAAGGGATAGTCCGCTGGGAGATCCTGACGGGTAGATAGATGGAGAAATTGGGTTTTGGAAGCATTAAAGTTAACAAGGTTTTCTCTGCCCCAATTGGAAATAGTATTTAGATCAGAATTTAAGAGTTCTATGGCTTCATTACGTTTGTCGTTGAGGGATTGCTGGCTGGGGCGTTCTGAAAAACTAATGGAGTAGTGTAAAGTTGAGTCGTCTGCGTATGAATGGATGGGAATTAAGGTACAGTTAAGGAGATCATTTATAAAAATTAGAAAGAGAATAGGAGATAGGACAGAGCCCTGAGGAACACCGGAGTTTATAGGGTGAGGAAGTGAACAATGGCCGTCCACAACCGCAGCTATGGAACGGCCAGAAAGGAAATTAGAGACAAAGGCACAGATGGAGGGATAGAAACCGAAGGAGGGTAGTTTAGAAATTAAAGATTTATGCCAGACTCTATCGAAGGCTTTCGATATGTCTAGTGCAATAGAAAAAGTCTCACCGAAGTCCCGAAAGGAGGATGACCAAGAGTTAGTAAGATATGAAAGAAGATCACCAGTAGAGCGACCCTTAAGGAAGCCATACTGGCGATCTGAGAGCAGATTATGAGAAGAGAAATGCTTAAGAAATTTGGAAGCAAGAATAGTTTCAAAAACTTTAGAAAGACAAGAGATAAGAGCAATTGGACGATAGTTGGAGGGTTGAGAGCGGTCACCCTTCTTTGGGACAGGTTGAATGTGAGCAAACTTCCAGCATGAAGGGAAGACGTTAGAGGATAGACAGAGACGAAAGAGTTTGCCTAGGCAGGGAGTCAGCACGGAAGCACAGTTTTTGAGAAAAATAGGAGGAACACCGTCCGGACCGTACGCCTTATTAGTGTTAAGCCCAGAGAGGGTAGAAAGTACATCTTTAGAAGAGATTAGGATATTAGGCATAAGTAAGAGAGAGGAGGGCGGAGAGAGGAGGGCGGAGAGGGAGGAATAGCACCGGAATCATCCAAGGTGGAGTTTCTAGCAAAAGTTTGAAAAGTTTGAATTGCGACTTATGTTCTGTTGACGACCGATACATTTTCACCTAAAACTTCACCTTCATTATTCGCCACCACAATCTTCCACTGCCAATTACCACCTCTTGTAATTCCACCACCATCACCACCTCTTGTCATACCACCATCCCCACCGGGGGAGCATCAAAGCGTCAAAAACTGATCCTATCATTTCATCAAATCTGCAAAAAGCTATCAGTACATCAAATTTTCCAGATTGTGTTCATTTTGTCAAAAACCAGTTTTTCCCAGATCATATCAATGTGTAAAAAAGTTTATATCACTTCAATGCATCAAAAGTTGGAAGTCATCGATGTATCAAACATTTTAACCCCATTCTTACTAGGTTAGGTTAGGTAAGGTTGTTAGGTTAGGCTAATGTTAACCCCATTCTTACTAGATTAGGTTAGGTAAGGTTGTTAGGTTAGGCTAATGTTAACCCCATTCTTACTAGGTTAGGTTAGGTAAGGTTGTTAGGTTAGGCTAATGTTAACCCCATTCTTACTAGGTTAGGTTAGGTAAGGTTGTTAGGTTAGGCTAATGTTAACCCCATTCTTACTAGGTTAGGTTAGGTAAGGTTGTTAGGTTAGGCTAATGTTAACCCCATTCTTACTAGGTTAGGTTAGGTAAGGTTGTTAGGTTAGGCTAATGTTAACCCCTAACTATTTTTGATGATATGATATCATCCAGTCAGTTTCAGCCTTTTGTCAAATTGAAAAGGTCCAACTTGTTTTATGCTTTGAAAAGATTGGGTTTTGATGTATTGATAGGGCTGACACCCTTGGAATAGTTTTGACGCTTTGCAGGCGCCCCTCACCACCACCTCTTGTCACTCCACCAACATCACCACCACCTCATATCACTCCACCATCACCACCACCTCTTGTCACTCCACCATCACCTCTTGTCACTCCACCATCACTACCTCTTGTCACTCCACAATCACCAACTCTTGTCACTCCACCATCATCACCAACTCTTATCATACCACCACCATCACCACCTCTTGTAATTCCACCACCATCACCACCTCCTGTCACTCCACCATCATCACCACCTCTTATTGAGATGGGAGATAACAGCAAAATAGGAGATAGAAGCACCAGCATCGAAACAACTCCTGTCACCACCCACCCCGCCAAGACAAAACGACATAAGAGCCTCCTCACCACATCAGGCCCAGGTCACCACCATCACCTCGCCACCCGACCCCAGGAACTCAGGTGTCTGAAGCAACTGCCAGCAGCCCCTTCTCTGTATCCTCCTACTTTCTCTATCCTAGTTTCAAAGCCAAAGGCGGATGTTGTGAATACGTGCACAACAAACTCACTTGCTCTCGTGTTCCCCGATTTCGACTCCTCTGAATTCTCAACTTTATGGCTCAAATTATCCTGTCATTCTCATACTAAATATTTCTGTGCTGTCTATCTTTCCCCTAACTCTACCGACTTTCCCAAATTCTTCGACTATCTAAACTCTAAAGTGGAACACATTCTATCTATCTCTCCCTTCTCTGAAATCTCCATCTTAGGAGATTTCAACGTTCACCACCGCCAATGGCTCTCCTCTCACTCTACTGACCCACCTGGTGAACAAGCCTACGTCTTTTCTATCATAAATGACCTAGAGCAGCTGGTCCAGCAACCCACCCGTATCCCGGATCTATTCGGAGATCTGCCCAACATTCTTGAATTATTTCTGACTTCTAACCCTTCTTCTTATACTGTCAATCTTTTCTCTCCTTTGGGCTCCTCCGACCATAAACTTACCTCCGTCACCTGTCCTATCTCTTCAGTACGGCCATCCGATCCTCCCAGCCGGCGGCACTTGTGGCACTTTGGCGCTGCCGATTGGGAGGCTCTCCGGTAGTATTTCTTTGATTTCCCATGGAATGACTTCTGCTTCCGTGGCCGAGGACCCTCGGAGAGTGCTAAACGCATTACCGAGGTAATCCTCTCGGGCATGGAAGCGTACATTCCATTTTCTTTCTCTCAGTCTAATGCAACAAAATCTTGGTTTACTCATGCTTGTTCTACTGCTGTCCACAACAAGGAGGAATCATTCAAACGGTACCGACGCCTTAAAACTCAAGAATCTCATTCTTCTTTTGTTTCTGCCCGGAATCAAGCCAAATCTGTTCTTCGACTTGCCAAGCACTCTTTCATCAATAATAAATGCACTGAACTATCCAATTGTAGCTCTTCCCAAGCTTTCTGGCATCTAGCCAAAAACCTCTCCAACCACTTTTCTTCCTCGTCTTTCCCTCCTCTTTTCCATTCTGATGGCACAACCATCACTTCTTCCTCTGACAAAGCTGAACTCTTTGCTCAAACTTTTGCCAGAAACTCTACCTTGGATGATTCCAGTGCTATTCCTCCCTCTCCACCCCCCTCTCTCCTACTTATGCCTAATATCCTAATCTCTTCTAAAGATGTACTTTCTACCCTCTCTGGGCTTAATACTAAGAAGGCGTACAGTCCGGACGGTGTTCCTCCTGTTGTACTTAAAAACTGTGCTTCCGTGCTGACCCCCTGCCTAGGCAAACTCTTTCATCTCTGTCTCTCCTCTAACGTCTTTTCTTCTTGCTGGAAGTTTGCTCTCATTCAACCTGTCCCAAAGAAGGGTGACCGCTCTCAACCCTCCAACTATCGTCCAATTGCTCTTATCTCTTGTATCTCTAAAGTTTTTTAAACTATTCTTGCTTCTAAATTTCTTAAGCATTTCTCTTCTCATAATCTGCTCTCAGATCGCCAGTATGGCTTCCTTAAGGGTCGCTCTACTGGTGATCTTCTTTCATATCTTACTAAGTCTTGGTCATTCAATTTCCGGGACTTCGGTGAGACTTTTTCTGTTGCACTAGACATATCGAAGGCCTTCGATAGAGTCTGGCACACATCTTTAATTTCCAAACTGCCCTCCTTCGGTTTCTGTCCCTCCATCTGTACCTTTGTCTCTAATTTCATTTCCGGCCGTTCCATAGCTGCGGTTGTGGACGGCCATCGCTCATTTCCTCATCCTATCAACTCCAGTGTTCCTCAGGGTTCTGTCCTATCTCCTATTCTCTTTCTAATTTTCATAAATGATCTTCTCAATTGTACATCCAGTCCCATCCATTCATATGCAGACGACTCTACTTTACACCACTCAATTAGTTTTCCAGAACGCCCCAGCCAGCAATCCCTCAAAAGTAAATATAATGAAGCCATAAAATGCTTATCTTTTGATCTAGCTACTATTTCCAATTGGGGTAGAGAAAACCTTGTTGCATTTAATGCTTCCAAAACTCAATTTATCCATCTTACTACCCGTCAGGAACCTCCAGAGGACTATCCCTTATTCTTCAACAATACAAAAATCAACCCTTCATCTTCCCTCAATGTTCTCTGTGTCTCTCTTCTGCTCTCACTTGGAAAGACCATATTACCAGTCTCGTTAAGGCAGCCTCCCAGAAGCTGGGCGTGCTCAACCGCCTCAAGGGGTTCTTTACCCCTGCGCAGCTTCTTGCTCTGTACAGGGGCACAGTGCGTTCTTGGATTGAGTATTGTTCACATGTGTGGGGAGGATCCTCTCACACCGCACTCCTAGATAAAGTAGAAAGGAAAGTCTTTCGTATCATTATCTCCCGTCCACTCACCAACTCTCTGCAATCTCTCTCTCTTTGCCCCAATGTTGCATCTCTCTCGCTATTCTATCGCTACTACAATAATCAGTGTTCCTCGGAGCTTTCCCAGTGTATACCACCTCCTCTGTGTAGGGTACATAGTATCCGCCTTGCAACACAATCCCACCCCTACTCTGTGCAACTCTCCATCCCAAGAGTGAAACGCTATTCTCAGACTTTCTTCTATTCAACTGCTGAGCTATGGAACTCTCTCCCAGAATCAGTCTTTCCCTCTTCCTATGTAAAATGCCCCAGAACGAGAAGCCCACCACAGAAGCCACGAGCGAACACCACACAGAAACACCCAAAAGAAAGGCCCTCAGAACGAAAGGACCAGGTGACCGAGCCAACCAGTTCAGACAGGCCGAAGCCCGCAGGGCTAAGCAGCTCCAGACCACACCTGCCTACCCCTTCTAAACACTGACCTTTCCCACACCTCGCGTATACACTACCCTCGTGTCCTATACCTCTACCTACATGATAATGAACATAAATACACCTTAAGTTAATACACCCATGCTCTGTCCCTAAGTTAGGATATTAATATCAACATACCCTAAAATACCTTGTCTTGCCAGACTAAGTTTCTGAAGACCAATCGCCCCCATAAATCTATGTATTCAATCCTTAGGTTAGTTATCTTTATCCGCCATTGTGTTCATCTCTTCCATTTACTTTTCCACAATTGTTATACGTCTTCCAATCACCTCCTTCGTATCCACAGTCCACACTACTCCATTTTGCTTCGTGTCCTACACCTCTTACCCGCCAGACTCTACCTACACGATGATGAACATGAATACACATTCATTTAAAACACCCATGCCCTGTCCCTAGGTTGAGCCAATGCCAACCAGTTCAGACAGCCATAAATCTATGTATGTTCTTCCATCCGAGAAGTAATATGTTCACCCCTTAAAATACCTTGTCTTGCCAGACAAAGTTTCTGAAGACCAACCGCCCCATAAATCTATGTATGTTCTTCCATCCGAGAAGTAATATGTTCACCCCTTAAAATACCTTGTCTTGCCAGACTAAGTTTCTGAAGACCAACCGCCCCCATAAATCTATGTATGTTCTTCCATCCGAGAAGTAGTATGTTAAAACCCCATGTCCTAATTGATAAGAAACTAAGATACCCACGGGTACACCATTGTATATATAACCATTATTCCTGTAAGACCTAGACAGAGATAATGACTGAAGATGTTAGCCACCATGCAGTAAATCTAATTCTTACCCCAACCAGAGATCGTATAGATAACCTTTTGTTACCATTGTCTATCATAATACCACGAAACAATAACGAAGTACCCCTACGAACTGCCGCTTTTCTTTGGTCTATATTTCATAGAAAATGCAGTTCCCAGGGACAACTAGATCAGCAAGAAATTGTGTCAAATAATAGTGTCCATAACCCCTCGTATTGACGAGTAATAATACACCATGTTTTTCCCTACTTTATCCACAGTCAAGCACACACCTATAGTTAACCTCCTTTTCCCCCACAGCCCCACAGTCCACATGATTCTATCTTTTCCAGACTCACATACCACCCCGTATTTGCTCATCCCCCGGTAGCATTTGGCTAACGTACTTTCACTGTCATTTCCCCCCAAACTCCAATATCAACTGTAGTCTAATGCCACCCCTACGCCCGGAGACCTTAGGGTCAAACTTCCACATAGCCCCCTGAACTCTCTCCCTCTCATTAACACCCCGCGCTCCTCGACTCTTTTCCGACCTAGCCTCTCCCTCATACCTCTTGAAGATCCTTGATTTTTCCGTTGCTAACGTTCTCCAACCTTTTATATATATACTCCTATCCAGCCTACCTTCCCTTAGTAGGACAGAACAACATTAGAACTTTACTAACCCTTTGCATGCCATCTATTCCCTCACAACCCATTCACAACCCTGCACCCAATGATCGTCAGTGCGAGGCTAGCCGCCTCGCCAGTGACTAACTTCTATTGCCATACTTCCAGATAAATGTGGCAGAGTTAGCAACCCAGTCTCCACCACATCCAAGCAAGCCATGCAATTAACAACCCAACCGATTAAACCAGCTAGTCAAGGCACCTTCGGTTTTGGTATTAAGAACACCCACATCTGTCTCATAAACAGAGGGTTATTACAAACACTTGTGATATGGCAAGCCCCTAGCCACAGCCGCCGGACGACCATCACAGAGAGAGGGCGCACAGCTACCCCTTTTTACCCACCCGAGGAGGGAGACCCCCACCCCTGCGGAGGTATACCTGACCCTTGTTTTGACTTTCGGGTCATTGCCAGGTAGCACAGGAATTCTTCCTATCAATGAACTAACCATGCATGACTAACACCTTTACTAACCTCTATTAACTCACAATAACCCATTAACCTTTCTTGCATACTCTGATAACTAAATTAGCACCTCAGCTATACCATAGAATGAAGATTGAACAATCTAAGAGAGACGCTCCTATCACAGCTGTCCCAATCCTCCTCGCAAAGTAGATCCAGTCTCCCTCCCCTCAATACCAGTATAGCCAAAATAGTACCCCTTACTAAGGCTCAGTTATATCACAATATGAAGGCTCCCTATAGCCATGTGCCACAACAGTAATCACCGGGCGGGTGCCCAACCCCGAAAAGGGTTGAAATAGGGGAGCTATCCCCCCACCAAAGGCGGCTTTCTAGGGCCTTTCCTAGCTGATGCTGAGAGGATTGGGTTCTAGTCATGTGGTGATGGGCTGGTCTATCAGAGTGAGAACTGAGCGATCTCTGCCATACCCATAGCTTACTCTGACTGTTCCTTTTACTTATATATTTTCTAGATCTCAAGTGACGGCATCTCTTGCGTGGATTGACCTCCTAATCTACCAAGATTGGAAGCCAAAGCGTCACATCTTTCCTTTGCCCCTCAACTTTCTCTTCATAATTGCTGAGGGGCACAGGGCCCTGGGTGGGGCTTTGGTTTCCCGGGCGTTTCCTCACCCTCCTCAGCTCCTCGCCATGGAGTGGCTTCGGTCACCCAGGCTTTATTGTGGTCGGCAGGGAGGGTTCTGTGGGGGCGCTCGGTTATGGCCTTGGCCTTGCTCGGGGCCTAGGGGCTGTTCGGCCAGGCAGCTTGGGGAACAGCAACAACAACAACAACAGTAATCACCACCTTACCTAGTCCCCATGTCTATTGAGAGCTCAAATAATTCCATAAGACTCGAGATCCCTATGGCCTACAGGGTCCAAAACCGAGCCTATAAACCCAGCTCCAGCCCCCAGTAAAATCAGTTGAAAGATAGACACCAACCCAGGTTGGTCACCAGAGTCGACCTCGAGCTCTATCCTTGTTGGTTGCTGAGAATTGAGTTCCAGAGCTGGCAGACTCCGTGGCAGATTTGGATAGAAGGACCTGTCCATGTACTTGAGAACTTCCTACATATGGACCACCTGGACGGCCGCGGAACCAGTCGTTAGCCCCCAACATCACGGACGCAAGATAACCAGGACCAGACCAATCAAATACTACCCAAGATTCACTCTATCAGTACTACATTGTTACAGTGCTATTTAGAGATTCACTTATTAATATTTCTATGAAGTGGCTATATCTTTGCCCCAGTATAATTCATATATAACCATTCCATTAGGAAGTGCTAAGCGTATCAGTGTTGATTAATTAACAGGCGATATTAACTCGTAATTACCCATATACCCAGATATGATTACATAGAAGTGAAACCCTAGTGATATCTGAATGTTCGCCCACTGATTTGCGTTCTATGTATTTCTGATACAAGAATATAAAACTTAGATCAGTACCCCCCTGAGGTTACTAGAATTCCCGTGCTCTAAAATACGCATGTCTAATCTAGTCTGTGAACTACTACTTGTGCACCAGAGCTACCAGTAATAAATCTAACAGTGAATATGAATCTATAAGTAACATTGATGGTCTCTAGTATATAAACTTGTGAATTAAAGCTAGTGATCAGAAGATTAATAGCTGAACGTTGGAAGTGGGAGACTAGGCTCCATCCAGATCCACTTATGCTAGTGTGGTTCATTTCTATCATTTGCCTTGCACGAGTATTCAGAAATTATTTTGTGTTCTCTATTCCTCATACCTTGTTTTGTGCATGCAGCCTTATATACCCAGTCAGTTAGAACTCACATTACCCAAGTTAATCCTGTAGAAAAACAGGGCATAACATTGGCGGCAGCGGTGGTTCTTGATTCGGATAAAAGGTTGCATTACATTGCAAGTTTGGAACAGCCAGAACACGATAACATCATGGCGCACCGTTCTCACGTCCCCATCCCACATTATGATGATGGGAAGACTTACGACATCGAAACATTCATGACAATAGTGAAACCCGTACTTGACCTAGTTTATACCACAGACGCAGAAAAGATAGCCGTGACATTAACGCACCTGGGAAAAGCCGTTTCCTTGGTTGCCTACCAAGTGCACCTTGCTCTCACATGGGACGAATTTCGCACAATAGAGATAGAGGCCATTAAGCCTTAGTTGGGCGTTTTCGTGGCCCACACCCGTCTCCAAGACACTAAATTCGAAGGCGATCTAGATGCCACAGTGAATAAGATTGCCCAACATATCAAAGTGTCTTTCCTCACATTGACCAGAATCAAGCAAGAACAGCAGATTCTGGTCAACCTTGTATCAATATTGCCCTCAGCAGTAAAAAATTGTTTCCGTGTGCACGATTTCATCGGATATCAAAAAGATCTCATCACGATCCGACGTATTTTGGCCGTGCACACAGAAACACCCACCCAAATCGCTGTAATCAAGAGGTTTCCCACGCACCGCAGCACCCCGACCACCAAAACTCCAAGAATGCCTACCCATCCTCATCCTTCCACAACAGACCCACCTACCCTTCCGGCAAGCCCCAACCCAGTAGACCCCGGTTCCAAACTACCCAGCCACGCAGAATCTTCAACCGGAACAAAACCTACAACACCTACCAAAGTAAAAACCCTACCTTAGTAATTATCAACCCCTATGATTTCCCTGCCTGTAATGCTCAGTGTGCCCTCCATCAAATTCGTGACTCTGCCAAACCTCGCCCCTTTACTCCTCGCATTTCTGTAAATGAAGAGGAGTTGGGACCAGAGGAAGAAATGGAGGAAAGGCACACCGGAGAAATAGCCCCTATCATGACCTCAGAGGATACCGAGGAAACCCTGGAGGAGGTAGATATCGACTCCCAGGATTTTTAAAGTACCCCTCGCCCAAGATGGCCTCGGCGGGGGACGCCATAACTGACCGCACTGCCCCCATTTATTACATGGCCAAAATCAAGGACATTCCTGTCCGCTTGTTAATCGACACGGGAGCTGCCAAGTCATGTTTGTTCAAGTCTTATTATGATCAACACCACCGACTATTTGGCCCCTTGTTAACCACCAAAGCAGAACTAATCTCAGCTGCTGATACTTACTTAAATCTCCTAGGAGACACTTTGCCCCTGTCAGTAACTTCTCCTGCCCCCCATGCTCGTTGTTATCACCCGTTCACAGTATTTTCCTCCCACTGTAAACATTACGATGGTTTCCTTGGACTTGACCTCCTTCAAAAACTCCAGGCCCAGGTTGACTGCGGCCAAAGGCTGATCTCATTCAAAAAAAAATTCCAACCCAAAGCCTCTGACAAACCAATCACGCAGAAACCCATTCACAAAAAGAAAAAATACCTTCCCTCTCAACAAACTCTGAGTCAGGGTTACCAAGTTGCAGCTAGCACTAAGGTAACGCCTAAACCCTTCCCTTGCCCCGAGTTCTCTCAAAATATCCCTCAATTCATTAAAAAAATGCCTCAACAAACGAAAGAAGACAAGTCCAAGCAACTCCCTCTCGGTAATCCCCTCAATTCTCGTAACTCTGTCCAGGATAAATCCTCCCATGTTTTCAGGACAGACTCTGATATATGTAACCATAATTCTATCAAATGTTTATGTACACAAGTTTCCAGGGAAAATGCCGACCTATGTACCCAACAATGTTTCCCCCATGCCCCCAGAAATGTTCAGCTATCCCACAACCAACAAAATTTCCCTTGTGACAGTTTTCCGTCAGTAGCTCCCTTCCCCCCCCCCCCCCACACAATTCACACCCCTAGAAAACTTCACAACCCCACACTTGACTCGCCCTCTCATGACAAACAAACTCACCAGTCCCAGATAACCTCTAACCAGACCGTTACTTCCACCAAGAAAATTCCCCACATACGTCCTGTTAACAACCCCAAATCAATACACCAGTCCTCCACCAATAACCCATGTTCTCCACCTAACTCTTCCCCCACCAACCCTCCGCAGTCCCACCAACAAATCCCGTTTTCTAACTCGCTCACCTCTCACCACCCTGACCCGCCCGCACGCGCCGTTAATCCTCCCCTCACGCGTGCCGACCGAGGGACACAACTATGTTCCCACCATGCCCCCAGAAATGTCCAGCTATTCCACACCCACCCCAATCCCCCTTGTGACAGTTTTCCGTCAGTAGCTCCCTTCCACCCCCACACAATTCACACCCCTAGAAAACTTCAAAATCCCACACTTGACTCGCCCTCTCATGACAAACAAAATCACCAAATCCATATAAACTCCAAACAAACAGTCACTGCCACCGACAAAACTCCCCAAATTCGTCCTTCTAACAACCACCAATCCTTACATCAGTCCTCCACCAATAACCCATCTTCTATACCTCACGCTTCCCCCACCAACCCTCCACAGTCCCTCCAACAAATTCCGTTTTCTAACTCCCTCACACCGCGCCCCACTGATCCTCCCACACGCGCCGTTAATCCCCCCCTCACGCGTGACCCCCACCAAAGTGACCTTTCCCCCCTTATGCTTACCAAGCACCTGCTCGCCAGTCGATCCCCCACCATCATTAGCCCAGCTGTAGTTCAAGATAAATGCCAAATTCCCCCCCCGCCATCAAAAATGGGTGAACCTTCGACCCATACCCCAAACTCACATGATATTTTCCCCCACTACCACGTCCACCAACCCCAATCGTTGCCTCTTACAACCCGCCATCATTTCCGCTCGAATCAACCACATTCTCGTGGCAAATATCTCTGAGGAATCCCTGACATTACCAAAAGGTCTCATTATAGGAGACCTCAAAACTTTTGATGACCTCCCCATAGATTTTAATGACACCCCTACCAGCCTCCAATTGCCCCCTCTCCCGGACACATTATCCGACCACCAAAAACACGGCATGTACGACCTATTACTAGAGTTCAGTGACGTGTTTGCCCAACAACCCACCGAAATCGGACAGACCAATGTAGAACAACACATCATTAACACCACAGGCCCCCCCATACGACAACCATCCCGTAGAAAAAATCCCATACAACGTCAGGAAGAGGAACGCCAAGTCCAAGAGATGTTAGAGGCCGGTATTGCCACCCCGTCCATTAGTCCGTGGTCTTCCCCTGTTGTCCTAGTAAAAAAGAAAGATGGGTCAACCCGTTTTTGCGTCGATTACAGGAGGTTGAATGACGTAACCATTAAAGACGCTACGCCATTACCCCGGATAGACGATTCCCTGGACTCCCTATACGGATCCGGGACGGGAATTCCTATGCAACACATGTGCCTTGCATTCATTACCAAATATTAATGTAAATGAACCAATTAGTATTAACAACTCAGAATCCAGCCAGGACACATTAAAAAACAAAGATGAATACAGAGTGTTCACCAACAAAGGGCTCCATCTTATCCACATTAACGCCAAATCAATGTACCATACATTGTCAGAATTAAACTTGTTAGCTAATAAGGCCAAAGCTTCAATAATTGCAATCACAGAAACCTGGCTGGATTCAAGTATAAACGATGGTGAAATAAACATTCAAGGTTTCAATATGGTTAGGAATGATCGCAATAGGCATGGGGGAGGAGTATGTCTGTATGTAAAAAACAACCTCACACACACAACCAGGACCGACCTCCATGTAGAAAATCACGAAGCTCTGTGGATCGATCTACACCTGCCGAGGACAAGACCCATCACAATTGGGGTATGCTATAGGCCACCAGACGACACACAATTCTTGACCAAATTTGAACGAACGTTGTCATCGCTAGACCCTCGGAATGAATCCATCATACTAGGGGATTTTAACCTATGTTACAAACAACGAAATGATAGGCTTGTACGAGAATATAGGCATATACTGACAATGCACAATCACAAACAACTCATCACAACCCCCACACGTATCTCTGAGAACACTGCCACAATAATAGACCACATAAACTGTAACAGAGAGGACAAAATATCCCAATCAGGGGTTATACAGACTGGGATAAGTGATCACTTCGTCACATATTGCACACGAAAAACCACAAAAATTACCCTAGAGAATCACAAGATTATCAAAACAAGGTCACTCAGAAACTACAATAAAGAAACATTTCTGGACATTTTATGGAATACAGACTGGTCTCCAGTGTTTGGAAGTACAAACGTTAATGACGCATGGGTTGGCTTCAGAACCATCATCACAAACATTCTAGACGAAATAGCTCCTCTGAAAGACATACGAATTAAAGCAAGGTCAGACCCATGGATCAACAATGACATACTACACCATCTGGAACACAGAGACAATCTGTTAAAAAGGCTAGCGAAACATAGACAGGATCAAGGTCTGAAACATGAGTTCAACAGGGCCAGGAATAAACTAAGTAGGAAAATAAAATCAGCGAAAACTAATTATTTTCACAATAAGGCAGAGGAATATCAGAATAACCCAAAGAAACTATGGAGGCACCTAAAAACAACAGGCTACAGCAACAAGACAAGGGATTCGTCTAACACTAATATTGCTCTCACCATTAATGATCAGATTTGCCACGATAAATGACAAATTTCAACCTACTTCAACTCCTTCTTCACCTCCATAGCAAACACACTTGCACAGAACCTACCTCAACCTCTCAATAAATACACGACAACAACGGCCACCTTTCGAAATTTCTACAGAGATAAAAACATACACCCAAACACATTTGGATTGCAAAATGTTACACCAAAATGCACTTTTGACGAGCTGTCTAACCTAAATGTACATAAAAGCACAGGACCAGACAAAATTCCTGCCAAATTTCTACGAGATGGAGCCATTGGTATAGCAGGCCCCCTAACCCACATCATCAACTTGTCAATTAACACCAACACTGTACCTGCTGAACTGAAGGAAGCTATTGTAACCCCTCTATTCAAGAAAGGAAATAAACTAGAAGTTGGTAACTACAGACCAGTTAGCATAAATTATTATGTATTGTATCTAAAATCCTTGAAAGAGCGGTATACACCCAAATTGAACACTACCTCAAACAAAATGATCTATTCTATAAGTTTCAATCAGGTTTCAGATGCATGTACTCGACAGACTCCTGTCTCATCCACTTAACGGATCACATTCGTAAAGAAATGTCTAAAGGTAACTACACCGGTATGGTTCTTCTTGATCTACAAAAGGCGTTTGACACAGTAGACCATGATATCCTATGTAATAAACTACAAGCAATGGGCATAGGATCTGTGAACTGGTTTAAATCTTATCTTAGTGGTAGAACCCAAAGAGTCAAAATTGACGATAATATATCTGATCCTATGCCAATTAACTGTGGGGTCCCGCAGGGAAGCATCCTTGGTCCCTTACTCTTTCTCTGTTATGTGAACGACATGGAACTGAGCGTCTCATGTAAATTATTACTGTATGCAGACGACAGCGTGCTCCTGGTTCCAGGAAAAGACCCAATAAGTATTGCCGCTTCACTTTCCAAAGAACTAGAATCATGTAGTGAATGGCTAGTGGACAATAGACTATCTCTTCACCTGGGCAAGACGGAAGCCATCTTATGTGGAACAAAACACAAACTGAAAGACATTGTGGGCTTCTCGGTCAACTGTAATGATATTCCTATAACATCAGTGTCACAAGTTAAATATCTCGGACTAAAACTGGACGCGAGTTTGACAGGTGAAACAATTTTGGAATCTATCCTGAGTAAGTGTAGAGCACGTATAAAATACCTGTATAGACAGGTGGGATGCTTGCCCGCGGCGACCAAAAAGACCCTCTGCCAAGCGCTTGTTCAATGTCATTTTGACTATTCTGTGTCATCCTGGTACTCTGCATCATCTAAATCAGCACAGCACAAACTTCAGGTCACTCAAAATAAAATGGTTAGGTTCATGCTGAACCTAGGACCCAGATCACATGTTGGCCAGGAACAACTTCAGTCACTAGGTATGCTCAATGTCGCTGACAGGGCCAAACAAATCAGGCTCACTAATGCCTTCAAAATTTTCTATGACAGAGCTCCAGAGTACCTAAAGAATTATTTTGTTAAAGCAAATGAGAGGAGTGGACATAATACAAGAAACAGGATGTTTAATTTTAAGGTCCCGAGAATCCAAGGACAGGGTAAGCAAACATTCTTCTTCACCGCCATCAAAGACTGGAACGACCTACCCCAGTCAGTCCGTGAAAAGAGAACACTGTATTCCTTCAGACGTAGCCTGAAGGAACACCTGAACCGGACAGCTGCGAGAAGGGAGCACCAAGCTTATGTCTACTACTAAATGCGACATAAGAGATAGACAAACCAAACTGAAATGATTACTGATTACGGATTACTGATATTTACTATAGGATGTAAGGTATCTTAAAATAACCCCCTAGAAATACTTTCTCTAAAGTATCTATTTCTTTATCCTCCCCATTTTTTCCCCAGCTAACCTAATCCCACAAGGACCCCAATGGAAATACGCCTAACGGCCTTATTGGGCTATCCTTAGTTGGAATTATGCAAGGCTGGTACATGTCATATTTGTAACAAACTATGTGGTACCAAATCTGTAAATTGCTAACTGAATAAATATTATTATTATTATTATTATTATATCCAGATGGTTCACTACCCTCGACTTGCAAGCAGGGTATTGGCAAGTGCCTATCAAGGCCGAGGACCAAGAGAAAACAGCATTTTCCACTAGTGGTGGCCACCACTACGAATTTAACGTCCTACCTTTTGGCCTCTGTAACGGACCCGCCACTTTCTCCCGTTTGATGGAAGCGGTATTACATGACTTAACCTGGGAAACCTGCCTAGCCAATCTAGACGATATTATTGTGTACTCACCAACCTGGGAAGAACACCTCCTCAGGTTGAGACAAGTCCTTCAAAGAATCCGAGCCGCCGGGTTGAAATTAAAACCCTCAAAGTGCGAGATTGCCCGAAATAAGGTAGATTTCCTCGGCCACGTAATATCTGAACATGGTATTGCACCAGACCCAAAGAAACTTCAAGCCATACAAAACCAACTCCCACCCACCACCGTTAAAGGAGTACGTTCTTTTCTAGGTTTAGCCACATACTACAGACGTTTCGTCCCCCACTTTGCCATCATAGCCAGACCCCTCCACCAACTCACCCACAAAGACACCCCATTCACCTGGACACCTGAAAGAGACCTCGCTTTTAACACTTTGAAACAAAAGATAATCCAAGCCCCTATTGTCGCTTTCCCTGATTACCATAAACCTTTCCGTCTTTATACCGACGTATCTCTGTACGCCATTGGTTCAGTTTTAGCTCAAGTCAGAGACGGAGAGGAACATGTGATAGCGTATGCCAGCTCCACCCTCAACCAAGCACAACAGAACAGCCACCAAGAGAGAGTGCTTAGGGATCATTTGGGCACTCAGCCACTTCCGGTCATTTGTGTTGGGCGCAAAACTCGATATAATAACCGACCATCAATCTTTGCAATGGCTGCGTAAGTGCGAAACCAACTCAGCCATTTTGGTACGTTGGAGGGAGACACTAGAGGACTACGATTTTACAATACAGTATCGTCCAGGCAAACTTCACACCAATGCAGACGCCCTGTCACGTTTGCCAGTACCAAAAGACCCCCCCACCAACCTAGCCGCCTTACAAAACTCTGAGCTTTTATCTACCCCCATCCACCAACATAATTCCCCCTCAGCCCCCTCACTAATTCAATCTTGGGAAACAAGAATCAGACCACCCTGGATACCGTTAAATGGCTTCAGGAAACTGACTCGCTGGGGAGATCAACTTGCCACAGACTCCGGTCACATAGTCTTAGACCCCACCATTGCCCACGACTACATGATTGCCATCCACGAGGGAAACGGCATACACCTTGGACAAAAGAAGATGTTAAACATCTTCACAGATCAATACTGGACCCCCAACCCCTCCAAAATTGCACAACGAGTGACAGAATCCTGCAAACCTTGTTTATTGGGGAAGGATAGATCACGCACCCCCGGCCCAGCTGGTACCATTTCTGCCAACAAACCGTTCCAAGTCCTATCCCTCGACATCATGGGCCCGTTTCCTTCTTACGCTGGCAACCGCTATATCGTCACATTTGTTGACGTATATTCAAAAATGTTAATAGCCTGCCCAGTTAAAGACCACACAGCCACCACAGTCGCCACACTGCTTGCCACAGAAGTGTTCCCTATATTCGGCCTTCCCCTTGCTCTTCTATCCGACAATGCCCCCGAGTTTAGTGGACACGTTTGGCACCAGTTTACCCAACAATGCGGTATTAAGATCAAACACTCATCCCCGTGCTGGCCTCAAGGAAATGCTATATGCGAACGCAGCCATCGCACCATCAACAATCAGTTACGGACAAAAATTATTGCTCTTAACACCTCAGACTGGCCATCACAACTAAAGATGATACAATGGGGCATGAACACCTGTCCCCGAGAAGACGGTATTTCCCCTCATGAACGTGTTTACGGCGTACCCCCCTGTTACTGCCGTTCCATCATCACGCTCACCTCCCCTCCAACACCTCCACAATTGACCCATTGCAACATCTGCAAAACACCCTCCATACCGCCCAAACCTGTCAAGACACCAAAACGGATAACCCCGATGATAAAAACCCTTTTGCCATCCATGACACCGTAATGGTAGCCAACCTCCCTGTCACCAACAAATTAGGCCCTCGCTATGTCGGGCCCTACACCATCATACAAGTCCCAAATGCCTTTCAAGTCACCATCGATTATCACGGCGTGACTCGCACGTTCCGAACTAGATTCGTCCGAGCGTTTAAACCTCTAAAGCCACAAGACATTACCCCACCCCACACGTCCGACCCTGAATTAAACACCCCTACTCACCCTTCCACTCAGGCGATGAATATTCCCATACAAACCCCTAATGGCCTAAGCCCTCCAGCACCGAACCGACCAATCATTCCTCAACATACCCCCCAAACTAACCTCCACAAACCCCAAGCCCACACTATCACACCCTCCTCCACCATCACACCTTCCTTCACTTCTGATAGTCAAGTACCTCCCCAACTTATCCAAGTACGAAAACCTCCACCCACAACGGAAACCCTCCCGTCTAGCCCTGACATACCTCCACCAGGCACCACAGTGAGAAAACCACCACCCCCACCCCAAACCAAGTACACACCCAACCGCACCACACAATCTACCTCAGTAACCTCACGCTACAACTTACGCCCACGACTAAAATCTTTTAAAACCTCCAGAAAACACACCCTGCTAACCCAGTTCCATAGGGCTCCCAGACCACTATCCTCCTCCTCCTCCTCCTCTTCTTCTTCGTCGAATTCTCCTCCACAAAGGGAAAGAAGACGAAAAATCACAACTAAACACCATAAACCCTCTAACTATATTCCAAAAATAACAACCCCCACCCCCTCACGAAAACACATACCTTCCTCTTCAACCTCATCCCCTCTCAACCCCCACCTCATTACCCCAAATGACCTGCTAGATCTACCCCCCCACCAAACTCCCATAAAACCGCCTACTTCCACCACCAGCAAATCACCGACCCCACCAAAGAACACACCCCACACACGTTCCTACCCCCAACCCTCCAACTTAAACCTCCACTCCCTACCCACCCGTCTAGCCCCCCCCCCATCCACCCCTTTCCCCTCCACTATCCCTGCGACCCCACCCACACATCAACCAACCTCCTCATCTCATCGAACCCCCAACCAACCAACCAACCCCTAAAATATCCTCCCCACAAAGTCGCCCCTGAGAGAACCCCCATATATACCCCCACCAAATCCTCTTCCATTCCGCCTACCACCCTCACTCAACAAAAACCTCCACACGCATCTACCTCTCAAATAACCCCTGACCTCGCCCCCACTAAATGCCCTCCACCTGTAAAACGTTCTTCCCCTCAATATAAAACATCGTCGAGCGACTCAAGTCCCACGACAAACATCTACCTTCCCACCAGGACCTCCAAAGGTAGAATAATCAACAGACCCATCAGATTTAAAGACAGTTATACAAAAACAACACCCCGTTCTTACACTAAAGACCCAAGCCACACAACACACACACCCCCTCTTTCTCACACACCTCCCTCACGCACCTTACCTAAACCGATATTGCGCATTGCCTCACTATATTTCCCCAGCCTACAACACCACCCAAGAAAACCCCAAAAACCCCAGAATCATATCCCCCCTTTATCCCCAGCTCCGTTTTCACTCGTTAATCCCTCCCCTTCAGTTAGTAACCCATTCACCACACTGAAGAGGCCTCCTGTCAGTCCCACACACCTCACTCGATACATGACCTCCACCATGAACAAATCCACACCCTTCGTCGCCCCCATCCCTACCCCCACGGGGGAAAACTACAAACCATTCATACGAAAGGTTAAAGTAAAAACGTCCACAGGACGCTTAGCCCGTCTACAACGCCCACATCAAGCCCGGGCAACCGCCCTCCACAACACTGAGGACACATTCCTACAGGTCTACATAGACCTGCAAAAGAAACCTGACCCTCGCTCTCTTGCTTGGTGGGACCTTCTCAATACCCTCAAAATGACCCACCATGACTATGCTTCTTTTTACTTCACCTTTGAGGCTCGGGGACGAGCCTACAATGAAGGAGAGGGAAGTAAAATGCCCCAGAACGAGAAGCCCACCACAGAAGCCACGAGCGAACACCACACAGAAACACCCGAAAGAAAGGCCCTCAGAACGAAAGGACCAGGTGACCGAGCCAACCAGTTCAGACAGGCCGAAGCCCGCAGGGCTAAGCAGCTCCAGACCACACCTGCCTACCCCTTCTAAACACTGACCTTTCCCACACCTCGCGTATACACTACCCTCGTGTTCTATACCTCTACCTACATGATAATGAACATAAATACACCTTAACCCTCTCCGACATGTGACGCAATTTTGAGCCTATTAGGGATATTTTAAAGCCTTTGTTACCATCAGGGGTATTTAGAAACCTTTAGTTTAGTTACTTCAACCTCTGCAGTTGTCTTTGAGTTAGCTGTGGGCAGAAAACTAATTTTTAAGAGGTAATTATAAGAGTGAGAGAACTCTATTTCTTATTGCTAATCTGGCAACCTCTGCGTCATATGAGCATGAAAGGGTTAAGTTAATACACCCATGCTCTGTCCCTAAGTTAGGATATTAATATCAACATACCCTAAAATACCTTGTCTTGCCAGACTAAGTTTCTGAAGACCAATCGCCCCCATAAATCTATGTATTCAATCCTTAGGTTAGTTATCTTTATCCGCCATTGTGTTCATCTCTTCCATTTACTTTTCCACAATTGTTATACGTCTTCCAATCACCTCCTTCGTATCCACAGTCCACACTACTCCATTTTGCTTCGTGTCCTACACCTCTTACCCGCCAGACTCTACCTACATGATGATGAACATGAATACACATTCATTTAAAACACCCATGCCCTGTCCCTAGGTTGAGCCAATGCCAACCAGTTCAGACAGCCATAAATCTATGTATGTTCTTCCATCCGAGAAGTAATATGTTCACCCCTTAAAATACCTTGTCTTGCCAGACTAAGTTTCTGAAGACCAACTGCCCCCATAAATCTATGTATGTTCTTCCATCCGAGAAGTAATATGTTCACCCCTTAAAATACCTTGTCTTGCCAGACTAAGTTTCTGAAGACCAACCGCCCCCATAAATCTATGTATGTTCTTCCATCCGAGAAGTAGTATGTTAAAACCCCATGTCCTAATTGATAAGAAACTAAGATACCCACGGGTACACCATTGTATATATAACCATTATTCCTGTAAGACCTAGACAGAGATAATGACTGAAGATGTTAGCCACTATGCAGTAACTCTAATTCTTACCCCAACCAGAGATCGTATAGATAACCTTTTGTTACCATTGTCTATCATAATACCACGAAACAATAACGAAGTACCCCTACGAACTGCCACTTTTCTTTGGTCTATATTTCATAGAAAATGCAGTTCCCAGGGACAACTAGATCAGCAAGAAATCGTGTCAAATAATAGTGTCCATAACCCCTCGTATTGACGAGTAATAATACACCATGTTTTTCCCTACTTTATCCACAGTCAAGCACACACCTATAGTTAACCTCCTTTTCCCCCACAGCCCCACAGTCCACATGATTCTATCTTTTCCAGACTCACATACCACCCCGTATTTGCTCATCCCCCGGTAGCATTTGGCTAACGTACTTTCACTGTCATTTCCCCCCAAACTCCAATATCAACTGTAGTCTAATGCCACCCCTACGCCCGGAGACCTTAGGGTCAAACTTCCACGTAGCCCCCTGAACTCTCTCCCTCTCATTAACACCCCGCGCTCCTCGACTCTTTTCCGACCTAGCCTCTCCCTCATACCTCTTGAAGATCCTTGATTTTTCCGTTGCTAACGTTCTCCAACCTTTTATATATATACTCCTATCCAGCCTACCTTCCCTTAGTAGGACGGAACAACATTAGAACTTTACTAACCCTTTGCATGCCATCTATTCCCTCACAACCTATTCACAACCCTGCACCCAATGATCGTCAGTGCGAGGCTAGCCGCCTCGCCAGTGACTAACTTCTATTGCCATACTTCCAGATAAATGTGGCAGAGTTACCAACCCAGTCTCCACCACATCCAGCAAGCCATGCAATTAACAACCCAACCGATTAAACCAGCTAGTCAAGGCACCTTCGGTTTTGGTATTAAGAACACCCACATCTGTCTCATAAACAGAGGGTTATTACAAACACTTGTGATATGGCAAGCCCCTAGCCACAGCCGCCGGACGACCATCACAGAGAGAGGGCGCACAGCTACCCCTTTTTACCCACCCGAGGAGGGAGACCCCCACCCCTGCGGAGGTATACCTGACCCTTGTTTTGACTTCCGGGTCATTGCCAGGTAGCACAGAAATTCTTCCTATCAATGAACTAACCATGCATGACTAACACCTTTACTAACCTCTATTAACTCACAATAACCCATTAACCTTTCTTGCATACTCTGATAACTAAATTAGCACCTCAGCTATACCATAGAATGAAGATTGAACAATCTAAGAGAGACGCTCCTATCACAGCTGTCCCAATCCTCCTCGCAGAGTAGATCCAGTCTCCCTCCCCTCAATACTTCCAGTATAGCCAAAATAGTACCTCTTACTAAGGCTCAGTTATATCACAATATGAAGGCTCCCTATAGCCATGTGCCACAACAGTAATCACCACCTTACCTAGTCCCCATATCTATTGAGAGCTCAAATAATTCCATAAGACTCAAGATCTCTATGGCCTACAGGGTCCAAAACCGAGCCTATAAACCCAGCTCCCGCCCCCAGTAAAATCAGTTGAAAGATAGACACCAACCAGTGGTACCCACCCTGAAGTTGACCTCTAGCTCTGCCCTTGTGTTGTTCCTGAGTTGAGAGATTCCCGAGCCGGCAGACTCCGTGGCAGAAGTTACATAGAAGATCTGTCCACGTACAAGTACCAACGTGCACCTTATAACCTTCACACAAATTAGTGGGTATATAAGTGTGTAGCCAGCACTGATCGCCAAGAGATCCGACTTGAGAACTTCCTACATTTGGATCACCTGGACGGCCGAGGAACCAGTCGTTAGCCCCCAACATCACCGGAAGCAAGATAACCAGGACTAGACCAACAAATACTATTCAAGATTCACTTTATTAGTACTAACGTGTTATAGTGCTAGTTCGACATTCACTTATTAACTTTTCTATGAAGTGGCTATAACTTTGCCCAGTGTAACTCATATTTAACCATTCCATTTGGGACGTACTAAGCGTATCAGTGTTCATTAATTAACAGGCGACATTGACTCTCGTAATTACCTTATTCAGATATTAAAACCCTAGTAATATCTAACGTTCGCCCACTGATTTGTGTTCTACGTATTTCTGCCATAAGAATATAAATCTTAGATCAGTACCCCCTTGAGGTTACTAGAAATTCCGTGTTCTAAAATATACGGTGTCTAATTCTAACTGTGAGCCGCTACTTGGGCACCCGACCTACCAGTAAGAAATCTAATTAGTGAAAGTGAATACATAAGTACATTGAGGTCTTCCAGTATTATAAAACTTGCTAACTAAACCAGTGATCAGAAGAGTATACCTGAACGTTGGAAGTGGGAGACTAGGCTCCATCCAGATCCGCTAATGCTAGCAGTTCCCTTCTATTATTTGTTTTGTACGAGTATTACTATCTTTCTATGCTTTTTATTCATCTACTTAAATAAACGTGATCGTGTGTCGTGTTACCGTGTGTTTATTTTGTGTTCTCTATTCCTCATACCTTGTATTGTGCATGCAGATACCCAGTCAGATAGAGCCCACATCACCCAAGTTAATCCTGTAGAAAAACAGGGCATAACAATATGTACCACAAAAAGGGCTAGAGCAAATGGTCTGTATATATTCACACCTTGTTCCAAACACATAAGCCAGAATGTGTCAACCCTAATATATGTACCACAAAAAGGGCTAGAGCAAATGGTCTGTAAATATTCACACCTCTTCCCTGGTTGACCCTTCCCAAATGGTAGACATATTAGGTGGATTACTGGAGTGGTGTGTGAGTTACAGAGGTTAGTGTTGAAGAGTGTTGGACAACTTACTTGGAACACGGTATAGTAGTGATCTGAGGCCTACCTGCAAATACTTAAGCCAGCCCACCCACAACCCTCTAGTAAAGGCCTGCTGGCTGGTCCGTGACGTAGTAACCAAAGGGGCTAGGAGTGGTAAGGTTCTGGCTGGCGACCACTGGCAACCCCTCCATCTTTTACTTTTCCCTAATGATATATTAATTAATTCGAGACTTCCGCCAGTCACTGACCATATTATACTACTTGTACAGCGTGGTCTAAGTTATCACCACTTTATATTGTTATTATTGTTTGTTTGTGATAATAATAATAGTATTTGCTATAATGCCTTGACTTCTAAATTGTAGCCTACGTGTATCTATCATTAATATTCAATGTATGCATTAGTATTTTTATTTGCTGCTTAGTAATAATATATGGTAAGCTGTCGGTACTAGGATATTTTTGTTATATTAATACTGATACTGTTGTTATATTGATATAATTTTCCAGGTTGCATTTTACCTAGCTTTGATTATACGAGTATTCTTGTTATACTTTTTACAATTTTCTGCAATGAATACTACAGAGAAATTTTATAATACAATGCCTACAACCAGTATCACAGCTCGTATGTTCCGAACACATACTCCGGAAGGGTCTAGGGTGTCCTATGTCACACTGACTGCACCCCCCCCCCCCTTTTTCTTGAAATTAAACAAAACGTGACTAAAAGGGCCACCTAGACCCTCTGCCGTAAAGCTATACATGGCAAGGAAGGTTCGTCCAGAGCTACTGAAAGGTATCGAGGCAAAAACTCCTGATTAGAGGCCCACAACTGTGTGGACGTAATAACTTTCACCGAAAGATTATTACAGTCAGTGTGACATAGGACACCCTAGACCCCTCCGGAGTATGTGTTCGGAACATACGAGCTGTGATACTGGTTGTAGGCATTGTATTATAAAATTTCTCTGTAGTATTCATTGCAGGAAATTGTGCTAAAGGCCAATAGTAGTGTTACGACAATTCTTGTTGTAAGTAGCTTTGGCTGTGAAGCAATAGATTTTTGAGAAATCTCGGTAGTGGCAACTACGACTTTTACTTTTGCAGTAATTACTTCTGCATAAGTACACGAGTTCAGTACTTCTACGAATGTACAAGAATTCATTTATGTTTGGTTATATTTTTAGGAATATATCCACTCGTTAATGGGGTTTATATGTGCACATGTAAACTTATAAGTTTTTAGTTTTCACCACTTACTTTAAGTGTGGTGCGTTCTTAACTAGCAGATCTGTGCACAGAGTCTCAGAGTTAACCCTTTTTCAAGCAGGCTTCTTTGAAGCACGCTCCTGCTTGTACCCCTTTTTGAAGATTTAGGCTGTATAAAGTTTATGCACCCGAATATCTCTTTTTTACAAAAGTAAGAATACTATGTGGTTGTTTGATTATCTGCTTTTCTAGAGTTATGATATGATTACGAATGTCCCCCTCCAGTCTTAGAAATCAGGCATGTTCGTCAATGATGGAGGGGCCACTAATAAATTATAGGTTTGACTCCTGTAAGGAGATAAAGAAAACCTAATATTTAGTAGTGGCCCCATAATCATTGACGACTGGGGCCCTCCCGACCATCCCCTTCCCATTCGTTGATGTATTAAGGATTTTGGTTTACTTGATATGTCAGTGAAGGAAGAATGACGCCTGAATCAGCGTCTGGTCAAAGATCCACACAAGTACATCTACGTTATGATGGAAAGCTTATTGGATAGTTATTCTTATTTTGTTTTTGTTTTTTATTTTTTACGAATTTTTTTTCGTAGTGAGAACCCAATTCATAATGACTGAAGCCATGATTTTTTTTTTTTTTTTTTTTTTTTTTCTATATTCCAACTTACTTCATCTCGGGCATAGGCTGAGAGCCTTAACATTCACCGCTTTACAATGAACAGTGAAGCCTGTGAGGTCTTGTTCCAGTCTAGGGAGTGAGACATGTGAAGCACGTAGAGTACAACGAGCACCTGCCATCTTGCCTTCACATGAGGCACGGTGCTCACTCATGGCCCGAAACGACCCCATCTCTGAAGCCACCTCGTTCCCGTGCTTCACTGTCTCACCCCCTACACTCGGGCTCTCACACTTACACACACAACGCCACCTGTTGAGCAGATAACTCACCAGGCATTGCACCTCTATAGCATATTTTGAATATGGGAATATTCATACAGTGCTATTTAATCAGGGAACAATGAGGGTATTTTATTGACGTTTCGGTGGGCTTGTGGTAATGCACTGATACTAGGTACAGCACAAATTCCATCCCAATAATATCTTCCCATTGATACATCGGGATTTGAACCCGGGACCTTTGGATTACCAGGCCAGTGGCAAGACCACTGCACCACCACTGAGGTCGCGTGCGCTCATGATGAAGGCTCAATTGTGGAAAAGTAAATGGAAAAAGGTGAACACAATGGCGGATCAAGATACTTAACCTAAGGATTGAATACATAGATTTATGGGGCGATGGGTCTTCAGAAACTTAGTCTGGCAAGACAAGGTATGTTAGGGTATGTTAATATTAATATCTTAAACCTAGGGACAGAGCATGGGTGTTTTTAATATGAATGTATATTCCTGTTCATCATCATGTAGGTAGAAATGTAGGACACGAGGGGGTAGTGTACGTGAGGTGTGGAAAAATGGTCAGTTTAGAAGGGGTAGGTAGGTGCGGCTTGGAGCTGCTTAGCCCTGCGGGCTTGGGCCTGTCTGAATTGGCTGGCTCGGTCAGCTGGTCCTTTCGTTCTGTGGACCTTTCTTTCGGGTGTTTCTGTGTGGTGTTCGCTCGTGGCTTCTGTGGTGGGCTTCTCGTTCTGGGGCATTTTACTTCCCTCTCCTTCATTAAAGGCTCGTCCCCGAGCCTCAAGGGTGAAGTAAAAAGAAGCATAGTCATGGTGGGTCATTTTGAGGGTATTTAGAAGGTTCCACCAAGCAAGAGAGCGACGGTCAGGTTTCTTTTGCAGGTCAATGTATACCTGTAAGAATGTGTCCTCTGTGTTGTGGCGGGCGGTTGCCCGGGCTTGATGTGGGCATTGTATACGGGCTAAGCGTCCAGTGGGGTTTTTTACTTTAACCTTCCGTATGAATGGTTTGTAGCTTTCCCCCGTGGGGGTCGGAGTGAGGTGTGTGGGACTGACAGGAGGTCTGTTTAGTGTGGTGAATGGGTTACTAACTGAAGGGGGATTCACGCGTGACAACAGAGCTGGGGATGAAGGGGGAATATGAGTCTGGGTTTTTTTGGGGTTTTCTTGGGCGGTGTTGTAGGCTGGGAAAATATAGTGAGGCAATGCGCAAGATCGGTTTAGGTAAGGTAGGTGAAGGAGGTGTGTGGGAAGGAGGGGGTGTGTGTGTTGTGTGGCTTGGGTCCTTAGTGTCAGAACGGGGTGCTATTTTTGTATCGCTGTCTTTAAATCTGATGGGTCTGTTGATTATTCTACCTCTGGCGGTCCTGGTGGGAAGGTAGATGTTTGTCGTGGGACTTGAGTCGCTCGACGATGTTTTATATTGAGGGGAAGAACGTTTTACAGGTGAAGGGCATCTATTGGGGGCGAGGTCGAGGTTTATTTGAGAGGTAGATGCGTGTGGGGGATTATGTTGGGTGAAGGTGGTAGGCGAAATGGAAGAGGGTTTGGTGGGGGTATTTGTGGGGGTTCTCTCAGGGGTGACCTGGTGGGGGATTTTTTAGGGGTTGGTTGGTTGGGGGTTCGATGAGATGAGGAGGTTGGTTGATGTGTGGAGGGGGTTGTGGGGATAGTGGAGGGAAAGGGGGCGGATGGGGGGGGGGCTAGATGGGTGGGTAGGGAGTGGGGATTTAAGTTGGAGGGTTGGGGGTAGGGACGTATGTGGGATGTGTCCTTTGGTGAGATCGGTGATTTGCTGGTGGTGGAAGTAGGCGGTTTTATGGGTGTTTGGTGGGGGGGTAGATTTAGTAGGTCATTCGGGGTATGAGGTGGGGGTTGAGAGGGGATGAGGTTGAAGAGGAAGGTATGTGTTTTCGTGGGGGGGTGGGGGTTGTTACTTCTGGAATATAGTTAGAGGGTTTATGGTGTTTATTGGTGATTATTCGTCGTCTTTCCCTTTGTGGAGGAGAAGTCGACGAAGAAGAAGAGGAGGAGGTTAGTGGTCTGGCAGCTCTACGGAACTTGGTTAGCAGGGTGTGTTTCCTGGAGGTTTTAAAAAGTTTTTGTCGTGGGCGTAGGTTGTAGCGTGAGGTTACTGAGGTAGATTGTGTGGTGTGTTTGGGTGTGTACTTGGTTTTGGGTGGGGGGTGTGGTTTTCTTAGTGTGGTGCCTGGGGAAGGTATGTCAGGGCTAGATGGAAGAGTTTCTGTTGTGGGGGGAGGCTTTCGTACTTGGATAAGCGGGGGAGGTACTTGATTAACAGAAGTGAAAGAAGGTGTCATGGTGGAGGAGGGTGTGATAGTGGGGGCTTGGGGTTTGTGGAGGTTAGTTTGGGGGATATATTTGTTGAGGAATGATCTGTCTGTTCGGTGTCGGAGGGTTTAGGTCCTTAGGGGTTTGTGTGGGGATATTTATAGCTGGAGTGGACGGTTTAGTAGGGGTGTTTAATTCTGGTTCAGACGTGTGGGGTGGGGTATTGTCTTGTGGTTGGAGTGGTTTAAATGCTCGGACGAATCTAGTTCGGAACGTGCGAGTCACGCCGTGATAATCGATGGTGACTTGATAGGCGTTTGGGACTTGTGTGATGGTGTAGGGCCCGAAATAGCGAGGGCCTAACTTGTTGGTGATAGGGAGGTTGGCTACCATTACGGTGTCATGAATGGCGAAAGGGTTTTTGTCATTGGTGTTATCAGTTTTGGTGTCCTGACAGGTTTGGGCGGTATGGAGGGTGTTTTGCAGATGTTGCAATGGGTCAATTGTGGAGGTGGTGGAGGGGAGGTGAGCGTGGTGGTGGAACGGCAGTAACAGGGGGGGTACGCCGTAAACACGTTCATGAGGGGAAATACCGTCTTCTCGGGGACAGGTGTTCATGCCCCATTGTATCATCTTTAGTTGTGATGGCCAGTCTGAGGTGTTAAGAGCAATAATTTTTGTCCGTAACTGATTGTTGATGGTGCGATGGCTGCGTTCGCATATAGCATTTCCTTGAGGCCAGTATGGGGATGAGTGTTTAATCTTAATACCACATTGTTGGGTGAACTGTTGCCAAACGTGTCCACTAAACTCGGGGGCATTGTCGGATAGAAGAGCAAGGGGCAGACCGAATATAGGGAATACTTCTGTGGCAAGCAGTGTGGCGACTGTGGTGGCTGTGTGGTCTTTAGCTGGGCAGGCTATTAAAAATTTGGAATAGACATCAACAAATGTGACGATATAGCGTTTGCCAGCGTAAGGAGGAAATGGGCCCATGATGTCGAGGGATAGGACTTGGAACGGTTTGGTAGCTGACAAGGTACCAGCTGGGCCTGGGGTGCGTGATCTATCCTTCCCCAATAAACACGGTTTGCAGGATTCTGTCACTCGTTGTGCAATTTTGGAGGGGTTGGGGGTCCAGTATTGGTCTGTGAAGATCTTCAACATCTTCTTTTGTCCAAGGTGTATGCCGTTTCTCTCGTGGATGGCAATCATGTAGTTGTGGGCAATGGTGGGGTCTAAGATTATGTGACCAGAGTCTGTGGCAAGTTGATCTCCCCAGCGAGTCAGTTTCCTGAAGACATTTAACGGTATCCAGGGGGTCTGATTCTTGCTTCCCAAGATTGAATTAGGGAGGGGGCTGAGGGGGCATTATGTTGGGGGATGGGGGTAGGTAACAACTCAGTGTTTTGTAAGGCGGCTAGGTTGGTGGGGGGGTCTTTTGGTACTGGCAAACATGACAGGGCGTCTGCATTGGTGTGGAGTTTGCCTGGACGATACTGTATTGTAAAATCGTAGTCCTCTAGTGTCTCCCTCCAACGTACCAAAATGGCTGAGTTGGTTTCGCACTTACGCAGCCATTGTAAAGATTGATGGTCGGTTATTATATCGAGTTTTGCGCCCAACACAAATGACCGGAAGTGGCTGAGTGCCCAAATGATCCCTAAACACTCTCTCTTGGTGGCTGCATAATTCTGTTGTGCTTGGTTGAGTGTGGAGCTGGCATACGCTATAACATGTTCCTCTCCGTCTCTGACTTGAGCTAAAACTGCACCAATGGCGTACAGAGATACGTCGGTATAAAGATGGAACGGTTTATGGTAATCAGGGAAAGCGACAATAGGGGCTTGGATTAGCTTTTGTTTCAAAGTGTTAAACGCGAGGTCTCTTTCAGGTGTCCAGGTGAACGGGGTGTCTTTGTGGGTGAGTTGGTGGAGGGGTCTGGCTATGGTGGCGAAGTGGGGGACGAAACGTCTGTAGTATGTGGCTAAACCTAGAAACGAACGTACTCCTTTAACGGTGGTGGGTGGGGGTTGGTTTTGTATGGCTTGCAGTTTCTTTGGGTCTGGTACAATACCATGTTCAGATATTACGTGGCCTAGGAAGTCTACCTTATTTCGGGCAATCTCGCACTTTGAGGGTTTTAATTTCAACCCGGCGGCTCGGATTCTTTGTAGGACTTGTCTCAACCTGAGGAGGTGTTCTTCCCAGGTTGGTGAGTACACAATAATATCGTCCAGATAGGCTAGGCAGGTTTACCAGGTGAGGCCATGTAGTACCGCTTCCATCAAACGGGAGAAAGTGGCGGGTCCGTTACAGAGGCCAAAAGGTAGGACGTTAAATTCGTAGTGGTGGCCACCACTAGTGGAAAATGCTGTTTTCTCTTGGTCCTCGGCCTTGATAGGCACTTGCCAATACCCTGCTTGCAAGTCGAGGGTAGTGAACCATTTGGATCCGTGTAGGGAGTCAAGGGAATCGTCTATTCGGGGTAAGGGCATAGCGTCTTTAATGGTTACGTCATTCAACCTCCTGTAATCGACGCAAAAACGGGTTGTCCCATCTTTCTTTTTGACTAGGACAACAGGGGAAGACCAGGGACTAATGGACGGGGTGGCAATACTGGCCTCTAACATTTCCTGGACTTGGCGTTCCTCTTCCTGACGTTGTATGGGATTCTTTCTACGGGATGGTTGTCGTATGGGGGGGCCTGTGGTGTTAATGATGTGTTGTTCTACATCTGTCTGTCCGATTTCGGTGGGTTGTTGGGCAAACACGTCACTGAATTCTAGCAATAGGTCGTACATGCCGTTCTTTTGGTGGTCGGATAATGTGTCAGGGAGAGGGGGCAATTGGAGGCTGGTAGGTGTGTCATTAAAATCTATGGGGAGGTCATCGAAAGTTTCGAGGTCTCCTATAATGAGACCTTTTGGTAATGTCAGGGATTCCTCTGAGATATTTGCCACGAGAATGTGGTTGATGCGAGCGGAAATGATGGTGGGTTGTAAGAGGTGTGACGCCTCCCGGCGCTAGCAGAATGGTTGCGTGGGGCATTGCAGCTCGCTAGCGCTCGCCAGGATGGGGGATGGGCTACAGTTGTCCTAGAATGATCTGCTTTATGTTATTAGTGTCGTGTTGCCACAGACAGTCTAGAAATGGTCTTTGTTTTGGTCTGTGACCGCGCCTTGTATTTTATATTCGCTATAATATAAATGTTGCTTGTGTGAGAGGCGAGCGAGAGAGGGTGACGGGGTACACCTGGCAGCGGGGCGAGCTATCACGCGGCCCGCTTGGGCGCTGACGGCCGGGTGGTCAACTAGTCCCTGCCCATCGCGGCCGCGTGTTCTTTACCAGCTCAGAGCTTGCCTGACACGTGTATCGTCTACATCCTTTGCAATTCTGTCCCCCATACTCGCCACTTTGCATACTATTTCTCTCTCTCGACTTCTCCTTTCTCATTCTCTAATCTTTATTAAACTCAACATCCCTTCTGGTTTCAGCATAGACGTTCACCGTCGGCCAGTCGTATTGTACGCGAAGCTCTCAGATATTTTTATGTATGAGGTTTGGAGAGACGGACTTTTCCGTGTGTGTCCTCTCTCGGGAAGGTTGTAGACCGGTATATGTCTCCCTGGCAAGGTGTTGAGTGATTCTGCTTGGTTATTTAAAGCTAGACTAGGGGTAAGGTTACTGTGTCGTTGTCTCCGATATGTGCAGTGTTAGCTAAGCCCTGCACGACATCGACAGGTACTGTGGGAGCCTAAGTTGTCTTCGGGTGGGTTTACCTTGCGAGCACAGCGCTGTGGTGTGAGAGGGCCATAGCCTATCCCTCACAACATAGTGCTGCCTCTTTGTGTTGACTTCTGAGGGATCGCCAGGATAGAACTAGGTACTAGAGACCTAGATTTATCAAGAGAGCATCCCCGTCATATAACGTAATCTTCATTATACCACCTTCGGACAACGTTAGGCTACGAGCCGCATGCTCGCCCATTGTTGCCCTGCCTTGATACCCCATCTAGACTTTATTAACTAAGCAGACGCTGGTTAGAGATAAGCTCCATTATTATATGTATGCCACATTATTATTCACTGCACTTTTGAGCCGAGGTTGTTGTTGAGTTGTACAACCCTAGTAGGCTGTTGCGTTGTGTCACGAAGTATTTCTTTAGTTGTCGAGCATTACTACCTTTGCGCAGTCTTTATTATTCGCCTGCCTATTATTACTATATGTCCTAGTATTTATTGTGACTCGTATTCTGCATTATAATTGTTCAAGATTCTTTACGAACATCTTCCCAGCATCAGACTTATTTCAGAAGTTTCCAGTTGATGTTGCAGGACTAGCATTGCACTTTCTTTAATACAGGAGTGCCAGTTATTTGAGTATCTACCATAACGTTAATTAATCACGTTACTTATCTTTTCTTTGTGTAACCTAAACGAGTAATCTTTTACTGTTTGAGAATAGGCTGTTTCATCGAGCGTCAGCCTAGTGTGTGTGCACCAGTTACCGAGTCATAGGATACCTCGTTGTCCAGGCACGACTCAGGGCGGTTATGGTGTTTTGTTTTCCAGTGTTTAAGGCAGGGGTTGGATCTAGTGTTACCGTTGTTGCATTTTGCCATTATCTAGTCCAATGTTGAAGAGCCCTGTGTCTTTGAGAACCTGGATCGTAACAGAGGCAACGATTGGGGTTGGGGGACGTGGTAGTGGGGGAAAATATCATGTGAGTTTGGGGTATGGGTCGCAGGTTCACCCATTTTTGATGGCGGGGGGAAATTTGGCATTTATCCTGAACTACAGCTGGGCTAATGATGGTGGGGGATTGACTGGTGAGCAGGTGCTTGGTACTTATAAGGGGGGCAAGGTCACTTTGGTGGGGGTCACGCGTGAGGGGGGGATTAACGGCGCGTTTGGGAGGATCAGTGGGGCGCGGTGTGAGGGGGTTAGAAAACGGGATTTGTTGGAGGGACTGTGGAGGGTTGGTGGGGGAAGGGTTAGGTGTAGAACATGGGTTGTTAGTGGAGGACTGATGTATTGATTTGGGGTTGTTAACAGGACGAATGTGGGGAATTTTTTTGGTGGCAGTCACGGTCTGATTAGAGGTTATCTGGGACTGGTGAGTTTGTTTGTCATGAGAGGGCGAGTCAAGGGTGGGGTTGTGAAGTTTTTTAGGGGTGTGAATTGTGTGGGGGTGGAAGGGAGCTACTGACGGAAGACTGTCACAAGGGGAATTGGGGTGGTTGGGGAAAAGCTGGACGTTTGTGGGGGCATGGTGGGAACATGGTTGTGTCCCTCGGTCGGCACGCGTGAGGGGGGGATTAACGGCGCGTGCGGGCGGGTCAGGGTGGTGAGAAGTGAGCGAGTTAGAAAACGGGATTTGTTGGTGGGACTGCGGAGGGTTGGTGGGGGAAGAGTGAGGTGTAGAACATGGGGTATTGGTGGGGGACGGGTATTGATTTGGGTTTGTTAGTAGGATGAACGTGGAGAATTTTCTTGGTGGCAGTCAAGGTCTGGTTAAAGGTGATGGGGGGCGGGTGGTTTTGTTTGTCATGAGAGGGTGAGTCAAGTGTGGGGTTGTGAATTTTTCTAGGGGTGTGAATTGTGTGGGGGGGAAAGGGAGCTACTGAAGGAAAATTGTCACAAGGGAATTGTTGTTGGTTGTGGGATAGCTGAACATTTCTGGGGGCATGGGGAAAACATTGTTGGGTACATTGGTCGGCATTTTCCCTGGAAACATGTGTACATAAACATTTGATAGAATTATGGTTACATATATCAGAGTCTGTCCTGAAAACATGGGAGGATTTATCCGGGACAGAATTACGAGAATGGAGGGGATTACCGAGAGGGAGTTGCTTGGACTTGTCTTCTTTCGTTTGTTGAGGCATTTTGTTACTGAATGGGGTGAGATTTTGAGGGAATTCAAGGCAAGGGGAGGGTTTAGGAGTCACCTTAGTGCTAGCTGCAACTTGGTAACCCTGACTCAGGGTTTGTTGAGGGGGAAGGTGTTTTTTCTTCTTATGAATGGGTTTCTGCGTGATGGGTTTGGCAGAGGCTTTGGGTTGGAATTTATTTTTGAATGAGATCAGCCTTTGGCTGCAGTCGACCTGGGCCTGGAGTTTTTGAAGGAGGTCAAGTCCAAGGAAACCATCGTAATGTTTACAGTTGGAGGAAAATACTGTGAACGTGTGATAACAACGAGCATGGGGGGCAGGAGTCGTTACTGATAGTGGCAAAGTGTCTCCTAGGAGATTTAAGTAAGTATCAGCAGCTGAGATTAGTTCTGCTTTGGTGGTTAACAAGGGGCCAAATAGTCGGTGGTGTTGATCATAGTAAGACATGAACAAACATGACTTGGCAGCTCCCGTGTCGATTAACAAGCGGACAGGAATGTCCTTGATTTTGGCCATGTAATAAATGGGGGCAGTGCGGTCAGTTATGGAGTCCCCCGCCGAGGCCATCTTGGGCGGGGGGTACTTTAAAAATCCTGGGAATCGGTATCTACCTCCTCCAGGGTTTCCTCGGTATCCTCTGAGGTCATGTTAGGGGCTATTTCTCCAGTGTGTCTTTCTTCCATCTCTTCCTCTTGTCCCAACTCCTCTTCATTTACAGAAATGCGAGGAGTAAAGGGGCGAGGTTTGGCAGAGTCACGAATTTGATGGAGGGCACACTGAGCATTACAGGCAGGGAAATCATAGGGGTTGATAATGACTAAGGTAGGGTTTTTACTTTGGTAGGTGTTGTAGTTTCTGTTCCGGTTGAAGATTCTGCGTGGCTGGGTAGGTTGGAACCGGGGTCTACTGGGTTGGGGCTTGCCGGAAGGGTAGGTGGGTCTGTTGTGGAAGGATGAGGCTGGGTAGGCATTCTTGGAGTTTTGGTGGTCGGGTTGCTGCGGGTGCGTGGGAAACCTCTTGATTGCAGCGATTTGGGTGGGTGTTTCCGTGCGCACGGCCAAAATACGTCGGATCGTGATGATATCTTTTTGGTATCCGACGAAATCGTGCACATGGAAATGGTCTTTTACTGCTGAGGGTAATATAGACACAAGGTTGACCAGAATTTGCTGTTCTTGTTGGATTCTGGTCAATGTGGGGAAAGAAACTTTTATGTGTTGGGCAATCTTATTCACTGTGGCATCTAAATCGCCTTCGAATTTAGTGTCTTGGATACGGGTGTGGGCCACGAAAACGCCCAACGAAGGCTTAATGGCTTCTATCACTATTGGGTGAAATTCGTCCCAGGTGAGAGCAGGGTGCACTTGATAGGCAACCAGGGAAACGGCTTTTCCCAGGTGCGTTAATGTTACGAATATTTTTTCTGCATCCGTGGTATAAACTAGGTCAAGTACGGGTTTCACTATGTCCATGAATGTTTCGATCTCATAAGTTTCTCCATCATAATGTGGGATGGGAATGTGAGAACGGTGCGCCATGATGTTATCGTGTTCTGGCTGTTCCAAACTTGCAATGTAATGCAACCTTTTATCCGAATCAAGAACCACCGCTGCTGCCAATGTTATGCCCTGTTTTTCTACAGGATTAACTTGGGTGATGTGGGCTCTATCTGACTGGGTATATAAGGCTGCATGCACAATACAAGGTATGAGGAATAGAGAACACAAAATAAACACACGGTAACACGACACACGATCACGTTTATTTAAGTAGATGAATAAAAAGCATAGAAAGATAGTAATACTCGTACAAAACAAATAATAGAAGGGAACTGCTAGCATTAGCGGATCTGGATGGAGACTAGTCTCCTACTTCCAACGTTCAGGT
Source organism: Paralithodes platypus (assembly GCA_032716605.1). NCBI lineage: Eukaryota > Metazoa > Arthropoda > Malacostraca > Decapoda > Lithodidae > Paralithodes > Paralithodes platypus. Next base: position 11,143,854 of record CM064499.1, on the reverse strand, counting down.
ATACTCTTCTGATCACTGGTTTAGTTAGCAAGTTTTATAATACTGGAAGACCTCAATGTACTTATGTATTCACTTTCACTAATTAGATTTCTTACTGGTAGGTCGGGTGCCCAAGTAGCGGCTCACAGTTAGAATTAGACACGCGTATATTTTAGAACACGGAATTTCTAGTAACCTCAAGGGGGTACTGATCTAAGATTTATATTCTTATGGCAGAAATACGTAGAACACAAATCAGTGGGCGAACGTTAGATATTACTAGGGTTTTAATATCTGAATAAGGTAATTACGAGAGTCAATGTCGCCTGTTAATTAATGAACACTGATACGCTTAGTACGTCCCAAATGGAATGGTTAAATATGAGTTACACTGGGCAAAGTTATAGCCACTTCATAGAAAAGTTAATAAGTGAATGTCGAACTAGCACTATAACACGTTAGTACTAATAAAGTGAATCTTGAATAGTATTTGTTGGTCTAGTCCTGGTTATCTTGCTTCCGGTGATGTTGGGGGCTAACGACTGGTTCCTCGGCCGTCCAGGTGGTCCAAATGTAGGAAGTTCTCAAGTCGGATCTCTTGGCAATCGGTGCTGGCTACACACTTATATACCCACTAATTTGTGTGAAGGTTATAAGGTGCACGTTGGTACTTGTACGTGGACAGATCTTCTATTTAACTTCTGCCACGGAGTCTGCCGGCTCGGGAATCTCTCAACTCAGGAACAACACAAGGGCAGAGCTAGAGGTCAACTTCAGGGTGGGTACCACTGGTTGGTGTCTATCTTTCAACTGATTTTACTGGGGGCGGGAGCTGGGTTTATAGGCTCGGTTTTGGACCCTGTAGGCCATAGGGATCTTGAGTCTTATGGACTTATTGGAGCTCTCAATAGATATGGGGACTAGGTAAGATGGTGATAACTGTTGTGATACATGGCTATAGGAAGCCTTCATATTGTGATATAACTGAGCCTTAGTAAGAGGTACTATTTTGGCTATACTGGAAGTATTTATGGGAGGGAGACTGGATCTACTTTGCGGGGAGGGCTGGGACAGCTGTGATAGGGGCGTCTATCTTATATTGCTCAGTCTTCATTCTATGGCATAGCTGAGGTGCTAATTTGCTTATCCGAGTATGCAAGAAAGGTGAATGGATGATTGTGGGTAAAAAGAGGTGAGTAAGGGGGTTAGACATGCATGGTTAGTTCATTGATAGGAAGAATTTCTGGGCTACCTGGCAATGACCCGGAAGTCAAAACAGGGGTCAGGTATACCTCCGCGGGGGGGTGGGGTCTCCCTCCTCGGGTGGTAAAAAGGTAGGGCGCTCTCTCTGGATGGTCGGGCGGCTGTGGCTAGGGGCTTGCCATATCACCAGTGTTTGTAATAACCCTCTGTTTATGAGACAGATGTGGGTCTTCTTAATATCCAAACCGAAGGTGCCTTGGCTAGCTGGTTTTAATCGGTTGGTTGTTAATCGTATGGTTTGCTGGATGTGGTGGAGACTGGTTGCTAACTCTGCCACATTTATCTGGAAGTATGGCAATAGAAGTTAGTTACTGGTGAGGCGGCTAGCCTCGCACCGACGACCATTGGGTGCAGGGTTGTGAATAGGTTGTAAGAGAATAGATGGCATGCAAGGGGTTAGTAAAGTTCTAATGTTGTTCTGGCCTACTAAGGGAAGGCAGGCTGGATAGGAGTATATATATAATAGGTTGGAGAGCGTTAGCAATGGAAAAATCAAGGATCTTCAAGAGGTATGAGAGAGAGGCTAGGTCGGACAAGAGTCGAGAAGCGCGGGGTATTTTAATGAGAGGGGAGGAGTTCAGGGGGGCTATAGGGAAATTTGACCCTAAGGTCTCTGGGCGTGGGGGTGGCATTAGGCTGCAGTTGATATTAGAGTTTGAAAAGGCAGTGAAAGTATGTTAGCCAAATGCTACCGGGGAATGCAACTATGGGGTGGTATATGAGTCTTGGAAAAAGATAGAATTATGTGGACTGTGGGGCTGGGGGGGGCGGGGGGGGGGAATGAGGTGAACTGGTGTGTGCTTGACTGTGGGTAAAGTGGGGAAAAAATATGGTGTATTATTCTTCGTCAGTACGAGGGGTTATGGATACTATTAGTTGGCACGAGCTTTTGCACGTCTAGTTATCCCTGGGAACTGCGTTTTCTATGAAATATATACCAAGAAAAGCGGCAGTTCGTAGGGGTACTTCGTTATTGTTTCGAGGTACTTATGACAGATACTGGTAACAAGGTTATCTATACAATCTCTGGTTGGGGTAAGAATTACGTTATAGCATGGCGGCTAACATCTGCAGTCATGGCTGTCTAAGTCTTACGGGGGCAATGGTTCTATATCCTGGTGTACCCGTGGGTATCTTAATTTCTTATGAGTTTGGACATGTGGTTTTAACATCTACTTCTCGGATGTAAGAACATACATAGATATATGGCTGTCTGATTTGTTGGCATTGGCTCAACCTCGGGACAGGGCATGGGTGTTTTTAATATGAATGTATATTCCTGTTCATCATCATGTAGGTAGAATCGGGCGAGTAAGAGGTGTAGGACACGAAGCAAATTGGCGTAGTGTGGACTGTGGATACGAAGGAGGTAAGTGGAAGACGTATGACAATTGTGGAAAAGTAAATGGAAAAAGGTGAACACAATGGCGGATAAAGATACTTAACCTAAGGATTGAATACATAGATTTATGGGGCGATGGGTCTTCAGAAACTTAGTCTGGCAAGACAAGGTATGTTAGGGTATGTTAATATTAATATCTTAAACCTAGGGACAGAGCATGGGTGTTTTTAATATGAATGTATATTCCTGTTCATCATCATGTAGGTAGAAGTGTAGGACACGAGGGGGTAGTGTACGTGAGGTGTGGAAAAATGGTCAGTTTAGAAGGGGTAGGTAGGTGCGTCTTGGAGCTGCTTAGTCCTGCGGGCTTGGGCCTGTCTGAATTGGCTGGCTCGGTCAGCTGGTCCTTTCGTTCTGTGGACCTTTCTTTCGGGTGTTTCTGTGTGGTGTTCGCTCGTGGCTTCTGTGGTGGGCTTCTCGTTCTGGGGCATTTTACATATATTAGGGTTGACACATTCTGGCTTATGTGTTTAGAACAAGGTATAGTACTCTAGGGTTACATGTACCGTGGTTCATACTTGTGATAGAGGTATAAGTCAAATCTTTACATATCAGTCCAATATTCTGTCTCATCTTCTCAGATGTGCTTATCTCAAACCTCCATGTCACTTCTTAAGGGGGGATGGGCCGGTTTTCTGGACCACTTTCTCCCTCATGTTTAGCCCCATTAGTTTTCAGATGTTAAGATGTTTGCCCTATTAGTTAGTCGATTTTAAGACCTTTCGCCCCATTTCTTCGTCAATATTTAGGTGTCGATTTTTTCCCCTGGCACACGATAGTGAGCCTGTAATGTTGGAAGAGCCGGCCTTCCGCCGGGACATTTTTCTACCGAAAAATGTACAAATGAATCTAGAAGGGAGATCTAATGGATGTTTTTTTAAGTTTGATGGAGGTCTAGGAAGGAAACTAGAAAAATAATGAATACATGCAAAAATTGCCCAAAAAGTGAACCATCTCCTCTTAACATACATTTCCCTCCATATCAAATTTTCCTTCCTCGCACTTTTTTGTTCTATGTGAGTGAGGGAGACAAAAGGCAGAACTGCCTGTAGCGAGTGCCTCCCCCAGAATTGAAAAAGTGACAGGGCCAAATTCAAGGGACTTTCGAGCCGAATTGCCTGGACAAACGGAGTTTGAAACCATTTAAGTCATAGGAAGAGGGAAATACTGATTCTGGGAGAGAGTTCCAGAACTCAGCTGTTGAATAGAAAAAAGACAATAACGTTTCACTCTTGGGTTAGAGAGTTGCACAGAGTAGGGGTGGGATTGTGTTGCAAGACTGGTGCTACGTACTCTACGAAGAGGGGGTTGTATACACTAATATTTCTCACCTCCCAACTCTCTAACCCAAGAGAGAACCCATTTCTTCTACTCAACAGGTAAACTATGGACCTTTCTCCCTCAGTCTATCTTTATTATCACTAAACTGGTGTAAGTCCTGTGTGGCCACACATTTTGATTCTAACGTACCGTTAAGGGGAGATAGTTCACTTTTTTGGTGATTTTTGCATGTATTCATTATTTTTCTAGTTTCCTCCCTAGACCTCCATCAAATTTAAAAAAAAACATCCATTAGATCCCCCTTCTAGATTAATTTGTACATTTTTTCGCAGACAAATTTCCCGGCCTCCAAAATTACAGGCTCACTATCGTTCGCCAGGGAAAAAATCGACACCTAAATGGCACGAAAGGTCTTAAAATTGACAACAAAATGGGGCAAAAGGTATTAAAACCGCCAAACTAATGGGCCGAACGTCATAAAATCTGAAAACTATTGGGGGTAAGCATGAGGGAGAAGGGGGACCAGAAAAACGGCCCATGGCCCCTTAATTTGTCTTTCTGTCCCCGGGCGGAGACACTCGTTACAGGCAGCTCTACCTTTTGTCTCCTTCTTACACATAGAAACAAAAACCTTCTCTGTCGCCTATTCTATCATAGCCGATTTGCTCACTATCAAGGGAGCCCAGACGGTATTGTGCAGCATAATTTACTGGTTCGGCTCAATGGTTTAAGGAGGGGGTTTAGTTTGCTCTCTAAACCTCTATCAAACTTAAAAAACACCTACAAGACCCCCCTTCGATATCAATTTGTACATTTTTCGGTAGAAAAATGTTCCGGCCGAAGGCCGAATCCTCTTCAAATACAGGCTCGCTATCGCTCGCCAGGAAAAAAATAGACACCTAAATAGCACGAAAGGTCTTAATATTGGCAAAGAAATGGGGCAAAAGGTCTGAAAATCGCCAAACTAATGGGGCGAATGTTTTGAAATCTCATAACTAATAAGGCAAAACATGAGGGAGGAGGAGGACTCGAAAAAACAACTGCCTCCCTGTTATGCCCTGTTTTTCTACAGCTTTAACTTGGGTAATGTGAGTTCTAATTGACTGGGTATATAAGGCTGCATGCACAATACAAGATATGAGGAATAGAGAACACAAAGAAACACATGGTAGCAAGTTACACGATCACGTTTATTGATATACCACTGCAGAATACTCGTGCAAGACAATATAATAGAATTGAACAACACTAGCATAAGTGGATCTGGATGGAGCCTAGTCTCCCACTTCCAACGTTCAGGTATTAATCTTCTGATCACTGGCTTTAATTAAACAGGTTTATATACCGAAGATCATCAATGTTACTTATAGAATCATATTCACTGTTAGATTTATTACTGGTAGCTCTGGTGCACAAGTAGTAGTTCACAGACTAGATTAGACACACGTATTTTAGAGCACGGAAATTCTAGTAACCTCAGGGGGTACTGATCTAAGTTTTATATTCTTGTCTCAGAAATACATAGAACGCAAATCAGTGGGCGAACCTTCAGATATCACTAGGGTTTCCTTCTAGGTAATAATATCTGGGCATATGGTTGATTACGAGAGTTAGTATCGCCTGTTAAATAATGAACACTGATACGCTTAGCACTTCCTAATTGAATGGTTATATGAATTATACTGGGGCAAAGAGATAGCCACTTTGTAGAAATATTAATGAGTGAATCTCTAAACAGCACAGTAATATGTAGTACTGCTAAAGGGAATCTTGGGTAGTATCTGATGGGTCTGGTCCTGGTTATCTTGCGTCCATGATGTTGGGGGCTAACGACTGGTTCCGCGGCCGTCCAGGGGGCCCATATGTGTGAAGTTATCAAATACGTGGGCAGGTCCTTCTATCCAAATCTGCCACGGAGTCTGCCGGCTCTGGAATCTCACTCCGGAACAACACAAGGGCAGAGCTAGAAGTTAACTGCAGGGTAGTGACCCCTGGTTGGTGTCTAGCTTTCAACTGATTTGACTGGGGGCGGGAGCTAGATTTATAGGCTCGGTTCTGGACCCTGTAGACAGTAGGGATCTCGAGTCTTATGGACTTATTTGAGCTCTCAATAGATATGGGGACTAGGTAAGATGGTATTTACTTTTGTGGCACATGGCTATAGGAAGCCTTTATATTTTCATATAACTGAGCCTTAGTAAGAGGTACTATTTTGGCTATACTGGAAGTATTTAGGGGAGAGAGACTGGATCTACTTTGCGAGGAGGATGGGGACAGCTTTGATAGGAGCGTCTCTCTTAGATTGTTCAATCTTCATTCTATGGTATAGCTGAGGTGCTAATTTAGTGATCAGAGCATGCAAGAAAGGTAAATGGTTTATTGTGAGTTAATAGAGGTTAGTAAAGGTGTTAGTCATGCATGGTTAGTTCATTGATAGGAAGAATTCCTGTGCTACCTGGCAATGACTCGAAAGTCAAAACAGGGGCCAGGTATACCTCCGCGGGGGTGGGGGTCTCCCTCCTCGGGTGGGCAAAAAGGGGGAGCTGGGCGCCCTCTCTCTGTGATAGTCGTCCGGCGGCTGTGGCTAGGGGCTTGCCATATCACCAGTGTTCGTAATAACCCTCTGTGTATGAGACAGATGTGGGTGTCCTTAATACCAAAACCGAAGGTGCCTTGGCTAGCTGGTTTTACTCGGCTGGTTGTTAATTGTCGGGTTTGCTGGATGTGGTGGAGACTGGGTTGCTAACTCTGCCACATTTATCTGGAAGTATGGCAATAGAAGTTAGTTACTGGCGAGGCGGCTAGCCTCGCACCGACGACCATTGGGTGCAGGGTTGTGAATGTGTTGTAAGAGAATAGATGGCATGCAAGGGGCTAGTAAAGTTCTAATGTTGTTCTGGCCTACTAAGTGAAGGTAGGCTGGATAGGAGTATATATATAAAGGTTGGAGAGCGTTAGCAACGGACAATTCAAGGATCTTCAAGAGGTATGAGGGAGAGGCTAGGTCGGACAAGAGTAGAGCAGTGCGGGGTCTTATAATGAGAGGGGAGGAGTGCAGGGGGGCTATAGGGGAATTTGACCCTAAGGTCTCTGGGCGTGGGGGTGGCATTAGGCTGCAGTTGATATGGAAGTTTGAAAAGGCAGTAGAATACGTTAGACAAATGCTACCGGGGAATGCAACTATGGGGTGGTATATGAGTCTGGAAAAGATAGAGTTATGTGATCAGTCCGAGGGGTTATGGATACTATTAGTTGGCCCTGGGAACTGCGTTTTCTATTAAATATAAATATACCAACAACAGCGGCAGTTCGGAGGGGTACTTAGTTATTGTTTCGGGGTACTTATGACAGATACTGGTAACCAGGTTATCTTATACAATCTCTGGTTGGGGTAAGAGGTGCATGACACGAAGTAAATTGGCGTAGTGTGGACTGTGGATACGAAGGAGGCAAGGGGAAGACGTATGACAATTGTGGAAAGTAAATGGAAAAAGGTGAACACAATGGCGGATAAAAATACTTAACCTAAGGATTGAATACATAGATTTATGGGGCGATGGGTCTTCAGAAGCTTAGTCTGGCAAGACAAGATGTTAGGGAATGTTAATATTAATACTTAAACTAAGGATTGCATACATCGATGAACGATGACATTATAGTCGTCGTCCTAATAAGGTGATGAAACCTGGTTGATCTGTACTTGGCACAATACGACACAAGGACAGTGCCGCTATGTCGTATCAATGCTGGTGGCAGTTAATATTATAGACTTAGTTACTAGAGGAACAATGAAGGGGCGACTGAGCACGGGTTACACATATCTATACTCGTCATGGGAAATGATATACGAGGTCTAGGGACAAGCGTGGGTATTTTAACTTCTAAGATATATAACATCTACTTCTCGGATGTAAGAACATACATAGATATAATTATGGCTGTCTGATGTGTTGGCATTGGCTCAACGTCGGGACAGGGCATGGGTGTTTTTAATATGAATGTATATTCCTGTTCATCATCTTTGTAGTTAGGAGAGGAACAATGCAAGGGGCGACTGAGCACGGGTTACATATATCTATACTCGTCATGGGAAATGATATACGAGGTCTAGGAACAAGCGTGGGTGTTTTAACTTCTAAGATATATAACATCTACTTCTCGGATGTAAGAACATACATAGATATAATTATGGCTGTCTGATGTGTTGGCATTGGCTCAACGTCGGGACAGGGCATGGGTGTTTTTAATATGAATGTATATTCCTGTTCATCATCTTTGTAGTTAGGAGTGTAGGACACGAGGGGGGTAGTGTACGTGAGGTGTGGAAAATGGTCAGTTTAGAAAAGGTAGGTGGGTGCGGCCTGGAGCTGCTTAGCCCTGCGGGCTTGGGCCTGTCTGAATTGGCTGGCTCGGTCAGCTGGTCCTTTCGTTCTGTGGGCCTTTCCTTTGGGTGTTTCTGTGTGGTGTTCGTTCGTGGCTTCTGTGGTGGGCTTCTCGTTCTGGGGCATTTTACTTCCCTCTCCTTCATTATAGGCTCGTCCTCGAGCCTCAAGGGTGAAGTAAAAAGAAGCATAGTCAGAAAAGTGTAGGTTAACAAGAAAAGTAGTATGACTAAGGGAAAAAAATAATATATACAGTATATGGAAAACATGTAAATTTAAGAAAGAACAGATAATTAAGAACACAGGAAATTAAGAAGAGGTAAAGTGTTTAACAATGTATAAAGCAAATTTAAAGGATAGTCAGAAAAGTGTAGGTTAACAAGAAAAGTAGTATGACTAAGGGAAAAAATAATATATACAGTATATGGAAAACATGTAAATTTATAGAATCATGCCCAATCGCTTAGGAATTGAAAACAATCAATTTTTTTTTAGTACAATAATATCATCATCATCAGGGGGGGGGGGGGTTATTTAGGGTCGCCGTTAGTCTGGGTGACGGTCTGGTTGTTGTTGTTGTTCCCCAAGCTGCCTGGCCGAACAGCCCCAAGGCCCCGAGTAAGGCCAAGGCCATAAACGAGCGCCCTCACAGAACCCTCCCTGCCGACCACAATAAAGCCTGGGTGACCGAAGCCACTCCATGGCGGGGAGCTGAGAGGGTGCGTAAACGCCCGGGAAACCAAAGCCCCACCTAGAGCCCTGTGTCCCTCAGCAATTATGAAGAGAAAGTTGAGGGGCAAAGGAATAATGTGACGCTTTAGCTTCCAATCTTGGTAGATTGGGAGGGCAATCCACGGAAGAGACGCCGTCACTTGAGATCTAGAAAATATATAAGTAAAAGGAACAGTCAGAGTAAGCTATGGGTATGGCAGAGATCGCTCAGGTCTCACTCTGATAGGTCAGCCCATCGCCATGACGGTCTGGTAATAGGGGGTGGTGGTGGTTGTGGCTTTGACCTTGGGGTTTCACTTTCACTTTGGAAGGGCGGGGTGGATATACCGTTAGTTCTTGTCGTTAGGAATGTGGGTCTGGGGGCGAGCTGGCCCGGGGCCAGTTTTGGAGGGGGGTCTAAGTGGTTTCGGTCGGGGGTAGTGATAGGGGGGTTTTAAAGATGAAATGGGCAGGTCGAGTCGGGGTTGTTGTTGCGGAAGAGGTTGGTGCTGGGGAGGGGTTGAATTGTGTAGAGAGTTGTGGTCGTGAATGGTGTTTGGGGAAGGGTGAGTAAGGCTGAAGGTTGAGAGTTTACTATGATCGGGTGGTTTGGAGGTTTGGGGTGTGGGGATTTGATAGGGAGATGGGGGGGGGGGGGGGGGGTCTGGGCAGGCAGGGTTGTGGTTTGAGAGGGGTTGAATTTGGACTGATTTTATTTTCGGGAGAGACATGGATGGGATTTCGAGGAGTGGTTGAAGTTGAGAGATTGATTATGTTGTTTGGGGTGAGAGAGAGAGTATTTTTGGGTTTAGCCAAGGTGGAAAAAGTTTTGTGGTTGGATTGGGATGGGAGTGGTATTTTGTCGAGCGGGATCTTTGGGGGTGGAATTTGGGGCGGATGGGGTAACGGTGAAGAGGGGGGTAAGATAGGGGGGAAAAAGGAGGTAGGGGTTATGTACGGGGGTGATTGTTCGTTCGGAATGTGGTCGTGAGAGGTTAGGCTGGCAGGGTGGGAATTGGTGGAGGTTGAAAGTTTAGCTGGGCTCATGATGGTGGGGGACCGACTGGTGAGCAGGTGTTCGGTACGCATGAGGGGGGGGAAATCACTTTGGTGGGGGTCACGCGTGAGGGGGGGATTAACGGCGCGTGTGGGAGGATCAGAGTGGTGGGGTGTGTCGGTGGCAGTGACGGTTTGTTTAGAGGTTATCTGGGGTTGGTGGGTTTGTCTGTCATGAGGGGGTGAGTCAATTGTGGGGTTTTGAAGTTTATTAGGGGTGTGAATTGTGGGGGGGTGGAAGGGAGCTACTGACGGAAAACTGTCACAAGGGAAATTTTGTTGGTGGGGGAATAGCTGAGCATTTCTGGGGGAAGGGGGGGAACATGGTTGGGTCCCTAGGTCGTCACGCGTGAGGGGAGGATTAACGGCGCATGTGGGAGGATCAGAGTGGTGGGGTGTGTCGGTGGCAGTGACGGTTTGTTTAGAGGTTATATGGGATTGGTGGGTTTGTCTGTCATGAGGGGGTGAGTCAAGTGTGGGGTTTTGAAGTTTATTAGGGGTGTGAATTGTGGGGGGGTGGAAGGGAGCTACTGACGGAAAACTGTCACAAGGGAAATTTTGTTGGTGGGGAAATAGCTGAGCATTTCTGGGGGAAGGGGGGGAACATGGTTGGGTCCCTAGGTCGTCACGCGTGAGGGGAGGATTAACGGCGCGTGTGGGAGGGTCAGGGTGGTGAGAGGTGAGCGAGTTAGAACACGGGATTTGTTGGGGGGACTGCGGAGGGTTGGTGGGGGAAGAGTTAGGTGTAGAACAGGGGTTATTGGTAGAGGACTGATGTATTGATTTGGGGTTGTTAACAGGACGAATTTTGGGAATCTTCTTGGTGGCAATCACGGTCTGGTTAGAGGTTATCTGGGGTTGGTGGGTTTGTTTTCTGGGGTCATGGGGAAAATATGTTGTGGTAGGCCTACATAGGTAGGCATAGCTAGAATACGGGGCTTGTTGGGGGGGCTGCGGAGGGTTGGTGGGGGAAGAGTTAGGTGTAGAACAGGGGTTATTGGTAGAGGACTGATGTATTGATTTGGGGTTGTTAACAGGACGAATTTTGGGAATCTTCTTGGTGGCAGTCACGGTCTGGTTAGCGTTTTTTTTTTTTTTTTTTTTTTTTTTCTATATTCCAACTACTCCCTCTCGGGCATAGGCTGAGAGCCTGTACATTCCACCGCTCAACACGGTGAAGCCCGTGAGGTCTTGTTCCAGTCTGGGGAGTGAGACATGTGAAGCATCCACCATGGCTCGAAGCAGCTCCATCTCTGAAGCGGCTGGTTGCTTCGCCCAAGTGCTTCACCGTCTCACCCTCCAGACTCAGACCCTCACTCTCAGAACGCCACCTATTGAGCAGTGAACTCACTATGTGGATAAGGTTATCTGGGGTTGGTGGGTTTGTTTGACATGCATAGAAAAAGGATGGGGTTTATGGGGTAACACAATTGATGGAAGATGATCGTTGGTGGATGGCTGGGCAGGGGAAAATTTAGGGATGGTCAGAGAGGATAGAGGCAAGGAAGAGTGCACTGGGGTTGGACTTTCACCGGAAGTCATTTTGGAAGGGTGCACGGAGTCTTGGATAGGGGCTGAAGGGTTGGATAGGGGATTCATCGAACTGAGTAGGCATTCTTCTCTGATGGAGAGCATATGTTCTTCGAATAAGCCATACGGGTCGAGATGGGCGGTGATGTGGGGTGGGAGGATGTTTAACAATGCGGTGAATAAGAGTTCATTTTGTTGGTCGTAATCTTCATAGCTATACGTGGTCCTCACGTATCTGTAGAGTTGTATGAGGGTCACATTTATATCCCCTTCATACTTGATCTCGTCGATTTGTATTATTTTGGGGGAGATAAGGCAACCCAAAAGTGGCCCTAAGGTCCGGATCACGAGGGATCGAAACTGGTTCCAGGTACTCTCTGGCGTTACCTGTTTAGCAATTTGGGAAACGGCTTTTCCCAACTGCATAATGTGCGATAATGCAACGGCGATTTTTTCGCGGTCATTTTGAAGTGCCACATCTAACACTGGTTTTATTATGTCTAAGTAAGTGGCAATATCATAAGTGTTTACATCATACTTGGGAATGTGTGTGAGTGGCTGCCAATTTCGCGATGTTGCCATGCTTCTACTGTTCCAAACTTGCAGTGTAATGCAACCTTTTATCCGAATCAAGAACCACCGCTGCCGCCAATGTTATGCCCTGTTTTTCTACAGGTTTAACTTGGGTAATGTGAGTTCTAATTGACTGGGTATATAAGGCTGCATGCACAATACAAGATATGAGGAATAGAGAACACAAAGAAACACATGGTAGCAAGTTACACGATCACGTTTATTTATATACCACTGCAGAATACTCGTGCAAGACAATATAATAGAATTAAACAACACTAGCATAAGTGGATCTGGATGGAGCCTAGTCTCCTACTTCCAACGTTCAGGTATTAATCTTCTGATCACTGGCTTTAATTAAACAGGTTTATATACCGAAGACCATCAATAATTCTAAGTAATTCTGCTAAATATTAATGTAAATATCTCCAACTTCCTTATAGCCTGAAACTCGCAAGTGGGCAATTAAGGGGGAGGTAGTCGCGTTTTTTGGACCCCCTTCTCCCTCATGTTTAGCATATTTGTTCTGAGATTCCCAGAAGCTCGTTCTATTAGTTTATGTTTTGCATTATTTTGCATTCATCTTCCCTATCTTTAATACCTTGCATTTGTCAATGTTTAAATTCATTTGCCAATTTACTGACCATTTGTGTAAGGTATCTAGATCCCTTTGGAGGCTCTCTCTGTCGCTATCTGAATCTATTGTCCTCCCCATTTTGGTTTCGCCTGTGAATAGCCTATACTTATCGTACTAGTTATACCTAAATTCAAGGTAATTTATGTATATAAAAAACAGCATAGGGCCTAATAGCCTACAGATCCTTGGGGGACACCACTTTTAACTGCACCCCATTCCGACTTAATGCCATTTATGCTGACTCTCTCCTTCCTACCAATTAGCCATGACCTAATCTATCCCAACAACGACCCGCTTATTCCATGCACATAAGAACATAAGAAAATGGGAGTCTGCAGAAAGCCGATTGGCCCACACAAGGCAGATCCCTCTCACACCCAACCCTAATTATAAGGCCTAATTATAGGCCCAGCTCACTAATTCCATGAGTAACGACCTCATCAAAATGATCAGATATCAACACAAGATTAAGGGTGTCTACAGAGTGCCGATCGGCTCACACCCGGCAGATCCATCCTCACACCCAAACCATCTCATCCATACAGTAGTAGGTATGATGGTGATAGTAGTAGTGATGGTGACAGTAGTAGGTATGGTCATAGTAGTAGCCTAGTGATGATGGTGATAGTAGTAGTGATGATGGTGATAGTAGTAACGATGGTGATAATAGTAGTGATGGTGACAATACTAGTGATGATGGTGACAGTATTAGTGATGATGGTGATATAAGTAGTTATGATGGTGACAGTACAGTAGTAGGTATGATGGTGATAGACTGATAGTAATATTGATGGTGACAGTAGTAGGTAAGGTGATAGTAGTAATGATGATGGTGATAGTAATATTGATGGTTACAGGGTAACAACAATATATACCTTTTAGCTTCTAAATATTCGTTATAAACTGTCTAATATCACCTAATAGCCCTTTGAAGATTATAACATATTGACAGTTTATCCAGGCTATCATTAGACGATTTTATACAATTTAGGAAGGTTCTGTGGAAATTATAAGGGTAAAGAATATCTCGATTAACCCTCTGACTTCCATATAGTCTTTCTATTATGAATAAAACCATCCAATAATAACCAGGAAAAAAAAGCGTCATTGTATCTTCTAAGGAATAATGTCCAGAATAAAGTGCAAAAAGTGTCCTTAACCTCTCCGCGGCGCACAGGGGGTTTTCTACAGGGTAAGACTGTGCGCACCTATGATGATTTTGGGACCTATTGCCAATTTCGATAAGAAGTACATCATCGTGTAGGGAATGTTTGCGTGCATCGGCCCATATATATTTGACCCCCCAAAAAATGTCTGGGGTGGGTAGGGGAACGGTCCGTAGTTGAAAAATGTGGAGCGAATGGCACCGCGCGGCTAGATTGTCATCGAGCGGCGAGATTTCCCTGCCGAATTTTCACGCGCCCAGGGGATAGAAGGAGAGGGAGGAGGGGGTGGGTTACCGCGTATTATCACGTATATCTCCTTTTTTGAGCCCTTTTAGGCTATTTAGAGTATGTATACGTGTGTAGGGCACCCATATAACAATGAATATGCCTCATAGTGACCAAAAATTGCAATATATAAGGGAATTATAAGAGAATTTTTAGGCGGGAATGAAGATGTGTTGGAGGTTTGGCGGCAATTTATGAGCTGAGAGTGTGGTTTACGCCATACATATCACGTATATCTTGTACGTAGAGCACTGTCATGCTATAATACAGACTTGTACGTATGTATACGTGCCATATATCAAAATATATACCGCATATAGACCAATTCATGCGATATTTACGCACATTATCAAGGAGTTTCTATACGTGAACCAAGGTGTGAGTGAGTTGTGCTGGGAATGAAAGGGGGAGAGGGTGTGTTACGCCATAAATATCACGTAAATCTTGTATTTAGAGCACTGTCATGCTATAATACAGACTTGTACGTATGTATACGTGCCATATATCAAAATATATACCGCATATAGACCAATTCATGCGATATTTACGCACATTATCAATGAGTTTCTATGCGTGAACCAAGGTGTGAGTGAGTTGTGCTGGGAATGAAAGGGGGAGAGGGTGTGTTACGCCATAAATATCACGTAAATCTTGTATTTAGAGCACTGTCATGCTATAATAAAGACGTGTACATATGTAGGCGTCCCATATAACAAGGAATATACCGCATATAGCCCAATTGATGCGATATTTACGCAAATTGTGAATGTGTTTCTAGCAGACGGAAGCCTGAAAGGGTGGGTTGGGGGTGGGTGGGTGGGAGGGAGGCATGCAGGGGTGCAGTGAGTGAGTGAGTGAGTCGTGGAGAGATGGAAGTCAGGCAGATCTCTAGATAGATAACCAGCTTTGTGATAATTGTGGAGGCGCCCCAGGCGTATTGATGTCTTGGTATTTTGAACCTTATGTCTACCAGATGGCTGGTGTTCGTTGCCATCAACAGGTCTACAATAACATGAGTCAGGAATGGAGAGAGAGAGAGAGAAACTGAGACATGCGTATGTCGTACGTATAAATGGACTTCAGAATTGCATTTTTATGCAAGCAGACATTGCATTTTAGACACATGTGAAGTACCACAGAAACATGTAGGCCATTGACTGTAAATAAAGTACTATATTATAGACCACCAGCGACGGTGCTGAGTCAACACAGGCAGATTGCCTTTTGTGATAGAGGGCTAAATATAGACTGGTGTCTCCTTACACTTGCGAAAGGGTAGATTGCCACCAGAGAAACGTTTACTTATTTATTTCCAAGTAATATGCAATCTAAATGTATATTCGAGACCTACTGCAATTATTTGTATGACAGTCATGACTATGTATAATCCAATATACGCGCGTAGGCGAGACATAAGAAAGCTGGTTGAGCAATTTTCGACACCCACACAGTTATTATTCTTTTTTATTTACAATATTATACAATACAAATGCATTTGTGAAGAGTATTTTATCCATTATTGTATTTATACAAATTTTGTTCCCAGACAGAGCTGCTGTTGCTGGTGTAGCTGGGGCATAAAGGAGCGGCAAGGGTCACCGCTTGACCGTGTGAAAATGAGTGGAGTCGCACTGAGAGGGGCAATTTTGCTGAGTGTTTGGGCAATTTTTGACAGAATAAAGTTATATAATTACTAATTCTTGACAGAGACAAACTTTTATAAACCTTGGCATGATATAATTGATAATCCCATCAATTTACAAACGTAAATTGGTGGGATAATTCATTTTTTTTTTATATTGTCATTTCGATTGTAGACACGAAGTTTTGAGTGATATTTGGTATGAGCTCCTGTGGCATGGTTGGTAAGGTCGCGGACTGGAAAACTCAAAGTGTCGTAGGGTAGTGGGATCGAATCCAGGAGGGGGTTATGGGGAAGGTTTTATATTGTCTAGAAAATTTTTGATAAATTTTTTTTTTTTACAAGATCATGCCATTGTATTCAAACAATATGAAATATTCATAGAATATATCATATTGTAAGAATACAATGACATGACCTTGTTTTCTTTTTTTCTTTTTTATTGTTTTATTTTATTATCTTAGTAGGTTTGACAGGATTTATTGAAACATATTTAGTTGTGTACAATACATTTGAGGTAAGAAAATAATTATATACACATTACTTTGGCTAATAACAAACATATATATTGATATACTAAAAAAATAAGGCATATTACATGTAAATCTTTGAAACTTATAAACTAAATAATGAAACATACAATTATATAATGTAAAAGCTATATCACAGGGACATCTTTGGAACTTATACATTACATAATATATATGTTACATTATGAGGTAGCGTGATCAATTAGGTCAGGTCAGGTAAGGTAGGGCGCGAGTCCAGGACAGGGCGGGGCAGGGGGCGAGTCCAGGGCAGGGCATGGGGCGAGTCCAGGGCAGGGCAGGGCGACACTCAATAATTCTTGAAGGTGTGGTAGTCCCTGAAGCAGTCACCCAGGCAGAGTGGAACTTTGCACTCGGCGCACATTGAGGTGACTCTTTTCGTGACATGGGGTTTCCTGACACTGGAGCTGCAGACGGTGCACTGCGCCTGCCTGTGATGAGTGCCAAGCATCTCAGTGTTGATGGGGTAGTGTCTTTCGACACCCAGCTGGATGCGGTCAGGAACGTGATCCCCACGCCATGCCGTACGTCTGTGAGTGGTGGTGCCATACTTCTCCAGGAGTTGGTATGAGACGTTGTAGACGAACTCCCGGAATTTCAGCTTCTGGTTTGGGGCCATATCCTTTTTCACCAACCACAAGTTGTAGGCGTTCAGCATCGTTATATCAACTAGGTGGAGGAAGAGCTTGTGATACCACTTCACAGTCTTCCTCAGACACTCAACGCCTGACAGCTGACAGTCAGACTTGTCCACCAGGCGCATGTTTTTAGTGTAGTCCACTACCATGTCGGGCTTGTAGATTGTCTTCCTGGTTCGGTAGTGGATTTTGCCAGAATCCACCTGGGCACCTGTGTGGACGGTGGAAAGCAGGTGGACGTCTCGCTTATCCTTCCACTTCAGGGCTATCAGTTTCCCACACTTCTCGAGCTGCTTGAATTTCTGCCCCTTTCGTCGCCTTCTTCGCACATGCCTCTCGCGGTGTTCCTGGGCCAGGTCGTCTTCTGAAGGTGTGTCACTGGAGGAGGCATCTGTGAGAGGAATGACATCACCTGTGAACTTTGGCATAAACTTTCTTGTCTTTCTGACAGTCCCACATGACCCCGTTTGGTTGTCATGAAGAAACTGGCAGAGAGCAGGAGAAGTATACCAGTTGTCAGTGTAGATGATGTGGCCTTTGCCCAGGTAAGGTGCCAACATTTTCCTGACGATGGCACCTGACATGCCCATGGGGTCATTGGCAGCGGCTTTCGGTATGTCAATGTCAGTGCCTGTGTACACGATCATGTCAAGCACTATTCCAGTTTCGCAGTTACACAAAACGAAGAGCTTGATTCCGAACCTATGCCTTTTCAAGGGGATATACTGCTTGAAAACAAGACGTCCTTTGAAGAGCACGAGCGACTCATCAATCACCAAATTGAGGAAGGGGTAAAAGTATTTCCTATACCTCTCCAACAACATGGTGAACACATCCCGAACTTTCCATATCCTGTCAATCCTGTTAGGATTTTCGTTGTCTGCAAAGTGCATAAATCTTAGCAGCAACAAAAATCTGTCACGAGTCATGAACTTATTGAAAGTTGGGGTGGCGATGAGAGGGTCGTGCTTCCAATAATGTTGCAACACATGCTTCTTGATCAGAGGCATGAGGAACAACAAGGCAAAGAACGTCATAAATTCTTCCACAGTCGTATCCACCCAGCCTCGTATTCTCGCTTTTGGAGAAAGGACGTCCAATCTGCCAAACACCCACCTGTAGTAGGCGTTTGTTTGGGCAACGATGTACGTCATTACCTCCATGTCGAAAAAAGCGAGGAAGAAGTCGCTTTCGTTCGCTTGAACGTCACAGGGCCAGTCGTCAGTTGTTCCTGACGTCCCAGGATTGAACTGGGGCACGTCAGGTACAAAATTGACCCCGTCAGACCAATCGAACGAAGGCAGCTCAGGGATCGGAATGTCGTCTGCGTCTGCTTCATCGTCTGAAATATCGCTTCCATGGTCGCGATACAGCACTTCATCATCATCACCCTCCTCTTCACTTGACAGACGATGCCCTTCCTCATTTTCGTCACCGACGTCGGACTCACTCCCACTGTCCACTCCCAAATCCCCCCACCCTTGGTCCCGTGCTAGGGCTTCGTCGTCGAAACCCGGGCTGCCAATGTCCTGCGAATCACCATCAAACAGCAGGGCGGCATACTTTGATGGTGTCAGAGTTTTCCGGGTCACTTTTGCACGTGCAGGAGTCTTATGGACAGGGACAGCAGAGGCGGTGGCAGGGGCGGCGGCAGGGGCGGCGGCGGCAGGGGCAGCAGTGGTGCGTGGCCTTGATGGCAAGATGATGGTGGTGCCTGTCGCCCTTCTCTCTGTTCCTTGGGCAGGGGCGGCATGGGCGGCAGGGGCAGCAGGGGCAACAGGGGCAGCAGGGCCGGCAGGGACACCAGGGCCAGCAGTCGTTTTCCCAGTCGCTTTCCCTCTCCCTTTCCCCTTCCCCTTCCCCTTCCCTGTTCCTTGGGCAGGGGCGGCAGGGGCAGCAGGGGCGGCAGGGGCAGCCGGGCCAGGGGCGGCTGGTGGTGGTGGTGGTGGTGGTAGGGGCACTGTGGCTGGCGTACGGGTTCTCTTCCCTACGCCTACGCCCGTGCCTTTAATTTTTCCTGCCCCCGCAGGTTCTGCAGCCCTAGGGCGGCCTCCTGCGTCGCTGGTACCGGTGGCAGGGGTGGCAGTGGTGGCAGTGGTGGTGGTAGTGGTTGTTGTAGTGGCCTGGGTCGTGGTGGCAGTGTCCCGAAACACCAATGACCTCTGTACCTTTCTTGTGCTTGCACGTGTTTTTCGTGCTTTGGGTGCAGGTATTTCGTCCTCCGAGCTGTAGGGCGTGTCGTACTGGTAGCTAGGGTCTTTAGCAGCCACCCTCTGCCTTCCACGGCGGCTAACACCACCAGAAGGAGGGCTGGTTGTGTCATCAGGGAGCGAGCGTGAGGGACGTGTGGGCTCCATGACTAGTGCGTGGTTACTGGCGCGGTGGTGCTTGCACGAGTGCGGGGCGAGCGTTTGGCGGGGTGGTGTCGAGAGTTGACATGTAGTACTATACCCACACCAATTTTCAGCCGTCTGGCTATAAACGCGCGGTTTTGGTACGCGTTCAAAAGCTCTGCTCTTAAGAGTCTCCCCGCAGTGCGCCGGGGGAACTCTTATGAGTCTCCCCTCAGCTCCCGGGTTAACTAATATTTTCCAGTGATGTCAAAGAATTTTAACTGCCATCAACAGGTGCTTAACATCCCACAATTCGTCGACAACATCCTCCTCATCCAGCTCTTTGCAGCGGCCAAAGTCGATGAGTCTAACATGGTACTGTCCCGGGCCACCACACACCATAATATTCTCGCCGTGGATGTCCCCGTGGGTGTATCCGGTCTTGTGCAGAGCCTCAACTGTGAGCTTGAGGTCCTGGGCAACTTTGGTGCGGTCCTCGCTAGAGCCAACTTGAGCAGCGAACTCGTCAAGAGTGTAGCCATCGCAGTACTCCATTATAAGCACCGAGCCATCCTCACTAGCAGCCAGTAGCTTAGGTGCCCCAGCTGCACCACCAAGTATGCACAAAACCTTGGCCTCCCACATCATATGGCTCTTGTTAAGGTCGGACACGTCCCAAGCTTCCTTCATGCAGGCTTCAACTCCCTTGTAGGTCACCCGATAAGCCTTCCCATCAGCACCTCGACCAAGCCATGCAAGGATCTCTGTGCCAGTCATGATTGCATCTCGGGTACGCCTTATCTTATCCACACCACTCACGGTCGCCAAGTAGTCGTAAGAAGTCATCATTAATGAAAATAAATATAAGTAGCCTATAATAGGCTATGTTGATCGAAAGATATCAGCCTAAAAAGTGCGCTGTGGTGTGCGCTGAGGGAGATTACTAAAAAGCGTCTTTCTCTGATGGAGTCCAGACAAACAATGATCAGGAACAGCTGTGGGGCTGACTAGGCTATATAGTTTGTGTGCGTCAATGTTGAACTTTCAGATAGGCCTCAAACTGTTTAACCATAATAGGTATTGAAATGTCATTAGAAAATATATATCTATTGAATAAATCTCGTATAACAGTTGTAGAATTGTAAAAAAAAAAAAAAAAAATGAAATGTACAGTAGTTGCATTTTTAATTTGAATAAATTATTGTTACTGCAGAAATAAGTTTTCTCTGAAAGTATACTTCAAAGAAAACGACAATAAATGGCTAACTAATATATTTACAAATGCATGCTCTCCTGAAGCAGTCACACCGCACACATTGAGGGAGTGTTTTTTTCTGGACCTCCTTTCCCCCCATGTTTAGTCCCATTAGTTTTGAAATTTTGAGATATTCGCCCCATTTGTCCATTAGTTTGGCCATTTAAAATTATGTTTGCCCGTTTATTTGTCCAAATTAAGACCTTTCTTGCCATTTAGGTGTTAATGTTTTCCTGGCGAGCGAAATCGAGCCTGCCATTAAGGAGGGGGAATTACACATTATCTCGAAGGGGGATATTGGAGGTATTTTTTATTTATATATTTATTTATTTATTATTACCGTATGTTTTGTTTTAAGCTTGATGGAAGTCTAGGAAGAAGACCTCCCCTTAAAGGTGCAGGCTTGATGGGTTGGTTGGGATTCCCAGCAAGTTGACACACATGACAAGTTTACAGTAAGACTTAACGGATTGTTTCATCCTCGGCGAAAAGAAATCATTGAGAATTTTGTCATAGATCTTGTTGACACCCAAATGTCCACCACTAAGGTCATGAGCAATGGAAATGATGTCTACTCTATACTTATGTGGCACGACTACTTGATGCACCTCTTGCCAGGGCTCATCAGCTGGCACATTGGGAGGTCTATTTTTGCGCATCAAGGTACCATTACTTAGATTATAGGTTTGACTCCTGTAAGGAGATAAAGAAAACCTAATATTTAGTAGTGGCCCCGTAATCATTGACGAACATGCCTATTACATAAGGCATCCTCTTCAAACACTAATCCGCCGTAGTTTGAATCTACCGCGCAGAGCATTTAAAAACTGAGGAGCCTTCATCATGAGCGCACGCGACCTCACTCATGGCTTCAGTCATTATGAATTGGGTTCTCACTACGAAAAAACTTCGTAAAAAATAAAACAAAAAGAAAATAAGAATAACTATCTAATAAGCTTTCCATCATATCGTGGATGTACTTGTGTGGATTTCTGACCAGACGCTGATTCAGGCGTCATTCCTCCTTCACTGACATATCAAGTAAACCAAAATCCTTAATACATCAACGAATGGGAAGGGGACGGTCGGGAGGGCCCCAGTCGTCAATGATTACGGGGCCACTACTAAATATTAGGTTTTCTTTATCTCCTTACAGGAGTCAAACCTATAATTATTAGTGGCCCCTCCATCATTGACGAACATGCCTGATTTCTAAGACTGGAGGGGGACATTCGTAATCATATCATAACTCTATAAAAGCAGATAATAAAAAACAACCACATAGTATTCTTACTTTTGAAAAATATATTTAAATGTGGCGTAGGCCAAAAATATACAAGAAAAAGGGGTTCAGGCAGGTGCGTGCTTCAAAGAAGCCTGTCTGACAAAAAATGGGTAACCCTGAAGATTCTGAACACAGATCTGCAGGTACAAAGGCACCCCACTCAACGAGTGGTGACAAAAATAACAAGTTATAAGTTTATATGTGCACATAATAAACCCCAAATAATCGTGGAGGTAAATTGCAAAGGATCTCCACTATTTTAATATTAGATTGCTTTCGCAGCTAAAACTACTATAACAACACCGTTGTTTTGTACTAACATTGTACTAGCACAATTTCTCGCTGAGAAATTTTCATATCACATTAACCTTAACCCTTAAAAAGCGGCTCACCACTTAAGTCGAGTTAAATAAAGCTGGACTATGTGGCGGCGCTCGACATAGGTCGAGTGGCAATTTCAGCACGTAATGTGGCTGAGAGAGAGAGACAAGTGGTGGCAGGAGACTAGCGAGCGTATGACTGCTCCAGACCACCGCGGCGAACCTACTGACACAAATCTCAGCTCCCTCCTCCCTCTCTCACTCGCTACATACTCAATTATGTACCGAAAGTACCGAATTACCTGCTTTTTGCACTCGCGTTGCACGGTTATTGCAAGATAACTATCCATCATACAAGGATCGTTATGGTGTCATTCGAAAGCTCTGTTTATGCCCTTTCAGGGATAGATACTTGTTTTACGTTCTGGGTCTTATTTAGGCATGAAAATGATCACGTAAACAGACCTATTTTGGCTAAAAACACCCCGCTGGGCGGTACACATAAATAAACCGCATAGGCCGCTCGTAAGGTGTTAAATTGTATCACAGCTCTTATACTCCGGCGGGGTCTAGGGTGTCCTATGTCAGCTGACTGCACCCCCCCCCCCTTCTCGTGAAAATACACAAAAGTGACTGCAGGGCCACCTAGACCCTCTGCCTTAAAGCTATACATGGTAAGGAAGGCTTGTCTAGAGCAACTGACAAGTATCTAGACAAAAACGTATGATTAGACGCCCACAACTGAGTGGACGCGATATCTTCTACTGAAAAAAATTTCAGGAAACGTAAAGAAGCTGCCCATTTGCGTAAATCGTGGGCCCTACCCACAACGCCGGGATTACTCTCTTTAATGACTTCGACCAGAAGAGAGGCTAATCGTCGTTTAAGTAAGCGTTTACCCGTACTTGCTACCCATAAAGCACCTTGGGGGTTAAGAGGAGCTACTCTCAAATATTTGGTTAGAGCTTGCACTGGACATAGATTATGATGCACCTTACCCCTTTTTAACGCCGGCACCGTGAACTCAGAAAACACGTGTGCACTGTGCTCATTCTTGGCTACAAAACCTGGGGAAGGTGCAATGTAAATACATTCATTAAGTCTGCCAAACCTAAGGCAATTAGGTGTGTTGCTCATCGCCGCCAGCTCAGACACTCTGTTCCCGGTGGCCAAAGCCATAAGGAAAACCGCCTTTTTTAAGAGTAATGCAAAGTCTGCAGTATTATGGTACAGACGAGAGTGAAGTAAAGACAAGGCTTTGTCGAGAGACCAAGTAGGCATGAGCTGACGGGGAGGTGGGCGAAGTTTAAAACAAGCTCTCATAAAACCTGTTTCCTCCGCCACCGGTATGGAGAGACCTGTAAGGTCTAAAAAGGGCACTCTAATCGCAGTTAAGTGATTTTTTAATGTTACCACAGATAAATGTTTCTGCTCAAACAGATAATTTAAATAATTGAAAACTAAAGCCACTGACGGCACATTCTGTTCCGTTCTGATGATCCAGGAAGTAAAAGCTTGCCAATGTGAGTGATACTGTCATTTCGTAGACTGAGTATATTGATTGATTAATTTATTGGTCACATCTCTACCGTATGGTGCTAGCCACTTGGCCTCCTGAATGTCCATAATGCAAAAGTCAGCGAGGTCGCTAGGTTGCCAATCGTGTCTAAGTGGAAATACCCGACCGGGAGCGACACCGGGTCCGGGCACCACGTTTTCAATTGCTGGTACCACAACTGCGCCGGCCACAGAGGCGCGATTAGCGAGACTAAGCCTCGATAATCTCGTAGTTTGTTCACTACGTGGCACATTAGTGACGCATCTGGCGGCGGAAACAGATAGATGGAGCTCCATCTGTTCCAGTCTGTCACTAGGGCGTCTGGCCCCCCTGCCGGCGTTTTCGCCCGGCGGGTGAGGTATAGAGGGAGTTTGTGAGTCTCCTCGGACGCAAAAAGATCCACTTGTGGATGGGAGAGCTCTGCAATCATTAGGTTGAAAATGGGTTGCTTGAGCTCCCATTCTACTGTCGTGCTCTGTCTCCGGGACAGAGCGTCTGCCCAGACGTTCGCTACGCCTGGGAGATAAGATGCGTGAATGTAAATGTCTAGTCTGTTGGCGAGAGTAAAAATCTCTTCCGACACGTTTAGCAACCTCCTTGACCTCGTTGATCCTTGTTTCTGAATACAGTGAACTGCATTCAGATTGTCCATCCTGAAGGCCACCGACTTGCCCTGTAACGCCGGCCCGTGAGCCTGAAGGAAATACAAGGGGACTAGTAATTCTTTGACATTGATGTGAGAGATTTCTAAGTGGGACCACAGCCCCTGACCCTGGTGCCCCTGATTTGACTGAAATCCCCACCCTATTGTGCCTGACGCATCCGTGTCTACCCATACCGTTGGTGGAGGAGAGGTCCATGATATTATTGAATGCAACGTTTCCCTCTTTGCCCAGACTGCTAGCAAGGTGTGGATTAATTTCGGGATGGGCCATAATTTTTCCGCCGGTAAGAGCGGGAAATATTTGTTGCCTTCCAATATTAATCGTTTTACTTTCAACCGGCCCAACTTGACAGTTAGTTGAATCCAGTTGAGAGAGCCTACCAGAGACTCCCAGACCCTCCGCGTCGTAGTCAGACTGTGAAGAAACATGAACAGTTTCCTGCGAAACCTGTTGCGATTGTCCACACTCTGACTCAGAGTGAGAGCGGCCGTGTCCCAGACCAGCCCTATCCACTGAATTACTCATGAGGGAACAAGGTTTGACTTTACCAGATTTACCTTGAAGCCTAGAGTTTTGACATGATTTAAAATAATATTGACATGTTTTATGCATAAGTGTTGTGTCTCTGCCACTACCAGCCAGTCGTCTAGATACCACAACACTCTGATCCCCTGTTTTAACAATGGTATCAGGGCTTGCCGGACTAATTTCGTGAATAATCGAGGTGCTAGGTTCAAGCCGAACGGCATCCTTTGAAAAACAAAATTTTGGTGCCTGATCCGTAAGGCCAAAAACCTTTGAAATCTTTTGTTGACCGAGACGTGCCAATAGGCGTCTGTCAGGTCTAGTGAACACATCCAACCTCCCGGCGGAAGTGTTAGCCTGATTTGGTGTACTGTTAACATTCTGAAAGATTCGTTGTGAATGTGAAGGTTCAGATAAGACAGGTCTACGACCGGCCTCATCTGAACACTGTCCCTTTTGGGAACCAAAAATAGTTTGGACGTGAATACAGGGTAATTTGGGGGGACCGGGATGATGACATTCTTGGCAATCATTTCCTGGACCAGTGACTCCACCTCTAAAGAAACAAAATTCGCCGTTGTCGGCTGACGTAAGCGAGGTCGCCGGAGCCACTGCCAAGTGATGCCCTTGTGTGCCACCATCCGTGCCCAAGTGTTTAAAGGCCATGCTTGGTGACACGTTCGGAACGACCCAGTTAGCAGACAAGGGTTCGCCGGCTGTACGACCCTCGGGTCCTCCGGCCTTAAGGTTGGCACCGGGAGTGAGAGAGACTTTAGTTTTTTGATGGTGGGGTTGGTGATGCTGGACGCTTTGCCGGCTGGCTGGTGTTGGCCGAAGACTGGCCCTGACCTGGCTTATGCTGGCCGCGTCCTCTCTGACCTGAAAACCGACTCTGTCTATGCCTGTACTGACCTTGGGGGGAGTGGGAGGACTTAGGCAGAAGAAAGGGTTTAGATCCCCCTGGCTGAGCTTTAGCAGTTGGCCTAGGTTTGGGGAAGTTAAATGCAGGTTTCTTAGCTGGAGTGGGACTGTGCTTAACGGCCTGTGCCATATTGAACACCGTTCGCCACACTTCAGGGGACATTAAAGAGGGAGTAAGCACTGGTGACATGATCACCTGATTCGCAATGCGATCAGGTAGCTTGCGAACTAAAGACATTCTGAGATCTTGTCTTGCTCGTACCGCCTCAAGCAAGGCGGTGCGTATGTCACCCAAGGATTGGATTGACGACTGGAGGAGCAGTCGCCGGGATAATTCAACCAATCTTCTGGCATCCGCGTCTGCGATTGCCTGAGTGGACCGTAGTAAAGACTTAGCCACCTGTTGAGACACTATGTACTGAGAGAACAGGCGAAAAGCTTTCCCCCTTAGCCTAAATTCTCTGTCTAGGTGAGTAGGGGTAGGGGTAGTGAAGGGGTCTTTTAGCTCACAAAGATTAATCTTAGGGGCAGCTAGGAAAGAAAACAAGGCTGCTGGGGCTCCGCCGGCAGAACCTACCGGCATGGAGAACCAAGAATGAGTGTCCTGAGGGATCTGGTGGGAAGATTTAGAAGTGAATGTGGTTGCAAAGTTTTGAGCCTCTATCTCCCAATCTACCCAAGGTCCTGGCCCCAACTGCCCCACCTTCAAAACTGGATTAGCTGCTTCGTCTGTGACGGTCTGTAAATCAAGTTCAGGAGTAAGAGCTGACAGAGTCCTAATATCATTAAACCCATCCAGCTTAGACCAGTCTGAAAAAAGTTTTGAAGCTGAGGCAGGGGGTAAAGCTGGTTTAGTAGCATACACAAAATAGTCCTTGGTGATAATAACTAGGTATAGCCTTGATGTTTACGTCTAGTACATTCCCCAAAATATCCAAGGCCCTCAATTTCTTTGATTTATTGCCCTGGATGACCCACTCACGCGGTACCGGGAGTTCCCCTGACAAGGTAGGTTGGGCGAGCTCTGGGTTAGTGGGGGTCAAAAGGACCCATGACTCGTCTGGTCCATAAAGCAAGGGCATAGCTACCTTTCTGAGAGGCGCCTTGTCTAGAGGGGGTGGATTGACGTCCGTGATGACCCTGACATTTGAAGTTGTCAATGCCGCCGTAGCAGGCTTAGTAACCCCTGATGGTGACAGAGTGGGAGGGTTAGGGATCTTAGATAAAGCAATCGAAGTCATCAGAGGCCGTACCGTAGAACTTGTCGTGGGAGCCCCCAAGTCCATAGTGGGGGTTTCCTGTTGTTGGCCAAAAAAATTTAGATAAAGCATCAGTAAGTAGCCCATTAATTTCTTGCGCAGTAACAAATTGGTTAGATGATGAACTTACAGGTGAATCATTACTATCCTGCGCGGCGTCCAAGCCTGAGCCTGACTCTTGCCCTTCCATCTCCGAAATTATAGAAACCTCGTCTTTTTCCTCCTGATCCTCCTGAGAAGACCCCGCCGAAGCTGGGGTACCTTGTTGCCAAGATAAGTCAGGAATAGAGGATGGGATCGCCGCGTCCCTGTGGACATCAGCTACTGTGTGACTCGTTTGAGTCGGACATGGGTGGTCAGACCCTGGCTGAGCAAACCGCCAAACACCGAGGCCCTGGCCTACACTCTCTTGGGAGTCTGAAACATTCTCAATTATTGAACCACCTGAACTTTCCAATTCCAGGGTTAGAATATTACTAGGTAAATCCTCTTTAGGGACCGGCACCGCACTGGACCCTTGAGACCTAACACAAACTTTGCCTGAGGTAGAGGTACTATGAGAGGCACTAGAAGCTGGTGAATGTAGGGAGGACTGTCTCTTATGGGAATCCTTTTTGGAGGATTTATGGCTACGGTGTGACCGAGAACTACTCTTAGATTTGGAGGAATCCTCGCCGTGACCACTGGTGGAACTTTCCGTCCTACTCTTCTTACTCACTGGTGAAGAGGCAAGACTAGAAGACTGGCGTCTGAGAGGTGACCGAGACCGAGATCTCTCCCGAGACGATGAGGCGGACGCCGGGGGTGTAGGCTCTCTTGGACGTTTTGGTGTAGTAGCCGAAGATACAGAACCCTGACCAGTCTCCGCCGGCTTATAACTCGTGACTCTAGAGGAACGTTTAGGGGGGGGAGGGTGTTCAAACAGCAATCGATCCCAAAGAGGGACGTTGTCACATTGAAGTGATTTATGCGCAACAATCGTAGTGTAAGCTGCCATCTGCTGCCGTACTTCTCTTAAAGCTACTTCCGCGGTCTTATCATTATCGCAAAGGACCTTGATAGCTAATTGGGAGCAAAAAGAACAATTACGCATAACCCAGAGACCCCTTGAACGGTCTAGACATTTAACACACCTTATGCAACGGGTATGCGCAAAAATAGGGATACCGGAACAATCAGGGGTAGTGCATAAAGCAAAGACTGGGGCTGAGGTAGCCATGACAGAGACTGGTGGGGAAACTACCGCCGGGTCTGTATTGGTCCGCCGGAGCCCAGCTCTGGAAAAAAAGAAAATTTCCAGGAATTAAAAGGTTAACCCAACATGTTCGCACACAAGTGTTAATAACCCACCGGATAACGAGATGTAATGACACAATGATCACAGCTCGTTACGCGGCGGGGTTCAGAATATCTAAACAAATCTTTTGAAGAAAGTGAAGAATACCCTCTGACATAATATAACTGTCCAGCATGGCGATTAGTCTTTCTGGTGGTGACTGTCTTAAGATTCAATTTTTGGAACAAAAACAACCCCCCATAAAGACGCCGGCCCTTGAAATATTTTAGTAGAATAACACAGGGCGGGCTGACACGAGATCTGATTCCTAACGAATTGTCACAAAAAGATCGCCGTAAGGTTGAAGGCGGCGATACCTAATTGTATCACTAAATTAAGTGGTTAACTCGAAATTGAATTGTAAATTCCTTATTTCCTCCACCTAGGAGCACCCCCGGGTGTGAAAAAACGATGTTAACCCTAATTGAACCTTCAATCGCCGTAAGTATAAAGGCGGCGATACATATAGTATCACTTAAAATGGAATGGTTAATGAACTAATTGACTTAGTTGTTCATCCCACCCTACCAAGGTACACCCGCCGGGTGAGATGTCAAAAAGTTAACCCCATAAGTTCCTGTCCCCACTTCTTTGTAAAAGATCGCCGGGGAGGAAAGCCCTTAACACAGCTAGGTTTTTCATGTGGTTTTTTTGTAAAACCTGGTAGAAAAACTACATAACGTATGTTCGTATGAACAGCGTTTTATAGATGGGTACAGTCATTCCGCCGGGAATCAAAGGGTGCCTGAAACCAGGTACCAACAGAGACGCAGTCCTGGAGAGCCACAGACACCTCATCGCCGGGAATACAAGCCTGTGTGAAAACCACGTGTGGCCCAACATGGCTCTCGGCCGGGTTTTTTTCATGGTGAAACCGAGAAAAAACCCGCCGGAAGCAAACCCACCCCGAACAGACACCATCTGATCGTACAACGGACACGAAGGAAGCCACGCACGACTAACCTAAGTCCACACAATAATCCGTGGAATTAGCCAATACACAACTAAACCAGGAACAAACATAGTCCGAGGAATTAGCCAATACACAACTAAAACCCGGATACACATGACACAGTAGGGCATATTTATAAATAATAAACAATAACACTTGTACATGTGGCAAAAGCTACGCGTGGCTGGCTAGGCCTAAGTAGACGGCATAATAAATGTTGAAATATACACAAAACACTGGAAATATCACAACAGGAACCACCGCCAACACACCACTGTAGCAAATACTTCCGGCAAAGGGAAGACTGACTCGGGACCCAGAAAAAACTTCACTAAGTGAAGAAAAATACGCTGGGAACGTCAGTAAGCAAAGCTTACCTCATCAGACAGATAAAAGGCAGCAATAACTAACGCGTAATGAAAGCCGCCTGCAACACAAGCTAACTAACTGTGAAAAAGTTCACATGTCCACAACAGGACCACGAGGGAACATCCGAAATAGATGCCCCAAACACACGACCCAAAATACACTGCACTGCGGGCAACCAGCCCAGGACACTCCTGCTACGCATATCCTAACCTTACTCGATACATCCCGGAGTAAACAAATGAGAAAAAACTCACTAGGGACGCAGCAATGCGGAATCAGCGGAGCGTGGGGAGACACGTCCGGGCAGGCTGAACGCAGAGCAGAGAAGGAGGAATGACGCCTGAATCAGCGTCTGGTCAGAAATCCACACAAGTACATCCACGATATGATGGAAAGCTTATTAGATAGTTATTCTTATTTTCTTTTTCTTTTTCTTTTTTTACGAAGTTTTTTCGTAGTGAGAACCCAATTCATAATGACTGAAGCCATGAGTGAGGTCGCGTGCGCTCATGATGAAGGCTCCTCAGTTTTTAAATGCTCTGCGCGGTAGATTCAAACTACGGCGGATTAGTGTTTGAAGAGGATGCCTTATGTAATAGGCATGTTCGTCAATGATGGAGGGGCCACTAATAAATAGAAGCATTGAGGATAGTTTCCCATCTCTGACTCCTCCACAGCTCTATCAAAATATATTGCCAGTTTAGGGTCCTGCTTCTGAGCCTCTTTGAGTTTCAGAATCAATGGGAATCTTGCTAATATCCTCTGACTCTACATCAGTAAATAGGGAGGAAGTGTCTAGGTCAACACTATCAGGATCAACTTTGTCCTTCTTACTGTGGTGACCAGTCCCACTCCTAGTCACTACACAGGAGGGAAACAAATTGGGATACTGATTTTCTAATTGCTTAGTGTTGTTATCAGAGGAGGGAGTGGAGGTAACAATGGGGTCTGGTATCACTTTGCCACCGGCGATATCGTTGCCCATCAAAAAGTGTACTCCTTCTACAGGTAGTGAATCTTGAATCCCAACAGTAAAGTAACCACTAGCTAACTCAGTTTTTAGATACACCCTAGCCAAAGGAACAAGACACCCACTGACTCCCTGAATGAGTATACTCTGGCCCAGCAAGCAGTCCTCCATACTGGGAACCAATCCTCTTACCAAGAGGCTATGAGAAGCTCCTGTGTCTCAAAATATGAATGGGATAGTCAGTGGAAGCGTCAGAAGAGGAAACTGATCCTGTGGAAAGAAAAGGTTTGAACTGGGTAGAACAGCTAGGTGGTATACTAGTGAAAGTCTGGTTGAGAGAGCCATCAGAGTCAGAACAGGCAGTCAAAACAGGTGGAGTAGGAGGGGATACTGTTACTCTATTTGGATGAAGTACAAGGGAAGAGGCTAGAACCGTGCTACTCTCTTGTTTACGTGTTTTCGTTTTTAATTTTAATTTGGGACACTCTCTAAGAAAATGTCCGGGTTGCTTACAGTAGGCACAAACTAAGGGTCCAGGAGGTTTAATGGAAGAAAGAGAAGTTTTGTTAAATTCCTTTTTATCAAATCCATTGCTCCCAGATGCTACCCTTGAAACTGGTTGGGAGACACCACCATAACCAGACCTACCAACAGTTGAGTGGAAACCACCACCATCACGAGGACCAGCACCAGAATGTGGCCGGTTGCCAGGCCCTCTCTGTCCTGCCCTGAAATAAGAATCGCCATGAGTTAATCTGTAATTTTCAGCCAAAATAGCCACCCTGTCTACAGATTGCACCTCTCTCTCTTGGAGGTAAAGTTTTAAGGGGAAGGGGACTTTGCGGAGAAATTCTTCAAGCATAACTAGCTGGCACAACTGCTCAAAGGTTGTCACCTTACTGGCTCTCAACCAACTCAGAAACTTTCGCTCTTTTTCCTTCACAAATTCTAGATATGTTTGTTTTTCACCTTTCTTCATATCCCTGACATGTTGATGATGAGTTTCAGGAACCTGATCATACATTTTTTTTTTTTTTTAAAGAGACAATGAACGGAGGAAGGAAAAACACAGATAAAACAAAAAGGTCCATGTGCCTAAAGGCATCCTCCATTCATAAAATGTTTGTAACAACTGGATTTAAACATTTGTAGATTGTAAGTTTGTGGAAAGCAATTCGAGGGAAGTGAATTCCAAAGAGTAGTAGCTCTGGGATAAATGAATTCTGATAAGCAGAAGTTCTGCATTGTGGAGGAGAAAGTGTAAATTCATGGGCGCTCTCAGCTGCCCTAGTTCTACGGGGAAAGATGTGGAGGCGGCACAATTGAAGCAGTTCCTCGGAACAATTTGCTGTGAAAATATCTGTAGAATAATGCAAGGGATGCAACGTTTCTTCTATGGATAATGTAGGAAGGTCCTTTGTGATTGCAGGGTTATTGATTAATAGCTTTATTTTGAATTTTGTCCAACTGCCTCAATGCAACCACTCCACTTCCACCCCACAGAGGTGAACAGTAATCCATCTGAGAACGCACATGACTTTTATATATCACGGCCAACTGCTCGTCAGTGAAGAATTCTCGAACTCTGTACAGGAGTCCCAGTTTTTTAGAGGCATTCTTAGCAATGCTTCTAACATAATGTGTCCAGCTCAAGTTAGTAGTTAATGTTACCCCGAGAATGTCAATACTAGGGGAAGTGGGAATATTTACATCATTAAAAAATATATGGGAGTCAGTGAGATTCTGTCGGTTAGAAAATTGAATGTACTTGGTTTTCTGTGCATTAAAGGAAACTAGATTCTTTTGTCCCCATCCATTAATTCTAGAAAGGTCCTGGTTCAGAGAAATTGCAGTTTATTTTGAATTTATAAGATCGGGTTGGGTGAAAGAATTGGTAAATGTGAAGGAACTGTGGAGTGTTGAGTCATCTTAAAATGCCCCAGAACAAGAAGCCCACCACAGAAGCCACGAGCGAACACCACACAGAAACACCCGGAAGAAAGGTCCACAGAACGAAAGGACCAGCTGACCGAGCCCGCCATTCCAGACAGGCCCAAGCCCGCAGGGCTAAACAGCTCCACGACACACCATTTACCTTTTCTAAACTGACCATTTTCCACACCTCACGTACACTAACCCCCTCGTGTCCTACACTCCTAACTACAAAGATGATGAACAGAATATACAGTCATATTAAATACACCCATGCCTGTGCCCACGTTGAGCCACTGCCAACACATCAGACGGCCATAAGTAAATCAATGTATGTTCTTGCATCCGAGAAGTAGATGTTATATATCTTAGAAGTTAAAACACCCACGCTGTCCCTAGACCTCGTATATCATTTTCCATGACGAGTATAGATATGTGTAACCCGTGCTCAGTCGCCCCTTGCATTGTTCCTCTAGTAACTAAGTCTATAATATTAACTGCCACCAGCATTGATACGACATAGCGGCCCTGTCCTTGCTACAAAGATGATGAACAGGAAGATACATTCATATTACAAACACCCATGGCTGTCCCGACGTCGAGCCAATGCCAACACATCAGACAGCCATAATTATATCTAGGTATGTTCTTGCATCCGAGAAGTAGATGTTATATATCTTAGAAGTTCAAACACCCACGCTTGTCCCTAGACCTCTTATATCATTTTCCATGACGAGTATAGATATGTGTAACCCGTGCTCAGTCGCCCCTTGCATTGTTCCTCTAGTAACTAAGTCTATAATATTAACTGCCACCAGCATGATGCGACAGAGCGGCAGTGTCCTTGTGTCGTATTGTGCCAAGTACAGATCAACCAGGTTTCATCACCTTATTAGGACGACGACTATAATGTCATCGTTCATCGATGTATGCAATCCTTTAGGTTAAGTATTTTATCCGCCATTGTGTTCACCTTTTTCCATTTACTTTCCACAATTGTCATACGTCTTCCCCTTGCCCTCCTTCGTATCCACAGTCCACACTACGCCAATTTACTTCGTGTCTTACACCTCTTACCACCAACCAGAGATTATATAAGATAACTGGTTCAGTATCTGTCATAAGTACCCCGAAACAATAACTAAGTACCCCCTACGAACTGCCGCTGTTGTTGATATTTATATTTAATAGAAAACGCAGTTCCCAGGACCAACTAATAGTATCCATAACCCTCGGACTGATCACATAACTCTATCTTTTCCAGACTCCTATACCACCCCCATAGTTGCATTCCCCGGTAGCATTTGGCTAACGTATTCTACTGCCTTTTCAAACTTCCATATCAATTGTAGCCTAATGCCACCCCCACGCCCAGGGACCACACGGGCAAAATTTCCCTGGTGCCCTTGAACTCCCCCCCCCCCCCCATCTCATTAAGACACCCGCGCTTCTCGACTCTTGTCCGACCTAGCCTCTCTCTCATACCTCTTGAAGATCCTTGAATTGTCCGTTACTAACGCTCTCCAACCTTTTATATATATACTCCTATCCAGCCTACCTTCACTTAGTAAGCCAGAACATTAGAACTTTACTAGCCCCTTGCATGCCATCTATTCTCTTACAAAACATTCACAACCCTGCACCCAATGGTCGTCGGTGCGAGGCTAGCCGCCCCGCCAGTAACTAACTTCTTTATTGCCATACTTCCAGATTAAATGTGGCAGAGTTAGCAACCCAGTCTCCACCATATCCAGCAAACCCTACAATTAACAACCAGCCGAGTAAAACCCAGCTAGCTAAGGCACCTTCGGTTTTGGTATTAATGACACCCACATCTGTCTCATTCTCAGAGGGTTATTACAAACACTGGTGATATGGCAGCCCCCTAGCCACAGCCGCCGGACGACTATCACAGAAGAGAGGGCGCCCAGCTCCCCCCTTTTTGCCCACCCGAGGAGGGAGACCCCCACCCCCGCGGAGGTATACCTGGCCCCTGTTTTGACTTTCGAGTCATTGCCAGGTAGCACAGGGCTTCTTCCTATCAATGAAACTAACCATGAATGACTAACACCTTTACTAACCTCTATTACCTCACAATAAACCATTTACCTTTCTTGCATGCTCTGATCACTAAATTAGCACC
This sequence comes from Paralithodes platypus, assembly GCA_032716605.1. Taxonomy (NCBI): domain Eukaryota; kingdom Metazoa; phylum Arthropoda; class Malacostraca; order Decapoda; family Lithodidae; genus Paralithodes; species Paralithodes platypus. The sequence goes on along the minus strand of CM064499.1, from coordinate 11,108,938 downwards.
TCAGCTATACCATAGAATGAAGATTGAACAATCTAGAGAGACGCTCCTATCACAGCTGTCCCCATCCTCCTCGCAAAGTAGATCCAGTCTCTCTCCCCTAAATACGTCCAGTATAGCCAAAATAGTACCTCTTACTAAGGCTCAGTTATATGAAAATATAAAGGCTTCCTATCGACCTGTGCCACAACAGTAAATACCATCTTACCTAGTCCCCATATCTATTGAGAGCACAATTAAGTCCATAAGACACGAGATCCCTACTGTCTACAGGGTCCAGAACCGAGCCTATAAATCTAACTCCCGGCCCCAGTGAAATCAGTTGAAAGCTAGGGACACACAACCAGGGGTCACTACCCTGCAGTTAATGTCTAGCTCTGCCTATGTTGTTTTTTTTTTTTTTTTCCGGAGTGAGAATCCCGAAGCCGGCAGACTCCGTGGCACGGATTTTGATAGAAGGAACTGCCCACGTATTGAAAAACGTCACAAATATGGCCCCCCTGGGCGGACGCGGAACCAAGTCGTTAGCCCCCCACATCATGGACGCCGATAAACCAGGACCAGACCCCACGAGATACTACCCAAGATTCCTCTTTAGCAGGACTACATATTACTGTGCTGTTTTAGAGATTCACTAATGAATATTTCTACGAAGTGGCTAAGACCGTGCCCAGTGTAATTCATACTTAACCATTCCATTTGGGGACGTACTAAGCGATCAGTGCATTTAATTAAAAGGCGCCCTTGACTATAGTAATCACTTTATTCAGATATTAAAACTTTAGTGATATCTAACGTTCGCCCAATGATTTGCGTCCTATGTATTTCTGAGAAAAGGATACGAAACTTAGATCAGTACCCCCTGAGGTTACTAGAATT